>JAKTSY010000006.1:0-217033 GCA_030580555.1 Hanseniaspora taiwanica (nom. inval.) | reverse complement strand
TGTTGTTAGTATCATGTATGATTTTATGTCTGGACTTTTATTATGTTATTTTCCTCCTATCATACACCCAAACATTATATTGTATATCAAAATCTGAAATAAATCCTTTCAGTTTGGAACATGATTTTCAAAAATGTTCAAAAAGCGTATCCTTATTCTTCTGATCACAGTTTTTTTTTCTTTTTGCCGCATCAGCGAAATTACCACATTTATTCACTAATGCACTAGATTCCCAGCATCAAAAGTGTCTTGAACTCAAGAATTTGGTCGAAAAAAATGTTTATCACGAGGTTTTATACTCTGTGTTCTGTTGCAACACCGTGTAACATAACGGTGCTTAGAGGAAACGGTCACTAACTAGAGTGAATCTCGCTTGAATCAATAGCTATTTGAATTGTCTCTTATCTTTTTTTTTTTTGTTCACCTTAGACTAACAATCACAGCACCAGGAATTGTATACAATATTTTCAAAAGACGCCAAGAATTGGGGGTTTACGTGTTTGTCGTCCGAACATCGTTTCCAAAAAAAGAACTTGAGCCCGAACTCCGGCACACATTACTATAACTATTTTTTTTGATTTTTGTTTTAATTATTTAAATTAATATAAATTTAGATATACACAGATACACATATACCTTCTCATCCCATTTTTTTTTTTTTTTAGTTTATTTTGTTCATTGCTTTCTTTAATCAGTAGATTCGGTAAATCTATCTTGAATGTTGCTCATCAATTTTTCAAAATCTTCATGGACAGCTTTTTCACCTTTACTTGGTTCAAAAAATTTAGAACTTGAAACAGCATGTTTAACATCACTTGTGGCTTCAGAAAGTTTACCCCAATGAGAACCGTTAGCGATGGCTTTTTGAGCTTCATCATGATAAGAGATGAAAGCTCTCATCATATCGAAAGTTTTCCAAATAGGACAGAATGCATCATATGAAGAATAACCATTTTGTTGTAAGAAATCTTCTTTGATTAAAGTGGCCACATCTAATGTAATTTTATCATTATCAGAAAGAGCGGATTTACCGACTAATTGAACAACTTGTTCCAATTCTTCAGCATTAGATAAAATTTCTCTCATTCTATCTCTCAAAGTTGGAAATTCTGGATAATGAGAATCATAGTATTTGTTCAAAACATTAGTATATTTGGAGTATGAAACCGAAGTGTTGATACTTGGGAAATGTTTTCTTTGGGCTAATTTCTTATCTAAACCCCAGAAAACTTGTGTAATACCCAATGTAGCAGTTGTCACGGGATCAGAGAAATCACCACCGGCTGGAGAAACAGCAGCAACAATAGAAACAGAACCAATTCTATCTGGAGAACCCAAAGCAACAGCTCTACCAGCTCTCTCGTAGAAAGAGGCCAATTTGGCACCCAAATAAGCTGGGAAACCTTGATCAGCCGGCATTTCACCCAATCTACCAGAAATTTCTCTCAAAGCTTCAGCCCATCTTGATGAAGAATCAGCAATCATGGAAACATGTTTACCTTGATCTCTGAAATATTCAGCTAATGTGATACCAGTGTATATAGAAGCTTCTCTAGCGGCAACAGGCATATTCGAAGTATTAGCAACCAAAGTTGTTCTTTTCATAATAGGTTCTTGTCTACCATTAATTTCAGTGAATAACTCTGGGAATTCCATAAGAACCTCAGCCATTTCGTTCCCACGCTCCCCGCACCCGACATAGATAATGGCATCAGAGTTGGAATACTTGGATAGAGATTGAGAAATGACAGTTTTACCACATCCAAAAGCCCCTGGAATACATGTAGTACCACCTTGAACACATGGAAACAAAGAGTCCAAAACTCTTTGCCCAGTCAACAATGGATAGTCAGCACTCAACTTTTCAGTAACTGGTCTTGGAACTCTAACAGGCCATGTATGATACATTGAATATTTTGTTGTTTTACCTTGAAATTCGACTTCCAAAATATTTTCATCAACATTGTACTCACCTTCTTCGGCTAACCATTTGATGGTACCTCTAGCTCTTGGGGGTAACAAAATTTTATGATCATCTAATAATGAATTTTCAAAGATAGAACCGTAAATATCACCACCAGAGATATGATCACCAATTGAAATTTTTTTAGATGGTTTGAAATGCCATTTTGCGGTTCTGCTCAATGCAGGAGCATTGACACCTCTTGGGATATAAATTGATTGAGACATGTCTTTAATAGTTTTCAAAGGTCTTTGGATCCCATCGTAAATAGTTTCCATTAAACCTGGACCCAATTCGACCGAAAGTGGTTTCCCGGTTCTTAAAACTGGATCACCAACAGTAACACCTGCAGTTTCTTCGTAAACTTGAATAGTAGCTTTGTCTCCATCGATTCTAATGACTTCACCAACCAAGTTGTCATGCCCAACTTTAACCAATTCGTACATGGCACAACCAATCATGTTTTCAGCAACAACAACAGGACCAGACACAGAATAAATTGCCCCGTACTCACTTTCTTCATGATCTTCTAGTGAGATTCTTTTAATTTCTTTTCTTGCGTTTTCTAATGCACCTGCCATCTTTATTTATGTTAGGTTTTGGTTTTTATTATTTTTCTAGCAACAAATTATTTATTTAAAGTTTTCCTGTTCGACAATTGTATTTATATGAAATTTGTATGTGTTGCATAAATATTTAATAATGGTTGCAAGTTGTCACGATAATAATAAAACTGATAATAAAAAAACAAAAAAAAAATATTTTTTTTTTGATAATCTAAGATATTTAGTGATTGAATAGCACATTGAATGAGGGTAATAAAACACAAAACTTACCCTCTTTTTATATACAGAATTAGTACGGTTGCAAATGGAAGTGTCAAACAAAAATCATAAATGAATTTAAAAAGAGAAGCCAATAATGATGAGTACAATGGTATGAAATAATATTTAAAATCATCATTAGCTGTGTTGTGTGATATTTTGTTGCGAATTAGAAACGCGATGTAGTATCAATGAAAATACTATATTTGAGTGCATTTTATATTGCTCTATATAAAGAATCAAAGACTGGTTAGGGTTGTTGTGCAAGTTAAACGTCACGAACGTTATGACATAATGCCAAATCCCTATTACTTTTAGTACTTTTTTATACACATTTAAATTATTTCAAAGTGCGTAAGAGTAAAAATATGTGAATAATGTTGTTTATTTATTAGAGAGTTTTAACATTTTTGTTTTACTTTAAACTAAATTTATCCGAAAATATTAAAACATCTTGTTTTTTCAATTTTTGTCTGAGATTGTGTGTCTTTAATGGTTACCTGGCGCTGACTGTGCAACTATTTGTGACCTCTAAAGTTTTTCTTCAAAGCCGCTTCTCTGAGTGAAAAAAACAATATTACAATTGAAATCTGGCAGTTGATGTGAAACTTGTAAATTGATCCAATGTTTTCATTTTTGCTGTATAAGCTGTGAGAGAAAATACTAGTTTCACGCATACAATAAAAAGTCGCGATAAATATACTCTCGCATACTCGTAGTTCAAATATGGTAAATATATGCATATATTAACTCACAATGAATAAACCTTATAGATAGTTACTTCAAAAATTTAATTCTTTTAATATTGATGGAAACAAGTTTATGTCATTTCTCACTTACAAGAATTTAACAATTTTTTTTTGAAAACCTTTTTTTGGTATATAAAAGATACAACTAAGAAACTTTAAGAAGTTTGATTATTGATCAGTAAAAAAGTGAGCTTAACAACACAAGAAAAAAAAAGTTAACGACAGTTTCAAGAAGTTTACCTTTAATTTGATTAACAGTTTTTTTTTCTTACGATATCTTGATCTTGATCTTCATGTTCAGAATCTTTAACTAAACTAAACTATTTTAATATGAATTGGCCAGGGACTTAAATCAGATACTTTGATTTTTATCAAATATAATCCGAAAGAAAACACATTAAGGGTCATGTCATTTGTTACTGGGCTAGCAACGTTAAACAAAGAGTTGTGCAGGGACGATTCAAAAGTACTAAAACATTACTCGTAAAGTATACATAAAACAGAATCATATTTTTTTGAATAAAGAATTTTCAAAACAACTGGAAATACTAGGATCAGTCGTAGCAAGCTCCGTACGCAAAAAAAATAAAATACAATAATAAAATAAAGTGTTAATCAAATATTTAGTAATAACTTTGCTTGCCAAAAAAGTCTTGATAATTGTTTTAGTTGGAAACAGGAAACAATTTTGTACCTGTATATGTTCATACTTGTATTAATGCGATTTGTTTCCTGAGTATGAGTCTGCGTACAAATAATGTATATGAATTCAGGGGCTTTTGAGAAAAGCGACAGTCATTGTAAAGATAAATGTCCACCTTTGCTTTGTTAGCCATACGAATGCATTGTGGAGTAAAAAAAACAAGTTTAAATTTTTTCTTGTTTTTGTAAAAATAACTTAAACTAAAAAAAAAATATGGCAAATGATTTGAAAAAAACTTTGTTCCATCTACAAATGAAATTCAGTAATATCACGCATAATCAAGCAAGCTACTCCTTAACATATAAACAAAGGTCTGAATTATTTTTGAGTGCCTTTTTCCTGCCGCAAAACTTCTCGCGCTTTAAACTAATTTCGGACTAAATATAATTACTTTTCGAATGACATTCTTTGTGTAATGTTCATTTTTTTTTTTTTTGTGAATAAGCATCAATTGTATTGTAAAAATGAATTGCAAATACTAAACATATCTGTAGCTTTGGTCGTAGTTGGCTTATATATATAGATTTCAAATTGTTTGTTTATTATTAATTTTTTTGGATGCTCTACGTTCTACCATTACCGTACTCTGTAGTAAATTTTTTTCGATTTCGAAACAAACCAATTTTTTATTTATCTTTTTTGATCATTGAATTTAATTATAGACAAGAAAATAAAGAGCGAGTAGGGAAAGAGAAATTTCTCTCAAAGATATAGCCCAATCTTGGTGAAGAATCACCAATCATGAAATCATGTAAACTTTGATCTCTGAAATATTCCAGCCCACGTAGATAATGGCATTAGAGTTGTAATACTTTGATGGAGATTGAAAAATGACAATTTTACCACATCCAAAATGCCTCCTAGACCCTATCTTGAACACATGGAAACAAAGAATTCCAAAATTTTTTGACCAGCCGACATCGGATAGTCAGCACTAAACTTCTCAGTAACTAGTCTTGAAACTCTAACAGGTCATGTGTGACACAAATAAAAACAGAACAAAAACAAATAAATTACAACCCGAACATTGACGATAAATAAAAAAAGGGGAAGAGAGGTTTAGCGAGTTTATGGTCAACTTTTCTCTTTTTTTTTATCTAATTTTATCTCTTTAAACGAGTAGTGAATTTATCTATTAATAATAATAATAATAATCAAATTTTTTCATTTTTTTTTTTTCCATCTTTTTTTTTTAATTAAAATTTGTTTTGAATCCCTCTTTTTTTGTGAATTTGTTGTTGGTTGTTTGTTGGTTGTTGTTGATAGTTTCAAGTTGTCAAAATAATAAACTATACGTTGATTAGTATTTGAAGCAGTTTGGCAAGTTAATATGATAATTATTAGAGGTTATATAATAGTGTTTGAAATGTTCGTATTATATATATTATAAACTCTACGTTTTTGATATATGATGTGGTGTAGGAATTTTGTTTATTGTAAAGATTCATAGTGGTTGGAATGATTTTTAATTGTTTGATTGATTGATTGATTGATTGAATCAAGTTTTTACATTTTTATATAATACCCTAAAGTTAGATTTTATATTGTTAATGATAAAGTATAATTTATTCAAAACACTTTCTTAGTTATCATTATTGTTCCTTGATTTAATATTTAGGGGGGGAGTTAAGGAGAAAGTGAAAGAAAGAGTGAGATCGAAAGTGTGAATATTATAATATTGAACAACAAAACAAAAAACAAAACAATTGTAAAATAGTTATTATAATAGATATTGAATAAAAAAAAATAAACAAACGATAATAAGTCAAGAACATTGTAAATAAAATATTAATTACAATAAGAACAACAACAACATCATCATCAAAAACAACAACAACAACAACACCAACAACAATATAATATGGAAATAGATTCAGATGTACCAATGCAAGATGTAGTTAATTCACCAATTAGAACTACATCTCATAATATCAATCATAGTAACAATAGTAGTACTACTAATAATAATACGATAGAAGATGCTACTATGACTGATGTGTCTAGTAGTAGTAATAGTAATAACAGTATAACAAGTAAAATGAATAATAGTCAGAGTATTGGAGGACCGAATAATAATAATAATAATAATATTAATATGGATAATGATGAAGATACAATCAATAATACTAATAATCTTCCTATAAGTAATAATCAAAATAAACAGTTGGATAGTGTTGTTTCAACTTCATCATCAAATATAAATCAACTAGATCAATGGATTGAACAAATCAGTAAATGTCAAATTTTATCTGAACAAGATGTCGGTCGTTTATGTAAAATGGCACAAGAAACTTTAAGTAAAGAACAAAATGTTCAACCTGTTTCATTACCTGTTACAATTTGTGGTGATGTCCATGGACAATTTCATGATCTAATGGAACTTTTCAAAATTGGTGGACCATGTCCAGATACTAATTATTTATTTATGGGTGATTATGTTGATAGAGGTTATTATTCAGTAGAAACTGTTTCATTTTTGGTTTGTATGAAAGTTAGATATCCAAATAGAATCACTATATTAAGAGGTAATCATGAATCAAGACAAATTACACAAGTTTATGGATTTTATGATGAATGTTTAAGAAAATATGGTAGTGCATCAGTTTGGAAAATTTTTACAGATTTATTTGATTATTTCCCGATCACTGCATTAGTTGATAATAAGATATTCTGTTTACATGGTGGTTTATCACCGATGATTGAAACAATTGATCAAGTTAGAGAATTAAATAGATTGCAAGAAGTTCCTCATGAAGGGCCAATGTGTGATTTACTTTGGAGTGATCCAGACGATAGAGGTGGTTGGGGTATATCTCCAAGAGGTGCAGGTTTCACATTTGGTCAAGATATTAGTGAACAATTCAATCATACTAACGATTTACAATTAATTGCAAGAGCTCATCAATTGGTCATGGATGGCTATGCATGGTCTCATCAAAGTGTCGTTACTATTTTTAGTGCTCCGAATTATTGTTATAGATGTGGTAATCAAGCTGCCATAATGGAAGTTGATGAAAATTTAAATAAACAATTTTTACAATATGATCCTGCTGTTAGACCAGGTGAACCTGCTGTCAGTAGGAAAACACCAGATTATTTCTTATAGTTTTTGCTTTTTTTCATTTGTGATTTTAACAATAAACAATACAAAATAAAAAATAAAAAAAGACTTTTGAAATTTCCTTTTTCTGATTTGAATATAAATATATATATATACTGTGTATTAACCAAAATAATTTTAACATAATTAAAATTCAAAGCTTTTCAGAAGTGATTATAGGTATTTTGGACAATCTGTCCAGAGCAATATTGCACATTGCATGAATGCCGATTTTGACTTCATCGAACCACGAGTTCTGTGCAGCAAGTCTTTGCTTCAACTCTTTTACAATTTCCACTCTTGACCGCCCATTAACAAAACAAACAAATCTTAAACCTTCATACTGGCTCTCGTAAGCCGTGTTCAACTGGACCAATTCTGCACTAGTCGCCGATGACTCCCCAAGTTGCATACTGCGCTGCTCACTTGAAGAGTGTGTGCTCAATGGAGAAGCAGAGGGTCCTAAACGAGGATGTGCAGCAATGATGTTGGCGAGGTGGTCGATCTTCATTGAGCCCAAGCCTTCAGACTCTGCACAGGCAGTGAGGGCGAGCAGAGATTCACGCACTAATTCTATAAATTTTGTGAAATCACACACTGCATCAGACTGCATACGGTTATTGAACAACGGATCTTTCAATGTAAACTTCACCAAAGAGTCACTGTGCTCGAACAATGTGTCCAAAAACGCTTCCTTCTGGGCAACAGTCGTTTGTGAACACCACTCTGTATACGGGGGCAAACCCATCTTGTCTTGCTTTGTGTTTGGTGATGTTTAAATCTTCCACATTTTGCACATGTTTGACGCTGTGTATATACGGATAATGTTATCTTTTAGCCCTTATCTATGTTGTACACTGAGGGTGTGTATGTGTGGGAGAGAGAGACAGATATCGCAGTTAGCCGACCCACGCACACGTGTCTGAATAAAGGTCTAGATCTATTTTAAGAAACAAACAAACAATCAAAAACAAAAACTCGCGTCTTGTTTTTCCCCCAGTTTTACTAAATTTCAACAAAAGTTGGAATATTAAGTTAACTTTCAGCATTAAAAACAAGAAAAGAGCAGTGAAAAGTGCCTCCAATCGAAAACATGTCAGACAGAGAAAGCATTGAGTCCGGTGAGGAATTGCAGAATAGACTGAACAACTACAAAGTTGCAAGCAAAAAAACCGTTGAAGAGTACCAAAAATTGGATCAGGAAGACGAGTCCCTGATGAAGTGGAAAAAATCTCTAGGGCTGGACTCCAACGTTTTGCCGCTTGAATTCCCAGGAGATGCTCGTAAAGTTGTTGTCTTAAAGTTCGAACTGCATGACCTCGACACTGACACGTGGCAGAGCATTGAGTTCCCACATTACAAAACACAGGATGAGATCAACGCTTTTTTGAAACAGCAAAGCAAAAACGACTCTGTGATTAAGATCAAAGAATCGAGTTTTTTCCAGATCAAAATTGTGTTCCGTATTCAAAACGAGATCATCACCGGTCTGAAATACCAGCAGACCATCAAGAAAAGCGGGATTCCACTTGACAAGTTGAACAACCAATTGGGCTCGTACCCACCAAACACTGAGTCGAAAAACGAGTACTCAATCACACTTCCGGAAATCGAAGCACCTTCCGGCTTCCTAGGAAGAGGATCCTACACCATTGTTTCCAAGTTTGTGGACGACGACAAGGTCAACCATTTGACTTTGAACTGGGGGGTAGAAATTACCAAATAAGTGGTTTTTTCTTTGCATATATACAAATATATATACATATATCTATGTATTATTTCCAGATATAAAATTTTCATCTTTTCCAGTTCGCTCTTCATTATTTTTTACACGATCACCACTGCTGTTGCTATGAACGAAAGACACACTATTTGCCATTGGCATAGGAGATGATGGAGGCGTGTACTGAAATGGTGCCATACTAGGGTGTGAGGAATAAAACCCAGGCATCATAGGAAGCATAGGCTGCTGAAACGGAGGAATAAGTGGCCCCCCTGCAAATCCAACCATTTGCGAAGGATCCTGCATGTATGGCGGATAGTAATACATTGGCTGCATTGCATTCACATTCATATTTGCATTTGCATTTGCATTCCAGTATTCATACTGCTGCTGTTCATTATAAGGCATGTACTGCATACCTGTGCTATTACTTCTTCTATTACTATTGTAGTTATTTTTATTGTGAAAAGGTTTATTATGATTATAGTTTTTCTTTGGGAACATTCTATTATCATTTTTTACACTGTGTTTTTCCATTTTCAAAACTAACTTTCTTTCTTCTTGTTCGATTAAAGAGCTTGAACTTTCAAAATCTCTTGGATCAGGAGAAGAAGATCTACTGTGAGGGGCTGTACCACTACTACTACCACCACCACTGCTAGTTCTACGATTACTAGGATTCGTTGATATTTTTGTTGTTTTAATATACTGTTGATTATTTAATAATCCATCCAACAATTGTGGAGAAAGGGAATTTTCTATAGTTTCCAAAGAAATATTTTTTATTTTGTCAATTGGATCATGAACAACATCGTTATTGTAATGAGCATATTGTTTGAAAATAACAATCCGATTTTCTTCTTTAATAAGAGTATGTTTTAAATGATAGTAATCAGCTACTTGATGTGATAACAGTCTGTAATATGAATTTAAATTCTCGTTTAGGTACAGTTTCCTTTTTGTTTCATCTTCTAAAAAAAGCAAAATCTCATCTTCAAGCTTGTAAATGTAGTCTTGATCATTTTTCTTGAGCAATGCCAATCTCAATGTTTGAGACAGCGTATCTATGATCATTCTTTTTCGTTCTTTTACGTTTTTTTTTTTTTATTTATTAGTTCTTGGTTTATGGGAGGTTCATTTTTTAAAATTAGATTATTACAATTAAAGTTTTTTTTAATATCAGTGCACATGACGGTTTAATTTATACAAGAAAAGTACATCACCATAAAATCGCATTAATTTTTTATTCACTTTCCAAGAGAAACGCTCCTGGCCTCTAAACTATATTTATTATTAAAATAGTTATATTCATAATAATATTAATAATGACACTATTTAGTTGCAGTAGGTAATAAAGGTTTGAAGTTTCTATTTGTTGAACAATTATGTAATTATCTGATAAATTCTTATGCACCATTAACCAATTGTAGTGCCTAATAAATCTAATTCCTTAAATTATAATTGGTGACTTACCGAATTAAGAAATTCATTAGATAATGGAAGGATCTTTGCATTTAAATTGATTCTTTTTTTCCTTTTTTTTCCTTTTTTTTTTTTTTTGTTTTTTGTTCTTTTTGGTTTCTATTTTTAGTAATGATGAGGAATATATAATATACCTAACATTAATGTGTTTGTTAATTAAAATATATATTACAGAGAAAGAGATGAGGATAAAAAAATAAAAAAAAACGATAGAAAAACACTCAAACAAACAATGGAGAGTGGGGGGAGGGAAATAAAGGAAAGTGTGTTGATATTTTTTTTTTTAAAAAATGAAACATCTAACCTTATTATATATTATAATGAACAATAGAAATAAAAAAAGAATTGAAAATTAAATCTATACATAAAAGAATTTTCATAAGAAAATGAAACCAAAAAAAAATAAATCGTGAAACAAAACGTAATTACATCCATCCAAGATGAAGATGAAACAAACAATCGAAAAAAAAAAACAAAAAAAAAAAAGAGTAACGATGTTCACACTTTTCTTAACTCATTTGTTTCTTTTTTACTTGAGGTCTATTTTAATTTTTGTTTCAGATATCCAATACGGGACTAGACTTTACAAAATAGACTCTTGCGATACTGATACTATTTTTGAGGGTTCCTCTTTTCTCTCTCTCTCTCTCTCTCTCTCTGCCACTTCTTAACAGCAACACATAAAACATAAAAAAGAACACCCATACACATGGTGACAGGCTACACACACGTGATGTAAAAGAAAAGAAAACAAGAAGGGTAACAAATTGGTTTGGACTGTAGCCTTCTCTCATATCAAAAAAAAAAATATGGTGGCAAAAAAAAAAAATAAAAAGTGTTGAGATATACTACACCACATGATGATAATGATTGAAGATCAAAATTAATTAAAAGGTGCTCTATTAAAGATGATGAGTGGCAATTTTATGTAATGTGAATAACTAATAAATATCTTGGACAATAAAAAAATCTGTGAAAAAAACCCATCATCAAAAAACAGGTTTATCACTTTCGGGTTATTGTAACTAAAGCCATATTTTATAGAGAAAAGGAGTACAACATTTTTTTAGGTTTTTATTATTAGTATTACTATTATTATTATTTTTACTAAAAGCATTCATATTCTTCTTAAATATTAATATCATCATTGCTATTAAAAGTTACAGTAGTAATCGTATACACAAATAACTGGGCCAATTAAACAAATTCAAAAATGAATACTGCTGAATCAATTATTGAAAATATCTTTAAAATATACATCAATCCGAACAAAAAAACAAATTCAGATTGGACATTAATAGAATCAGATGATTTTGAAGGTATTAGTGAATTAAATATAGACTATTTAGACACAATATTATTATATCAATTGACAGAAGTAACCGAATTACCATTTTATGATAACAATTCTTTTAAATATTTGAACAATTGTTTTAATGAATCTTGTAATTTATTAAGAAAGTATACAACAAATAACAATAACAATAACAATAACAACAGTGATATTACAAATCAACATCATATTAGTTTAATTGATAGTATCAACTCAGCAAAACACAGTATATGTGATTATGGATTAATTCTTTTCCAAATTGATGATTTTACTCAATATGGTAATCAATCTAATATTGTTCAATATATTTTCGAAAATTTAAATGAGTGTAATGAATTTTTGATTAATATTATTAATAAAGCAATTGAAAATGATGAATTGTTAACAATGTGCAATACAATTTTTGATAAATATATGGAATTCATTAATAAAAATGAATTGAATATGAATGATCCATTACTTTACAATCAAGCTTTAAATTTCATAGAATTTTTTTGTTCAATAAAACCAATTGGTTCTATTTTCACAAAATTATCATCATTTGATCCATTAAAAATTTCAAATAACGATAATTATAAAAATACAAAACAAAATTTATTAAATATTCCACAAATTGAAGAAAAAAGTTTATTAGCTACAATTTTGAAAATATCTCCTTTACAAAAAAAAGTTTCATCAAGTGCTTATAAAGAATATTCGATGTATGATGAAAATGATATTCGTTTTGATAAATCTATTGAAAGATCAATTAATGAAGTTCATGAAACTTTACAATTGGAACATAATGTTATTATAAACAAATTATTTTCCATTTTAAATAAATTGTTTAGATCAAGTTCAGAGACAAGATCTCAATTATTGAAATGGTTGTCGAGTATTGTTAATAAAAATCATTTGAGAAGAGGTGATCATCATGAATCACATAAATTATCATCAAATGCATTTATGTGTAATTTATCATTGATCTTAATTAGATTTTCTTTACCATTTTTAGATATTGATTATACGAAATTAAATAAAATTGATATGGATTATTTTAAACATCAAGGAAATATTCTTATTGATATTGATGATGAATCGAAGATGAATAGTGATTTGAATGAATACCAAAATGATTATTGTTTAGTAGAAGGAGGAGAGAAAACAAATGATACCACTATTACTAAATATGATCCAAATTTTATTAGTGAATGCTTTTATTTGAGTTGTACATATTTACATTATGGTATTGGTGGTGCAATTTTAGATGATTCAATATTAGAGAAAAAAATTAAACATTATAAAGATGAATTAATAAAAGTTACTCATATGATTGATTCTAAGAGAAGAGAATCGAACGGTACAAATAACATGTTTGTAGTAAATATGTTTGAACAAACAAAGCAAAAATTGCAAAATCAATTAAATGAAATGAGGAGTTTAAGATTATCTTTCCAAGGTTTTTCTATCCATACTTTTTTGCAAACTGATATTTTTAATTTTATATGTGGTGTATCTACATATCTGATAAGAGTAATTGATCCTTTAAAAAATTTTCCAATGTCACAAATCAAATTACCTTTATTACCTGATCAACTGGGTGTTGAAAATGTTGACAATTTTGAATATTTGAGAAAAAATGCTCCAAAACCATTTAAATATTATCCAGAGTTTATGGTGGAAGGTTTGATCAACTATTGTCAATACATTAATAGATATTATAAATCTCCAATGATCAACAATCCGAGATTAAATTCCTTTTTGGAATTGTGCACTGTTTTATTGAGATGCCCTGAATTAATTTCTAATCCTCATTTGAAAGCTAAAATCATATTATCTATATCAATTGGCTGTACACCTCAAAGAACTGTTTCACAAAGAGATGAAGATGAAGAGATGGATGATGAAGACGATGATATTTCTTCTACTGTTCCCGGATTTATGATGGAAGTTATTGAAACTGATGAATTATGTTTAAATCATTTGCTATTTAGTTTATTGGATTTTTATGTTATTGTGGAAAAGACAGGCTCTTCATCACAATTTTATGATAAATTTAATTCAAGATTTTACATTTCTGTTATTTTGGAACAAATTTATAAAAAACCATATTATAAGAAAAATTTATTAAATTTGGTGGAAACAAATTTAGATTTTTTCACTAGATTTGTTGCGAGAATGTTAAATGATTTAACATTTCTTTTAGATGAAGCTTTTACTAGTCTTTTGGAAGTCCATGATTGTTATATTGAAATTCAAAAAAGAAGAAGAGGTCAACAATCATCATCAAACGAGGAAACATTAGAACAACTTGAAAACAGATTTTCTAATGCTGGTTCCAAGGCTAAATCTTCGTGTGGGTTAGCTAATAAATCAATGAATCTTTTCAAAATTTTCACTAAAGATATTCCATTTGCTTTTACAATTCCGGAAATTGTTGATAGATTAGCAAGTATGTTAAATTTTAATTTAAAAATTTTAGTTGGACCAAAATGTAATAATTTAATCGTTAAAAATCCAGAAAAATATTCATTTGAACCAAAGAAACTGCTAAAAAATTTATGCTCAATCTATATTAATCTATCTAATGAGGAAAATTTTATTATGGCGGTATCTAAAGATGAAAGATCATTTGATAAACAATTATTTCATCAAGCAATAATCAATTTATATAATAGATTGAAAATAGTTGATAGTGAATTTGCAGAAAATTTAACAAAATTCGTTGAAAATGTGTTGGAACAAAAATTAAACAATGAAGAAGAAGATTTAAATTTGAATGATTGTCCAGATGAATTTTTGGATCCATTAATGTACACAATTATGAAAGATCCAGTTATTTTACCAAAATCGCATGTTACCATTGATAGAAGTACAATCAAACAACATTTATTGAGTGACTCCACTGATCCATTCAATAGATCACCATTAAAATTAGAAGATGTTATTCCAGCTGTTGAATTAAAGGGGAAAATTGATGAATACAGGAAGATGAAAAAATCAGTAAATTTGTAATTGCATATAAGATAACAAAGTACTACTAAACTACTCTACACTATCCATTTGTATAGATAAAAACATTCACGAATTATATATATAATATATACAAATCTAATATAGTAAGGAACCGTTATATATTTTTAACAAATTATTTAAGCTTTAATGGCAAATTTTCTTTGTGGGAAAGCAATTTGTTTCTTTTGTTGTTTTTCAGTGATTTGAGAAGCTTCAAATTTGGTCATGGCTCTTCTCAAAGCTCTGGTTTTTTTAGCTCTCAAACCTTTTGGAGTGTATTTTTTACCACTGTATAATTGGGCAACAGCTTGTCTTTGGTTCAAGTTGATGACAGTTAAAACTCTGGCGATAGATTTTCTAACATCGTTGATTTTTGGTAAAGATGGTTTAGACAATTTTTGAACTTTCAAGTCAGCCAATTCTTTTTTCAAATCGTACAATTTAGATTCTAATTGTTCTTTGGATTGAGTTTTCAATTCGTAAGCTTTAACACCGGCCTGTGTTGAATAATTTTTTCTTTTGAGGAAGAAAATAAAATATTGTTAGTAAATTTTTTTTAAAAAGTTCTGTATTGGGGGTATAGTAAAGGGTGTTTGAATAGGGATATTGAGAGATGTGTGTGTGGACATAAAAGACTTAGGTCTACATGTTTCTCAAATGTAAAAAAAAATAATATTTCCGTGCGTTTCTTCTCATGTAGCGTTTTCATAAGAACTTTTGTGTACATGAACTAACACCAACACACTGTCTCAAGGTGTTATGTACGCTTTATCTTTTTAAAAAAGAATATTGATCGTACTAGTAATCCATCCGCTCGATGCAACAAAAAATAATTTATCTATATTTCTTTCTTGACCAGTCATTGTTTTCTGTGTTTTTGATACGTTGTGCGTTTCTCTTAATAGATTGTGTTGTCCTGTGTTGACACTATTTTGTATTATTAAAGAGTAATTATCTTCCACTGAAACCAAGACACGTTGTTCGTTAATCTCTTCACATATTAGTTCATTCTCTATCACTTTCTTATTCCCTCCACATATATTTGAATATTTCCGCAAAGACACACAGTGAGTATTCACAGGACCATTGCTCGAATCAAATAAAAAAAAATCAAAGCTTCTCCTCTGGGAATAATTTATCTCAATGCAATATCTTTGGTTGGCATATTCTTTCTTGATCTATCCTGATGGGTACATACCATTTTGTCGTTATTTCTTCTCGTTTCTTTACGTTTGTTTAGTAATCAAGATTCCCTACTGAAAAGTCCTTATAATAAAAAGTCCTACACCATTATTAGGACTTCACACGTATGCATTACCCAATCTCGAATACAGTACTGGAAAAGAAAAGTTGACCACCTACATTTGATCATTTCCCCAAAAGCAGCAGGGTAACACACACGTAACTATTCAAACACTAAAATTGATATCCCAGAAATTACGAAAAAAAGAAAAAAAAAAAGAAAAAAACTGAACATCGGAGATTGGAAGTTACAGACTAATTGGGTTGTTCAATTTGAAAAAACAAGTGAAAAAAAAAAAAAAATCGAGTTGGACACGTGAGGTGTTTTTTGGTGTAGAGCGGAGGGAAGTGAAAAAAAAAAAGTCTGCCTACAGAAATATAACTAGGCAGAAAAGTTTGGGCCTAAAGTTATACTTACAAGTTCAGATACTAAAATAGCTCCTATAGTAAGAAGATCTAGTGAATCACATGCTAACGGTCTATATATGTCTGCTACTTTTTAACTAACCCAATTAAAAATGGAACAAAAGGTGGTTCAATACCCAAGATAAAAAAAAAGGAGTAAAGACACAATGGTAAGTGGCTCCATGAACTACACATATCAGAGTGGTCAAGATGTGTAATTTATTTCGAGTCGAGAAAAATCGATTGTGATGAGACGTGATGGTGATGAAGCCATCCCGAATTATACAGGTATAGCCGGTGTTTCAACTTAGTTGGGGGTCCGGGTCTGAACATCGTTTGATGAGAGTTGATACTAAGAACAAACAAAACAAAGCCCATCCAATGTGGGCGGTTCCTTTGGTAGGTGTGAAGAATGAAAGGTATGGAGAATGGGCTCACCTTACTCTTTTCAATGAGCTCTTCTGTCCATTCTTTACCCATGGATACTTTCTTACAGATCATCATCACGTGCAAATGACTTTGATTGTAAACAGTAGTAGTACTGATTTTATCTCTTGTGTTGTGTATAGTTTTTTTTATGCATCATTTTATTGAAAATATTTTACAAAAAAAAATGTTTATCAAAAAACGTATGGGTGTATGAGTTAAATAAAAGTGTCATAAATTATGAACCACGAAAAAAAAATTTAAAAAAATCATGAATGTATAATTTTTTTTCCGTGTCAGATTTATTATTCACGTGATATAACCTAATTATTATTTCAACTTGAAATCTAAAATAATAATTGAAAACAAAACATTGCAGAAAAAACACAACACAAGAAAACGTCTTAAAGAAGTTAGTATTATAATTATTAATATTAATATTATTCAATACATTATATACACATAATATAAATATATAAAAATTCTTATTTTATGGAAATTGAATTAAAAATAATACATTAAAATATCGAATTTTTTAAACTTAAGATTGATTTTTTAAAGTATTACTCAACCATTCCAAACCTTCATATAAACCTTCACCAGAAGTTGCACAAGTTGATTGAATGTACCATTGTCTTTGTCTAATAGATTGTAAGCCTAATTTTTCTGTAATTTCTGCTGCAGTCATAGCTTCTGGCAAATCTTGTTTATTGGCAAAAACTAATAAAACAGCATTTCTAATTTCATCTTCATTCAACATTGATTGTAAAGTTTCTCTTGCTTCACCGATTCTTGCTCTATCATTGGAATCAACAACAAAAATAATACCTTCAGTGTTTCTATAGTAATGTCTCCATAAAGGTCTGATTTTGTTTTGACCACCAACATCCCATACAGTAAATGAAATATTTTTATATTCAACAGTTTCAACATTAAAACCAATGGTTGGAATAGTAGTAACAACTTCACCTAATTTTAATTTATATAAAACAGTGGTTTTACCTGCACCATCCAAACCAACCATTAAGATTCTCATTTCTTTGTGACCAAATAAGCCACTAAATAAACTAGAAAAAGATAAACCCATTTTGTTGATGTATTTGATTTATGATTATCTATTTTTGAAAAGATATACATTATTTTGAAATAATTAATAATTATTTGAAAATAAAAATGTTTGTTTGCTTGTTAGTAAAAAAGTTCTAAAAGTTTTGATAAAAGCGAGGAACTTTGACTATATGATCGTTGATAAGTTGATACACGTTTCAATGTGCTTCACACACACTGGTTCAATATCTTTGAATTGTAGTGTTTTGCAAAATGTTTCTATATTTAGATCTCATTGAATTTCTCCTGTATCGGTATATCTTATAAAATTTCACCTTTTACTGTTGGCTCTATATGAAATGTTTCAATGTTCTTTAAGGTAGACTGTCGATTATAGGTCCATCGACATTAAGCTTGAAGCAAAAGAAAAACAAACCAACAAAGCTCTTGTTTCTATTATCTGCTTTTTTGCAGAATATAATCTTTTCATTTATTTTTTTTTCTCTGATAAACCAATTCATGCATAAAAAGACAATATTCAACTCAGTGATCATATATCAAGGCAATACATCATTTACTGACTTTCACTCGTCTGTCTAAAAAGTATAACACACATACACGTTTCCCTAATTTTTTTATCTGGAGACACTTTTATTTCTTCAATTCTTAATACCTCCCAATAAAAATTAGATATTGAATCAAATTTATCAAAATTTAAAGTTGTCGAATCCTTCATCATAGATAACAAATCTAAAAAGATACATAACCTCCAATCTCAATAACAGATCACAGAAATAATTAACTAAAATACCATTTCAAAACAATAAAAGGTGTTAAATAATCAACAAGAATTGACATTAAACAAAAAAAAATGATTTCAGAAAAGAATAAAATTTTTTCCTATATAATAATAATAATAATAATAATCGAATGAAAGTAAAAAAATACCACCTCACCCTCATTGCTTGAAGAAAGAGACAGAAAAAGAGAGACAGATTGTAGAAATTCTCTTTAAATACGGCAGAACATTTATTATCATTGTTATTGTTTTTATGAAAAGCAGCAGAAACAACAGAAGCATCGGCAGGGTAACACTTCAGTAGTTAATTGATTAAAAGCCATTGTACGACAAAATAATAAATGTTTTGATAGTCTATTTTGATGATACACAATCTATATATTTATTTCCCAACATTTACTTTGCAAGTAGAGTATTTCTTCAAGCCTCTAATGAAAACAGAATAAGACACATCACTATTATCTGGTTCCCAATATAATTCTGTTAATCTAATATGCCACGGTGGATAACCTTGTAAATCTAAAGTTGGTCCAAAATATAGAAGTAGATCAGGTTCATACCCAACCAATTGAATCAACTCTTTATCCACCAAGTCCATACTGATATCTTTAAGCTGTATCTCGTTTTTGCAACATAACTCAGCCATTGTCTTTGTCAATTCTACAATAGTTTCTCTTCCATCCACATTGCTTAATAAAATGATTTCTATACTAACTTTCTTGTCACTTTCCCATACTTCTTGTTCTTGTTCTTGTTCTTCTTTTTCTTCCTCTGTTTTTCTTGGAGCATTGTAGTAGACTGATTCTGTGCGGGGTATTCTGATGACATATTTAGGAACATTATTAGGACCGTAATATTTAACCAATTTATTGAACACTGTTTGTCTAAGCAGTTCAACATCGTTTTTCAAAACCCCATTGTAATCGTACATTATCAATTGTTTAATTCCTGAACTTAAAGTCCATGCTACCAAATCACTGGATTCCTCCATTAAACCAAGTATACCACCTCCTACATCTTCTTCAGACTTATACTCTAAAATCGAAGCAAGCCGTCTAGGGGTCTTGCTTAATGCATTTACGTCTCTTCTTATCAACTGAGGTGTGTTTGAAGGATTGTATGCTAGATTACGAATCTTGATCTTGATTCGATTGAATGTATACTGGTAATATCTCAAGGCAGCATATATGCAATATATAACAGCTAATAAAATATGGAAAAAAAAATCAATGCATAGTTGATATACTCTACTTTTCTTTTTAATTTTTTTCAAGTCATTACCATTATTCACTTCATTTGAAACAGACGCCAAAATTTCTACAGATTTCTGGCGTTGCTGCTGTTCCTGGTGGTGGTGATGGTGGTGGTGGTCAACGGAAACTCCACTAGTCACACCAGTTTCTGATTCTGTTATATTCGCCATCTTGGGAGTAGATTGCCTTTCGGATCTGGTAATATATATCTATGTATTTTTATTTTCTTCCCATCAGATTCCCTGTAAATATCTAAGAGAATTGGGATGAAAAACTCATTACAACAAACAGGTCATTGTTTCAAAAGATGTTCGGCAAATCGAAAATTCTCCCTTTTCTTTTCGCCAAAAAAAAAAAAAAAAAAAAAAGAACAGAAAGAATAGAGCATATAAAACACTATGTCATTTCTCGTATATATATTCGAAAGCAAGATATAACTATCAAAAGCTAAATTAAATTAATAATACATTACATGTATATATAAAATTAAATAATTACGTGTCCTAAGTACCTAAATTCGTTTTGTTTGTTTGTTCATATATTAACATTAATATTGTTGATGATTGAAGAAAAATCAATGCCCGAACCTACAGGCGGCTGATCATCATCATCATCATCATCATCTTCATCGTCATCGGTTTCATTCTCTTCTCTTTCATTTTCTGATAGTGAGTCATCATCGTCCTCGTCACCAGAAATCGTATCGTCATCCATAAAGGTTCTTGTTATTTTCGGTTTGGCTGTTTCGTAGCTACCAAGCTTTAAAATTGGTGCCACATTGTTTTCTTCTCGTTTTTCCACTGAGTTGAAAAATAAAGCAGGTGATGGAGTAGGAGTAGGAGTAGGAGTAACAAGTTTGGCCATATAGTCCTTTATGTCACTGGTATAAGTGCTTCCATCTTTGATAGCTTCTGTTTCCCTCAAGTTTTGTTCTGTTGCTATACTATTACTGTAATTGTTATTATCACCTTTCTTGTCCTTATCTGCACCAGGGAAAGTTCTCTCTTCAGAAGACAATAACTGTGTATCAAAAAAAGGTACATCTTGTACACTTGCCAAGTCTGACTCTTCAGATTCAATCGAAGGCGGCCCTCTGTTGTGCGTGTTCAACCCCAACCCATGTCCTAAATCAAAAAAAGTTTCGCTAGGAAGTGCTTCTGATTTTTCAATAGGCTTATTGCGTGATGAAAAAGAAGTTTCGTTAAAACTCCTGAAACCATCATCGGTGGTTTCGTCTTCTGCAGACTTTTCAGCAAGATTGTAATGCTTTTTTCCAGAATCCAAGCTCAAATCAACACCACCATACCTACTGAAAGATACACCTTGTTCACTGTCTTTATCAAAATAATTCTTATCGTCAGAGGGGCTCACATTGGTTGTGTCTGTATTCAGAGTTACATTTGTAGGATTATCGGTTTTAGCATTTTTATTCAAATCCTTGTTTTGCTTCTTATAACGATTGTAGTTTCTTGCCAGAGATAGTAAACCAATCAAATGCGAATCATCTAACCTGATCTCTTTATTCACTCCAACAGATTTATGTGCACTAGATGATTTCTTATATAAATCATCGATCTCTTCCAAAGTTAAACCACTTGTTTCATAAACCGCAAAATAAACAATTAGAGCTCCAAGTAAATTCAAACTTGCCCAAAGAAAAAAAATCTTGGACCCACTAGCTTGGTTATAAGATTGGTTATTTGTATCTGGAACACCAAATAGATAAGGCGTGATAACAGCACATATAACATTCGCTAACCAATTAGAAGCAGCACACACACTCGCACATTTGGATCTGACACCAAGCGGGAACATTTCTGCACACACAACCCAAACCCCACCTCCCCAAGTAGCACTGAAACCTGCAATAAAAACACAAATAAATGGAATTCTAATCTTCGCAGTATGAACAGAAATCCCAATCACAGTTCCAACAATCCCAACTATAAAATTGGAAACAAACATTATTATTGCACCTGATATTAGCAAGTTTCTTCTACCAATTAGATCGACAAGGAAAAGACCAGGAATATTGAAAATAACATTCACTGCATATGTAATAAATGAAATCAAATAACTTTTTTGTATTCCTGTTCTTTGGAAAAAATTCACACCATAGTAAAAAATAAAATTGATCCCAGAAAACTGTTGAATCGCCTGAAGAGCAATCCCAGTGAATATTCTAAATGTTTGCTTGTATCTTGTAGGCGATGACTTAAAACAATCAAAAAGACCGCTTGAATGAAAGGACATCTCATAGTCATAATTTGCCTTCACCTCTACCAACTCTTCCAACAATCCTGGATCGTCAACGGGCACACCTCTTAACAAAGCCAAAGATTCTGCTGCTTTGTTCAATTCGTCTTTCAAAACGTAATATCTGGGTGATTCAGGTAAGAAATACATCCCAACACCAATGATCGACATCCATAAATATTGTAACCCAATAGGAATTCTAAAAGATGCGCTACTGGAAATCAATCTTGTTCCTTGAGAAACTGCACTACTTACTAAAAGCCCCCAAGTTATTGCCCATTGATAAGAACTAATGATAGCACCTCTAATGGATTTATGAACTGTTTCAGCCTGATACAAAGGAACAACTGCACTGATTAAACCGATACCTAATCCAGAAACACATCTGCCACAGCAAAGCAAGGCAATATTAAATGAACAAATTTGAATCGTATTTCCTACAACAAAAACACCAAAAGTAGCAAATATTATAGTTGGTCTTCTTCCATATCTGTCACTGAGCAAAGTAGCCAGCAAGGCCCCTATGAAAGTTCCAATAGACAAAGAGCTGACAATGATAGCATGTTGTCCCGCAGTAAACTGCTTAGAAGGCAGTGTTGTAAAGTGATCTTTGACATACGGCATATCCGTAATGCTGTTTATCAAGCCTGTATCATATCCATAAAGAAACCCACCAACAGCAACAAATATACCAACAATGAATGACATTCTAAGTGATTGCTGCATGGCTTTTTTTTCAAAGATTTCCGGATCCAAATATGATTCCTGTTCAATTGAATTGAAGTATTCAAATGGATAGTCGTTGTTCTCGTTCTGTTGATGGTGATGTCCCAAATTCTTCCACGTTTTTATTTTTTTGTATGAGAAATTGTTTCCTGGGGGTCCACTAGAAGCTGAACGTGATGGCAAATCACTGGAAAAATTCAAATAAGGAAGGATTTCGTTATAATTTGTAAAAACGTTGTTGTCAGATGGAGAAATATGAAAAGTAGAATTACTAATACTATTTTCAGAGTGTGAAAAATTGTTTTTAGTGTCAATATTAGAATCAAGAATGGCTTCTTCATGATCTTTTTCCAAGCTTGTGTTTGGAATACGCGATACCAGTTTTCCAACAGTATCAGAGTTTCCCTTTGTTACTGCTGGTTCAGGAGCCGTTATTATCTCGCTGCGTAGTACATCCTGACTAGCATTTTGTAAACAGGAATGATTCTTGTGCTTTTGTTTTTGTTTTTGTATTCGATCTTGAAGCAAGGCATATGTGACTTGCTTGTTTCTTCTTTTCAGCAACTGCGTGATAATATATGCCGGCTGTCTTATCGAGCTTGCAGTTCGTGAATAGATTGAACGTCCTATTGATGTACTTTTACTTCGTGCAGAGTCGTATTCAGTTTCGAAATTTCTGCCAGTTGTAGAGGCGTACTGATTGTTATGAATGCCACACCCTTGACGAGCATCGCGGAGTCGACTGTTGAGATTTTGACTGGTGGTATGAGTACATGCGTTCCCGTATGTAGATATTGTATTATTTGATTCGGAAACAGTGTTATGGTGATTAAGATCCATGTCTCCTTCTCCAGAATCAAGTGATGGCATGTTCTTGGTGCGTCTAATTTAATCAGGTATGTGTTGATCACTGTTAGGCTTATATGTGTTTCCAACAAATGGCTGATTTGAAAAAAGTTTACTATACGTTAGTGGCTTCTTGTGATTTTTGATATTTACTTTGCATTTATACCCATTAAATATCCTTCAATGAACCAAAAAACCCCGTGGTTTTTTAACTCCGCAATTTTTAAACATTTTTAAAATTTTTTTTTTTTCTTTTCCGTGTAACAACGGTTCTGACACCGTACAGAAAATCGGTTTAGCTGAAAACAGTGCGTGAGGTGACGACGGGTGATCACGACGTGCATTTCAAGTATGTCAATTATTCATATGTATACGGACCAATGGCTACTGACACATACACAAAAGCTTATAAATATAGTTTTAATATCTTTTTCAAAATTTTTTTTTTTTTTTTTTATATTTATATAGAATTATACATTGTTTATAATAGGCTCGTTGACTGCAATATTCAAGTCGCTTAGGCGGAAGATACACCACCTGTGGCTTCTGCAATACTGATCAACCGTTTAACACCTGTCAACCAGTTACCAGCCTCATCAGCATGATTAGTGGCAATGTCTACTTGAATGTTTTTGGCTTCGAAATACTTGCCTGCCTTCATGCATGCGATGATTTCTCCAATCTTGGTAATAACAGCAGGAGTCACTAGTTCCTGATTTTCCAAATGTTGAAATAAGAACTTCAATCTCTTGTTGGAATCTTTCAATTGTTTATGATATTCTTGTGGCACCAATGGGGCAACACGTTTTAACTCTTCTTTGAAATACTCAATGATGATTTCTATTTCTGGAGAAAGAGCTGTGAGTGTCTGTTTTGGTTGCTCGGTTATGGATTGTGGTGAAGTAGCAACCACAGGTTGTGGGTGCTGAACGTCTGGAATAGTTGTTGGAACCGGAGTGGTTTCTTTGATTGCATCCAAATTAGCAATGACGTTTTCAACTTTTTCTGATGAAGGAACGTGCGATTTTCTCTTCATTGGAGGTGGTGCCACTGCTGCTTGTGGAACACTACTAGCAGCTGGGACTCCGAAAGATGAACGCGACGGACCACCTACATGTGGATGTGGAGGTGGAACAATGCCAGTTGCTGGAGGAACAAACTTATTGTTGTGTGTTTGATGGCCACCAACTGGAGGAGTAGCATATGGATTGGAAAATCCCGTGGTAGGAGTTCTTGCTTCTAAACCAAAAGATTGAGCGGAAGCAGCAAGTGGAGGAGCATATGGACTGACAATGTTTGGAATCGGACTGGTCAGAGAACCGAGTTCGTTGCTGGTTGGAACAGATACAGTACTTGAGTTAGGAGGAGCATATTTGACAGTAGCTTCAGATGTGACTCTTTTCAAAAATGGAGGTGGTCTGTCCATTGGGGAGGCATGAGAAGACACTCTGGTCCCTGTTGGCGGTGGTGGCAAGCTGATACCATTACTCGATAACGGAGTACCGGCAGTTGCAGGACCGTTGACATAATCGCCGGCTGGTTTTGTGACCACAGCTTTAGCTCTAACAATGTTATCTTTCACAGGCAAATCCAAATCGTTCCATCCTTGGTTAGCTTTTTTGTTCAGACTTGGTGTTTGCCCACTAACAATTCCATTTGCAAGTGGAGGAACGGAACCGTTATTATAAATATTTGCTTGTTGTTGTTGTTGTTGTTGAGAACCCAGAGGTGGACTGTATGGATTACCATTGCTATTATTGTTGAATGGTGTATTAGTTGAAATAACAGTGGCAACGGGTGGTTGATACGAGTTGATTACTGCAGGTGTAACGTTTACTGGAGCTGCAGTAAAGGAAGTGGAAGTAGCTGTTGGAGGAGGAACCATTGGTAATGTTTTATCCATTTGAGGTTTGAAACCGTTTGATGGCGCATAAGGATTTACAGGCGCAATTGGTGTATTACCAACTGCTCCGCCCACGGTGGTGTAAGGAAGTGGAACTTGAGGTTGTGCAGGCATTGTAGGAGTATATGCAGATGTTGGTTTCAATGGTTGGTGAGTCAATGGAACGAAAGGCGAAGATGCTTGAGCCATTGCATGAGTAGAATTAATGTTAGTTGGAACTGGATGCGAAGGAATAAAAGTAGACTTTCCTGGTGCAGTTGAAGATATCAAATTGGCACGAGCCCCTCCTACTGTTGTATTGACAAAAGCCTTTTTAGCTCTTGAAGTGACACCACCTGCTGCAGTACAAGAAGATGCAACAGATTTTCCAGAGGCAATCAAAACTCTTTGCTTTTCGGTATTTACGTCTTTGTTTTGACCTGGTAGAGCTTCCAAAAAGTGCAAAGCCAAATCAAAATCACCATTAGAAGAAATCATATTAACAAATTCCAAAAATCTAGAATTTAATTCGTCGTTATCTAATTGAACTTGTGAACCGTCGTTGAATGAGTTAGAAAAACATGAAAATCTTTCAACAAATTCAGTTAAACATTCTAGATGTGCTTCATAATATGTTGTTTTATTACCCATTTTGGTTTTAAAAGCTTGTTCCAATTCATTGAATTCTTTTAACCAAATCTCACTAATCTTACCAATATTATTGGAAGCCATGTATAAAATCAATGCATCTTGTCTGTCCCCATTTTCCAATACTTTATCACCTAATCTAGTCAACAGGTTATTTTTGACTTCTTGATCAGAGGTATAATTTTGAATAGTCTTGGCAACAAATTTCCACTGAGAGACATCACAATTATCAACGATATCATCACAATTTTCTGCATATAATGAAAATAAATATCTTGATAAAGCAGATTCTGGACCGAATTTATTAAAATATTTATCAACAACTTTCCCAATCAATTTTTGATCTTTTGAAATTATAGCAATAATAAATGCTTCTAATAATAATGGATAATCATCATTATCATTGTTTTGTAAAGTGAAATCAACAGATTCACTTAATTTATGATTACTCAATAATTTGATTAAATCATTTGAAGATGTATCTAATTTAATAGATTGATTTTTACACGATGTTGGATTGAAAACTTCTCTTTCCAAATTTTCAAAAAAATCATTACCATCTTTTTTTTGTTTAGCTAAACCATCAGTATCATCATCATTATCATCTTCATCTTCACTCGAATTTTCATCATCAAAATTCATCAATTCTTTTAAGAAATTAGTTTTCCCATCCATAGATAATTTTTCCAAGAAATTCCAATCTTCCTCATTAATTGGATTAATGGAATTATTTAATCTTCTATTAATAATTGGATTAAAATCTTTTGTCTTTAAAGCATTACTTAACAATTCATTATTTGTCGAAATGTTTTTGAAAATAGTTTCTGGTTTATTGATATGAATCGATTTACCATCTAAACCAATTGAAACTAATTTCCCACCAAATGCCCATTGAGCACAAGGCGATTTTTGTTTTTTTAACCATTTTGGACAAAATGGTTCTAATATCTTAGGTTTCTCTAAATTAATTTGCTTATTTGATTTGTTATTTGAAACTGTATTCCAAAAATCATCTTCTGTCTCATTTTTAATTTCATTTTTAACTAATTCGTCGAATTGTGTTGGAATATCTTGTAAGGATTGAACTTGAATTTTATTATCATAACCGCCACTTGCAAATAAATCAGGTAACATTGGTGAGAATTTTGTTTTGAATAACCAATTCGATCTTGCAGGATAAATAATCAAATTTTTTTGTAAAACATTTGGATCAGATAAAATAACTGTATTATCAGTACCGCTACTAATTAATAAATCATTATCTTGTGAACACCAATCAAGAGAAAGAATACCTTTTGAATGACCACCTGACAATGTTGTAATTGGAGAATTTGGTTGTCTTAGATCCCAAATTAAAATAGATGAATCTAAATCACTATTTGAAGCAGTCGCAATTCTTGTTGAATTTGTTGGATGCCATTCAACAATATCTAATGGAATTTTATTATTTGTTAAAGGATTTGTATATGATAAATGCATCAATTCTTTTTTAGCTTTTAAATCCCATATACTTGCAAAACCAGATGAGGAGCCTGCGTTTGCAAAAACATGAGATAAATTTTTATTCCATGATAATGATTTGATTTCATCAATAGAACTAATAGACATTCCAGGTTGAGTTGGTTCATAATTAGAATTAGTAATCTTATTTGTATCCCAAATGTTAATTAAACCTTTAGAATCACCACTAATTAAAACATTTGATAATGAAGGATTAAATTTTAATGTTTTAACACTTGTTGTATGATTTTGTAGAGACTTGATAATTTTAGAATCAGAATGATTATCATTGGAAGACAAAGAAGGAGCTGAATAAAATTCAACAGTACCATTATCTAATGCACCAGCAACAATTTTATTATCTATAGACCAATCTAAATCGTTAAACTTAGAGGTTGATTCAATTGAATGAAATGGACCCTTTTCACTAATATCATCTTCTTGAATATTACTATCATTTTTTTTCAAATCAACAATTGACCAAAATTCTAATTTAGAGTCACTAGAGAAATTTGCATCAATAGATCCACTAATCGAACCTGTGGCTAAAATAGGAGATTTAGTATGAGACCATGCAAAGGTTGCTGTTCTATCAATATCAGCAATTGCAACCATACTTGTGTGTGTGACTTTTTTTTCTTTAAAGGGTGAACTTTATAGTTGAATTGTTTTTGTTTTTGATAACTCTTGTTTTTTTTTTACATTTACTATCTCAATCCTCTATAAAATGAATAGAATAAAAAATTACAAATTCTATACACTAAATTCAAAAATACTTTTGAGTTAAAATTTATGAAATATATGTGTTGTTATTTAATATTTGTTGATTGTTTAATGTGTGTAAAATTGTTAACGTGAACGAATACCAAAAAACAAAAAAAAAAAGATTTTTCAATAATAATTATAGTAACAATATAGAATGAGTTTTTTCTCCCTTTCTTTCTCTGTGATGAAATGACAATCATATTTGTTTCAGAGAGAGAGAGAGAGAGGGAGAGAGAGAGAGAGATAGACAAAAAAAGATTTTAAACAGTAACAATATTGGTTGTGTGTGGGTGTGTGAAAAATTGAAGGTTTAATGCGGGTAAAGTTCTGTAAATGTATTTCATTTTATTTTATTTTATAAGGTAAGGTACATTAAGGTACGGTACCGTGCAGTAAGTAACAAGGTAAAGGAAATGATGTAATTAAGTAAGCAAGTAGGCAAAGTGAAATGGACTCCAAGTATTATAAAGAAGCATTGAAAGAATTCAATGAACAAAAAAACGAAGCAGAAGACGAAATTGATCAATGGGATAAAAGAATTAATAAAACAGGATGTTCTGTTGAAAATATGGCATTGCAATTATGTCATGCTGATACTAATGATTGGAGACAATGTTTGGAAGAAATGTCATTATTCAAAAAATGTTGGGCTACTATGGGTAATAATGAAAGAGCTCATACAGTAAACAATGTCACAACAACAAGTACGTCGACTACTGCGACTATTACTAAATGATTCCAAACCACTGGAGATTAACCAAAAACATGTAAATAAATAATGACAACGTTTGTGAGATAACACATTGAAAAATAGGTTTGAGCGGCAATTTTTTTTTTTTAGATTTCCTTTTTCGTGTTTCATTGATGATTCCATTCATCATTAGTGAATTGAAACCAACTATTTTTAATAGTTCTTTTAATTCTCAATTATATTGCAAGAATATTTTTTTTTGAGAAATTAGAACACAGTGTTGTTGTAAAGTTATGAATAGCGGAAGAAGTGGGGTTATTATAACGATATATAACATATTATATAAACATTTAACATATCATATGTATACATTTATTCTTTGTGGTGTTTTATTAGTGCTTTAATTAATTATTAGATAAATCTTCATTTAAGCACAGAAATAACAAGCACGTGATAGATTTACGCTTTAAATACAATCATTATTCATTATACCAATTTGACTATTTCTTAAGTCTGTGAAGCCTTTCAAAATAAAATCTTGAATGATAATTATTAAATATTAGAAGTGGCAACGAATAGAAAAAATATCATTAGTTGCAGAAGATGAGTGGGAGTCTTAAAGTATCAAAGAAGAGAAAGAAGAAACTCAACTTGAAAAAATTAAATAATGCAGTGAAAAGTTTATTAGATCAGGAAACTGATAAAAGTGAGAAATTGAAAAAATTGAGTGATGGCGATAAACTAGAGGATGTTAATAATAATAGCAATAAAAGCACGACAGGTACTGCGGTAAAAATCAAAATCGCCAATAAAAGAATTCTACCTTGGTCAAGACAAAAACTTATTGATGTTGATGATGATAATGATCCAAATATCTCTTTCAACAAAAGTTGCATATCATCTTCACCTGGATTAGAGGATAACAAAGAGACTATTATTAAGGATGGGAAATCATATACAATGTCTAAAGAAAATAGATTGATACCAAAACTAAATGATGATGAAATTATGGAAAAACATAAACAAGCAGATGAAAATATGAAAGAGGCTTGGTTAAATATAATTGATAAATATTCAGTTAATGAGAATGATGATGATTATAAAGGTTTGAAAAGCGACGTTATAGATATGCAAACTGGTCAAATTATTGAAGATAACGGACATTTAAGAAATTTACATAAAAAAAATCGTAAAAAAATGATGTTAGTGGATATATATGGTAGTGGAGCAATAGATACAAATGATGATTTACACAAAGAGCTTTTAATAAGGAACGATAAATATGTTAGTAAAATATTAAGTGGTTATCATTCTTTAAAAAACGTTAAATCGAGAGAAAATAAAAAAACTAAAGAACTAGACTCAACCACGTATTCTTCTGATCCGGATTTTGAATCTGATTCTGATTATATTGATGGATCTAGTGACAGTGATGAAAGCGATATTTGGGGTCAAACGACTGAGAAATATGAAGAAAACACCAAGTATAATGATCAAAAATCTTTATCATTAAAAAGAGTTGGGAAGCCCAAAAAACATAAAAAAATCATTGCCATAACAGACACTTCCGATGAAGAATATGATGAAACATTTGAAAATGATTATAGTGATTCTGAGTCTGAAGTAGAGTTGCCAATGTCATCTTCTACTTATTCTTCTTCGTCATCTTCATAACGACCCACGTGACTATAACTACCAAGTGGAGAAAAATTCAGAAATTCCGGAAACTTCTAAAAAAAACGTTCAAATTGAAACAAATGAGGAGGAGATATGAAATTAGAAATATAAAGAGACATTCACATGCATCAGATTAATGCATGTGAATGTTGAAGAATAAAAGACAACCAACAAATATAAAAACTCTAATTTAATAAGAAAATGACACACAGAAAGACTTTTTTCGACATAACGATTGACGAAAAACCTGCTGGCAAAATTGTATTTGAACTATTTGATGATGAAACACCAAAAACATGTGAGAATTTCTATCAATTATGTAAAAATGATTACGGTTATTGTACCACAAAACCAGATGTTCCACTATCATACGAGAATAGTATTTTCCACAGAGTAATCAAAGATTTCATGTTACAATTTGGTGATTTTACCAATTTTAACGGTTCTGGTGGTGAAAGTATCTATGGGGAAAAATTTGAAGATGAAAACTTCATTCATAAACATACAGAACCTTTCTTATTGAGTATGGCTAATGCTGGTCCAAACACAAATGGATCTCAATGTTTTATTACAGTTTCTAATTCTCCTTTGACGCATCTTGACAACAAACATGTTGTTTTCGGTAAAGTCATTCAAGGTAAAAGATTGGTTAGATCTATTGAAAGATCCGAATGTGATTCTAACGATAAACCATTGGCAACAATTAAGATCTCTAAAACTGGTGTTTTACCGGATGATTACACTGTTCCAGAAAATGCAGAACTTTTGGCTAAAGACCAATATGGAGATGATTATGAACCAAATGTGGCAGATGAGTCAAGAGTAAATTTGCAAAAAATGGACACTGTGTTGTCTGCAGTTGAGGCCATCAAAACAATTGGAACATCTTGTTTCAAAGATAAAAAATTTGATGTTGCTCTTGAAAAATATTCTAAATGTAGTGAATACTTGAATGTGTACACAGCATCGATTGATAATAAGTTTCCAAGTGCAGATGATGAAAAAAAAATCATTCACTTAAAGGCAACAATATTCAACAATGTTGCTATAAGTGCTCTTAAATCTGGTGATTATAAAGAAGCTTTGAAAGGAGCCACTCAAGTTCTACACATTGAAAACCTGGACGACAACTCGACAAAGGCAAAAGCATTATACAGAAGAGGGATGGCATACTATCATTTGAAAGATTTTGAAATGGCATTGACCGATTTGGAATTTGCTACCGTGTACCAACCAAATGATAACAGCATTCACAAAGCTATTGCGGACGCCAAGGCTTCGAAAAAAGCAGAATTGGCCAAACAGAAAAAATCATTGTCTAAAATGTTTAGTTAGTTGCTTATGGCTTTTGTATATAGATACTCTCATATGTAATTAAACAAAAAACATCTATCATCATTGAAAAGTTTACATTATTACAGTAGGGAGATTTACCTTGCTTAAATTGTCTTATAATTTACCCCACCACATATTACATCTTTCTTTTTCCTTTGAAAAAAATTTTTTTTTCGTTTTTTTTTGTAGTTTTCTTCAATCCACGTCCACAAGAAACAACAAACGTCTCAACCACACATTGACCATCATAAACAAAAAAAAACACTTGAAAGCAACGAGTAAAAGATAGTGGGAAAGAGGCAAGAAGAGGTGTTACATTGAAAAGATAATACTATATATTTATAAGAAAAAAACACAAAAAACACACACACAATGCAACAATCTTATTCTAGTGCTCCCTTAAGAACTATCAAAGAAGTTCAATTTGGGTTGTTTTCTCCTGAGGAAATTCGTTCAATTTCTGTTTTGAAAATCTCCACAGCAGACACTTTTGACGAAAAGGGTGTGCCAATCATTAATGGTTTGAACTCGCCCTTGCTAGGTACTGTTGACAGAAACAACATGTGTCAAACCTGTCACGAAGGTATGAGTGATTGTCCAGGTCATTTTGGTCATATTGAATTAGCTAAACCAGTTTTCAATATTGCTTATTTATCAAAGATTAAAAAAATCTTGGAATGTACTTGTGTTCACTGTGGGAGAATGCTACTAGATGAAAACGATCCAAACATGAAACAAGCTCTGAAAATCAAAGATCCTAAGAAAAGGTTCAACACTGTTTGGACTTTATGTAAAACTATCAATGTTTGTGAAACAGATGTTTTAACAAGCGACAATGTTTACGTTTCTAGAGGTGGGTGTGGTCATATTCAACCTCAAATTAGAAAGAACGGTATTGGTTTCACTGTCATGTACAAGAAGGGGAAAGATGCAGATGATGATGATGAACCAGAACAAAAAATTTTATCCCCAGACGAAGTTTTAAATATTTTTAAACATATTTCATCTGAAGATTGCTGGAAATTAGGGTTTAACGAAAATTATGCCAGACCCGAATGGATGATTTTGACTGTTTTACCTGTCCCACCACCATGTGTTAGACCAAGTGTTGCATTTAACGAATCTCAAAGAGGTGAAGATGATTTAACTTATAAACTAGGTGATATTTTGAAGGCCAATATAAATGTTCAAAAATTAGAATTGGACGGTTCCCCACAACATGTTATTCAAGATTTTGAAAAATTGTTACAATACCACGTTGCTACATACATGGACAATGATATCGTTGGTCAACCTCAGGCTTTGCAAAAATCCGGAAGACCAGTTAAGTCTATTAGAGCAAGATTGAAGGGTAAAGAAGGAAGAATTAGAAGTAATTTGATGGGTAAAAGAGTGGATTTCTCAGCAAGAACTGTTATTTCAGGTGACCCAAATTTGGAACTAGATCAAGTTGGTGTTCCACTTTCTATTGCAAAAACATTAACATACCCAGAAGTTGTTACTCCTTATAACATTGACAGATTAACTCAGTTGGTCAGAAACGGTCCAACTCAGCATCCCGGAGCTAAATACGTCATCAGAGACAATGGTGCTAGAATTGATTTGAGATACAGTAAAAGAACCGGTGATATCCAACTACAGTATGGATGGAAAGTGGAAAGACACATTGTGGACAATGATACAGTATTGTTTAATAGACAACCTTCTTTACATAAAATGTCAATGATGGCGCACAGAGTCAAAGTTATGCCATACTCCACTTTCAGATTGAATTTGTCTGTTACTTCTCCTTATAATGCCGATTTTGATGGTGACGAAATGAATTTACATGTTCCACAAAGTGAAGAAACTAAGGCTGAATTATCTCAATTATGTGCGGTTCCTTTACAAATTGTTTCTCCTCAGTCAAACAAGCCTTGTATGGGTATTGTTCAAGATACTTTAGCTGGTATTAGAAAGATGACCCTGAAAAGTACTTTTATTGATTATGCCCAAGTATTGAACATGTTATATTGGATTCCAGAATGGGACGGTGTTGTTCCACCTCCATGTATCTTGAAACCAAAACCAATGTGGTCTGGTAAGCAAGTTTTATCGAGCGCTATTCCAAAAGGTATTCATTTACAAAGATTCGATGACGGTACCACTTTGCTATCTCCAAAGGATAATGGTATTCTGGTTATTGATGGTCAAGTTTTGTTTGGGGTAGTGGATAAAAAAACAGTTGGTTCTTCTGCCGGTGGTTTGATCCACGTTGTCACCAGAGAAAAGGGACCATATGTTTGTGCCAGACTATTCGGTAATATTCAAAAATTAGTTAATTTCTGGTTACTACATAACGGGTTTTCCATCGGTATTGGTGATACTATTGCTGATGAAAAAACTATGAGAGAAATTACCGATGCCATTGCCGTGGCCAAAGTCAAAGTCGAAGAAGTCACCAGAGAAGCACAGGACAATTTTTTGATTGCCAAACATGGTATGACTTTGAGAGAATCTTTTGAAGATAACGTTGTTAGATTTTTGAATGAAGCCAGAGATCAAGCAGGTAGATCTGCTGAGGTCAATTTGAAAGATTTAAATAATGTCAAACAAATGGTTAGCGCTGGTTCTAAAGGTTCCTTTATTAACATTGCTCAAATGTCTGCTTGTGTTGGTCAACAGTCCGTCGAAGGTAAACGTATTCCTTTTGGTTTTGCCGATAGAACCTTGCCACATTTCTCTAAAGATGATTACTCTCCAGAATCTAAGGGTTTTGTTGAAAATTCTTACTTAAGAGGGTTGACTCCACAAGAATTTTTTTTCCATGCCATGGGTGGGAGAGAAGGTTTGATTGATACTGCCGTTAAAACTGCAGAAACCGGTTATATTCAAAGACGTTTGGTCAAAGCATTGGAAGATATCATGGTACATTACGATGGTACTACAAGAAACTCCTTGGGTAACATCATTCAATTCATTTACGGGGAAGATGGTTTAGATGCTGGTCATGTTGAAAAACAATCCATCGACACCATTCCTGGCTCTGATGGTGCGTTTGAAAAACGTTATAGAATTGATATTTTGAACAAAGATGCACATCTAATTAAAAACTTGCTAGAGTCTGGCTCTGAAGTTGTTGGTGATATCAGAATACAATCATTACTAAATGACGAATACAGACAGTTAGTTAAAGATAGAAAGTTTTTGAGAAAAGTTTTTGTTGAAGGTGAAAGTAATTGGCCACTACCGGTGAATATCAGACGTATCATTCAAAATGCACAAAACACTTTCAAAATTGATATAAGCAAGCCTACAGACTTAACTATTGAAGAAATTATTACGCAAGTGAAGACTTTGGAGACAAAGCTAATTGTTCTGAGAGGTAAAGGACATATACTAGAGGAAGCACAAGATAACGCCATCAAATTGTTTACCTGTTTGTTGAGATCGAGATTGGCTAGTAAAAGAGTTATTTTTGAGTACAGACTAAATAGACAGACTTTGAAATGGGTGATAAATAACATTGAAGCACAATTTTCTAAATCTGTTGTTCATCCAGGTGAAATGGTGGGTATTCTTGCTGCACAATCCATTGGTGAACCGGCTACCCAGATGACATTAAATACTTTCCATTTTGCGGGTGTTGCTTCGAAGAAAGTCACAGCAGGTGTTCCTCGTTTAAAGGAAATTTTGAATGTTGCTAAAAATATGAAGACCCCATCTTTGACTGCATATCTAGATCCAGGTTATGCTGACGATCAGGAGAAGGCTAAACTAATCAGATCAGCAATTGAACATACCTCTTTGAAGAGTGTAACAATTGCTTCTGAAATTTACTATGATCCTGATCCAAGAAGTACTGTCATCGAGGATGACGAGGAAATTATCCAATTACACTTTTCTCTAATGGATGAAGAAACAGAAGCTCAACTAGAATATCAGTCCCCATGGTTGCTAAGATTAGAACTAGACAGAGCCGCCATGTATGATAAAGATTTAACTATGGGTCAAATTGGTGAAAAAATCAAAGAAACTTTTAAAAACGATTTGTTTGTCATTTGGTCCGAAGACAATGCAGAAAAATTGATTGTTCGTTGTAGAGTTGTTCGTGATCCAAAAACTATGGATGCAGACATGGAAGCGGAAGAAGATCATATGTTAAAGAGAATTGAGAATAACATGTTGGAAAGCATCACTTTAAGAGGTGTTGAAGATATTAGCAGAGTGGTTATGATGAAATACGACAGAAAGATTGTTAATCCAGCTACAGGTGACTACCATAAAGTTCCGGAATGGGTTTTAGAAACAGATGGTGTCAATTTATTTGAAGTCATGATTGTTCCTGGTGTTGATGCCTCTAGAATCTACACTAACAGTTTCATCGATATTATGAATGTGTTAGGTATTGAAGCTGGTAGAGCTGCCCTATACAAAGAAGTTTACAATGTTATTGCTTCTGATGGTTCGTACGTCAACTATAGACATATGTCGTTGTTGGTCGATGTTATGACTTCCCAGGGGTTCTTAATGTCTATTACTAGACATGGTTTTAACAGATCTGATACTGGTGCACTAATGAGATGCTCTTTTGAAGAAACTGTTGAAATTCTTATGGAAGCCGGTGCATCAGCTGAGTTAGATGATTGTCGTGGTGTGTCTGAAAATATTTTACTGGGTCAAATGGCCCCAATTGGTACAGGTACTTTCGATGTTATGATTGATGATGAAACTTTGGGTAAATACATGCCTGAACAAAAAACTTTTGAAACAGAAGGCGGTGGTGCTACTCCATACAGTTCTGACGCAGGGTTGGCCAACACTGATATTGATATCAAAGATGAGCTAATGTTTTCGCCAGTTACCGAAGCCGGTGCTGCAGATGCCATGGCTGGTGGATTTACAGCCTACGGTGGTGGTGAATTTGGGGAATCAACCTCGCCATATAGTGGGTACGGTTCTACTTCTCCAGGGTTTGGTGGATCATCTTCTCCGGGATTTTCTCCAAGCTCTCCGTCCTATTCACCAACATCTCCTTCATACTCTCCAACCTCGCCATCTTATTCGCCTACGTCGCCTTCATACTCTCCAACCTCGCCCTCATATTCTCCAACCTCACCTTCCTACTCGCCTACGTCGCCTTCCTACTCGCCTACATCGCCTTCCTACTCGCCTACATCGCCTTCTTATTCGCCTACATCGCCTTCTTATTCGCCAACATCGCCTTCTTATTCGCCAACATCTCCATCATACTCACCAACATCTCCATCATACTCACCAACATCTCCATCATATTCCCCAACGTCTCCATCATACTCACCAACGTCTCCATCGTACTCACCAACTTCACCTCAGTACTCACCTACATCCCCATCCTACTCACCAACCTCTCCGCAATATTCTCCAACTTCCCCACAGTACTCTCCTACCTCTCCTACATATAATCCTAACAGCAATGAAAATGATGAAAATAATTCACATGTGAAAAAAGAAGAAGACTGATCAAAGCGATTTATGAATGTCTTTACGATGTAGACCATGCTTTAAACATATATCACTTAAAAATGAAAAAAAAAATAATAATAATAAAAAATATAGAAATACTATACATATTTATATTTACACAATCTATAAAAAAATCAGAAAGACTTACAGATATATTTATAACTTGTCTTGATTATGTTGATCACCTTAAACTTTTTTAGAGATCAATCCTTTGAAAATATCAAAAGTGTTCCCATCTGGCTGTAGTTGAAAGAGATTGCCCGTGAAGACGTCATCACTTCCAGGCATCAACTCTTTAGCAAGTAACAACCCATATTCGTCAGTGATACCTGAAATTTTTGCTCTGACAGATCTTTCGGAAGTAAGAGTAATGATTTGATTTGAATGCAACCAGTGGTCATAGTATTCGGGCAAAACACTCTTTGGTCCAAACTTCACAAAGGAATCAAAAAGGTCATGCATATAATTCACGTAAAGAGCAAGTAATTTCTCATGCTGAACAGGTGGTAGTAGTTCACTTTCACTTGCTCCTTGTTTTTTTAATTCTTCATTAATGATATCTACCCATTGTTGAACAGAAACTGAAGGAGCTTTGTTTGAAATATTACAACCAGTACCAATTAAAACGTTATACGAATTTTTAGCAAAATTGGTATTAATTAAAATACCTGCTGATTTAACATACGATGGTTCGATATCTGTCAATGGTACAGGTTTTTTATCAAAGATATTTAAATTGTTACTTTTGTAGTATTTGGGGTCTAAAATGTACAAATCATTTGGCCATTTAATCTTGACAGGAACGTTTTCATAACCTTTGGCATATGACTTTATGGCTTTGGACAATGACAATGCAACAAGGTATTGAACGAAGACAACACTGACGGGTCTATTTGTTGTTGGTGAGGAAAGGGGTAACGACACAGAGACTGTCGATGCTAGAACGCCGGATGGACTAACCCAAGTGTTCCCACCGCGTCCTCTCCCAGTTAGTTGATGGCTACCAACAAAAACCACAGAGCTTTCAGGAAGCATAAACAAAAGAGATTTGTTCTCATCCAATAAAACACTAGTTGAGGTGACAACTTCACTGTACATGATCAAAGAACCATATGTGTTTGTTGAGTTAAGATGTTTAAAGTAAGCAGCAACGTCAAATTTTGGAGTTTTTGAATTTGGAACAATAGTTTCATCATCACCAGGAAGAACAATCAATTTTGTGGCTGTGCGAGGATCTTCGTATGGATTACCTTGTAATTTTTTTAATTTCTCATTTTCAAAACCTTTAACAAAAATAAATTCATCAACATTACTAGTCAAACCATATGAATCGTCATCGATTCTTGCTTTGCTCAAATCTTTCTCAAAATCATTCAATTGGCGATTACCCTTTTCAGCAACAGATAAATATATTGGTGTCAAGGCAAGTCTGTTGTTATAAGTAAGATCATTAACTTTTAACCCTGCTCTTGTTAAAATGTATCTGATGAAAGTTTGTCTTTCTTGCTTAGTAGCAAGTAATTCATCAATGATTTCTTTTTTATGTGGTTTTTCTGTAGTTGATTCCGTCATCATAATTTCAGGAATATATTCAGGGTGTGGACCTAAAAGTAATGTTTTACCCTTTCCATTAGTACATAAAATTACTGCTGCATCTCTAGATTTTTCATGATCACCAAGAACATCAACAAACATCTCATCTTCATCTGCATATCTTGCAAGAACTTCGACATTTTCATGACTTTCAGGTGAAATGAAGGTAGCACCTCCGTGATAGTAGGATTTTGCTGTTGTACCATTATCCACATCGAGAGTCACTATTCTTGACCCGTCATGAGAATTGTACGTAAACCCGGCAAAGGCAGGACCTCTAGCAGTACCGGGAAAAAATTTCAGATCTCTTGGACCAGAAACTTCCATTTCTGGATCACCAACTGCAAATTCGCAACGAGAAGTACCAAAATATCCACCTGCGCATATACCAATGAACAACCCACCATTTTTATGAACATATTTTTGGATTTCTTTATAAGCTGGTCTACAATCTTTAATATATGGTAAATCAGCACCACCTGGAAAAACCAAAGCAGCTGCTTTGCTCATCCAAGGCTCTGATACTAATGCCTTTGTTGAAATTGTACTAACTGCATAATTAGGCTCTAAAACTGAACGCAGTGTTTCTAAAGTGTGTTGAACACATTCTGGTGCTGCCCCCTGACCGTTGTAAACTAAAACATTCATTGCGTGCGCTATATGTCTTTTTAGAACTGACGTTGTAAATGTGGGTAAAAATATTTTTTTCTTGTATATTTTGTTTCACTTCCTTTAGAATGGAGTATAGAAAACTACAGCAAAATTTGAAAATCCATGATGAGCTTCATATATATAATCTCGTTAAATCTTAATTTCTGAAATATTTTTTGATAAAAGGAAACGAAGTTGAAAAACACGAAAAACATATCATAACATGTTTCGCTCTTTTGTAGAAGTAGATATTTTGTTGAAATTTTAATGAGAGGTAACGTTAAGTTTTGACTCAATGATGACTAAAAAAACTGATATGAAATTGAATTCGGTACATTGTATATTGTAATCTTCACTTTTTTTTCTATCTCTAAGTATAAATGTGTCAGAAAATAGCCTGGTTTATAATATTCCGAAAGAAAAAAAAAACAAAAATTGGCAAAATGTTGATCTTTTGAAAAAGAAAAAAGGTTAAGTCAGTATTTAATGACTAAGATGACTATTTACATGGACATAGATGTTTTATATTTTTTTTTTGGATTTTACTTGTATCAATTACCAGTATACAAAAATAAAAGAGTGATTAAGCTCCATAAGGCCAATGGAAATAGTCAGTCGTGCTCAACAACTTTATTTCTCTTTATTTAGTTTTTTGAGCTGTGGATAATACTAAAACACTAAAATACCACATACCTTTACGTATGTTAATGTAACAAATAAATTTTGTGAAAAGGAGCACCTCCTGTAGACTTGAAAGTGTCATAAAGATAGTATATAAACGTGTCGTCCTAGCAGTATGAGGTATCCCGACTGTCTCTTTTGGTTGAAATTGATTTTAATTTGGCTTTTTTTGTACGTTTTCTTGTACGTTTTCTTGTACACTTCTTGTTTAATTAATTGAAGAGTTAAAATCACACATGGTCCTCTCTCTTAGCTTCTGACAAAGGAATGAAAAACGAAGGGAAAAAAAAAAGACGGAGTCTTCTGAAACGCAGAATAGAAAAACACAAAAAAAACAAACGAAAAAGGTATCATTTCTTAGTGTTTAATTCAGTGGTAAATCATCCTTATTCAAAATCGACTTTGTAAGCAAACCGTAAACACTTATGACTTGACATCTTAGCAGAGAAAAAACAGATCCTTTAACATTGTTATTAGATACAGACACACACACACACACACACACACGCATGAAAAAATGAGCTTATCATTAGCGAAAACTCATTTAATACGAATACCAACAAAGAGCAGGTCTCTATTATCAACCAGTAAGTTTAATTTCTATGGTATTCTTCCGAGAAATTTGTCACTGGGAAGAAACTTCTATGGATGGTTTGCTAGCAACAATAGTCATAAAAGATGCAATAATTTCTTGATATTTGATCGGTCTATACATGCAGACAACAAGAATTATCATTCCCACTTAACCTCTAAAAAACCACCCAACATCAACGAAATAACACCACATCACAACAAACTTGACGATTTTGAAAATTCAACGAAAAGCAAACCAGGTAGTTTGATTTCTCAGCTTTCCCCAACTTCAAATGGAGCAAAAGATACTTTTTTTACTATCCCAAACATACTTACCATGACTCGACTTGCAGCGACTCCTTTCATAGGGTATTATGTCATACAAGAGAACTATCTTATAGCGGGTTCATTGTTTTTATATTCATGTATTACAGACTTTTTTGATGGATATATTGCTAGAAAATATAATATGCGTTCTAGTGCAGGTACAATTTTGGATCCTGCTGCAGATAAATTTTTGATGTTAGTAACGACATTATCTTTTACTTTACCACCAGGTCCACAGATTGTTCCCATTAGCATAGCAACATTTATTATTGGAAGAGATGTAGCCTTGTTGTTAAATTCTGTGTTTGTCAGGTACAAAAGTTTAAAATTAATACATTCTAAAATCACACAAAGTGTTTTTTGGGATTTTTATCATCATCCTAGTGTAGAGGTTAAACCAACAGATATATCCAAATGGAACACATTTTTCCAAATGTGTTATTTAGGTCCAGGAGTTATATTAGTTTTGTTGACTTCGAGCAATAATGAAAAAGAAGAAGAAGAAGAAGAAGAAAAAGATAAAAAGCAGGGAAGACAAGACAAAAAGAAAGAAAAACCTCAATGGTTCACATATTTTGGGTACTTTATTGCACTGTCTTCTGTTTTAAGTGGGCTGTCGTATATGGGACCAGGAAAATATAGCAAAGCAATTACTAAAATTATTAAATAGACATATTGGGATTATCACTTTCTGTTTTTTTTCATTTTTTTTTTATACAACTACTATACATAAGATTTATTTGTTTATTGGTATGTTTTTTTTAAATTCTACTCTATTATATCATACTATTAGTTCGTCCATTGATATATCCTTTAACGACTAAATGCAATATCGTCAATACGTAATATAGATTTGACACATTCAGAAGCCAATGTGATGGAACTCGTACTAACCAATAAAGGTTGCAAGATATGTTCTACATATGTGTCGCTGGTGGTTCCTGATCTTCTGACAGAGATACCTGCATTCTTTTCACCTCTTTCATGTTTCGATCTTAATTCAGTGACAACCTTGATACTATTCAAACCAGCATTTTCTGCCAAAGTAGTTGGAATAATTTCTAATGCTTGAGCAAATTCTTGCCAAACAAAAGCTTCAACACCTTGTAAAGCTCTAGCTTCTTTCATCAAAATTCTTGAGGCTTCGATTTCTGGAGCACCACCACCTGCAATTAGAGCAGGCTGTTTGACTAAACATCTGATAACACACAAAGAATCATGGATAGATCTTTCTGTTTCATCCAAAATCATATGATTAGCACCTCTAACAACAACAGAAACAGTGTTGTTAGTTTGAAATTTGTTATAATAACCTTGAGTATTTTGAGTGACTTTGTCAGAGATATCTTCAGGAGATGAAGATGATGCAATAAGTTGTGCTTCATTGGCTACTTGATCTTGTTTTGGCTGTTGAATACCAGTAATTTTAACGATTTTGGAACCATCACTATCAACCTCCTCAATCAAATCTGCAGATCCTAATCTATCTTCAGTAAATAACTCAACATCAGAAATAGGTTTGCAACCAAAACTTTTACTTAAAAATTCAATTTCTTCTCTTTCAATATCTTTGATTACCATAATTTTCAATTTAGCCAAAAAATGTAGAGCCAAATCATTAACAGCATCTCTTAAAATGGATTTTTGGATCAAAACGACATTACACTTACTTTTCTTGATTTGCTTACAGATGTTTAACAAATAAGCTCTTTCTTCCTTCAAAATTTTATCCATTTGTCTGTAATCATTAACAACAATATTATTTTCAGTGTCTGGTTTTGGAGGAGAAATTTGAAATTGAATTAAACCAATTTTAGCTTTTTCCATTCTTGTTGGACCACCTGCATTTTTAACAGATGTTTGAGTCAAAACAACACCATCGATCATTTCAGTATCATCAATGGTTCCACCAACTTTTTTGATCAATCTAATGTTATTCAAATCAACGTTGTTAGTCGGTTGACCACCAGAAATTTTCAAAACGCAGTCAACACTCAACGGAGCCAACTTGGAACTGTATTGAGAAACAATTTTAGAGCTCAATGATGTAGTGGCTGCTCTTATTAAAGCTTGTCTATCTTTAACCAAGTCAATCTTAGTACTCATATCGTGTAAGATTTCTACACATCTTGAAGCTGCATTTTGGAATGATTCAGCAATAATCATTGGATGAATACCTTTGTTCAAAAGTTTTTCACAAGCAGCTAATAGAGCACCAGTCAAGATAACCACAGAAGTGGTACCATCACCAGCCTCAGAGTCCTGTGCAGCAGAAACTTCCACCAACATTTTGGCAACTGGGTGCAAGATCGACATTTCTTTCAAGATGGTGTGACCATCGTTGGAAATGACAACTTCACCTCTAGAAGATTTGATCATTTTGTCCATCCCCTTTGGACCCAAACTTGTTCTGATGGCATCAGCGACTGCTCTAGCAGCAATAATGTTTGCTTTTCTTACTTCTTGAGGCTTTTCTCTGTTTTTAAAAACAGAGTTTGATGGAGTAGCAGATACAGCTTTGGTTGCCATTGAGTTGTTTTTTTGTATGGTTTGATGTATGAAGCTATTTCTTGTTCCTTTTTGGCTTTCTACATTGGGATGCAATGGAAGAAAATGAGTTTAAATGAATTTAACACCAAAAAATTTTATTTTTTTTTTTTTTCTTTCTCTCTGTAAGAAATTTTCAGTAAGAGCTGAAAAGAATAAAAACTGAAAAAAACAAAAAACGTCGACGTCGCGGAAATCAACATTTTGATGAACAACAATTGTGATGAGAATGATAATTGGTAATTGATATAAAAGAAAGCAGATAGACAATAAGGCCAAAAAAAAAAAAAAAAATGACTGAAACAAGTGCGTATACGGGATTGATTGAAATCCCTATCACAAAAGAAGAAATTGACCGATGCAAATACAGTAACTGGTACAACAAGTTTACCAAACATGCTACTAATTCAATCATTTTTGAAAATGTTCCAGCTAAGTTTATAGAATACTTGAGAGCTGATGGTATCACTTTACCCAATGATAGTGATAATTCTTTTTATAATATGGAAATTGTAAATGATATGGCCACTAACGAGTATAGTGATTGGGAAAACGATGAGAGTGAAGGAGAAGGAGGAGAAGAAGAAACTAAGAAAAATGAAATATCTCCTTTAAAAGACTTTCCAGAATTTCATGAAAAAATCAAAAATGTTATCAAACAGTATAGACAAATTGGTGTGACCCCTAAATTGAACTGGTCCGCTCCAAGAGATGCCACTTGGATTCTTCCATACAACAACACAATGATAGTGAAAGAAGTGAACGATTTGTATCTATTGCTAAATGCCAGTAATTACATTATTCACGATTTGGAATTTCCCTATGAAGACTGTTTGGATAACAAAAAACAACTCACTGAATTGAAATGCGATTCGTACGAATTGGTCCTAAGAGAATGGTGCAATATCAACTTTGCCTTAGAGTTTAGAGTCTTTATTTTTAAAAATGAAATCATTGGGGTATCACAAAGAGATATGAAGACCAATTATAGTTTTTTACCAGAATTGGTTCCGGAACTAAAAGATAGAATAGATGATTTTGTTTACGATATTTTTTTACCAACTTTCTATGATAGTACAGACAAAACTGATGATATCAATAAACACAACATTGTTTTAGATGTATATATTCCAAGACCTTTCCAAAAAGTTTGGTTAATTGATTGTAACCCTTTTAGTAGATCGACTGATGCATTACTATATTCATGGAACGAATTGCTTACTGTACATTCTTCCATAAGCGGAAAGCAACCCCCACAAGATCATGAAAAAAACCAGGAAGGTGACTATGAGATGAGATTGGTTGATGAAACAAGTGTTGGACACAGAGATCACACGGAAAACCAAGTTCCAATAGATATTGTTCAGGCTTCTTTAGATCCTGCTTCCTTACAAGAACTATCTCGTCAATGGCAAGAAACTTTGGCTTTACAGCAACAGGAGCAGGGAGATCAAGAAGAAAAACGGAGAGATTAGGTTATCTATCTACATTGATTTGGGATACTCAATTTCGTTTATTATTCAAGAATTTTTTTTTCAAAAACATATTTAAATGACCGGAACCGGGGAAAAAATGTCACCTCCAAGTTGCCGTTAAATGAAATACGTAAAGTTTAAAGTCATGAAACACTTTTATCAATTGTATAAGAAAAAAAAAACTGTTTTAGAATAGTACTGATAAGTAAATTTCCGGGCCCTGTTAATTATACAGTTAATCTTAGTCATAGTAGCACAATTATCCGACATGAATTAATAAATATGAAAACTGGCTGTATCTTTTTATTGCTTTATATTCTACTTTCATCAACAAAAAAGTTCGGGCCATTTTCTATTTCTGCTTTTCTTGCTTTTAACTGTGCGGTTATTGAGTGTGACGGCAAAGTGGAAAAAATTAAATTGAGATAAGACAAACAATCAATTCTTCATATTTGTCTATTATATACATATATAACAAGAGAGTAGAACAGCTAATAAATAATAAACTTTTAAATTGATTGAATAATTCATTTCTATATGACCTATACATCTGTGATGGCAAAAAAGGTGGGAAAAAAAAAACAGCTAGAAAAAAAATTATTAACAGATTAATATAGAAATGGCATTAAAAGTTTTGGTTATTGGAGCAGGTGGTGTTGGTGTATTGACTGCATATTCGTTATATCACAGAAACAAATGTGAAGTGTCTGTGGTTGTTAGATCCGACTACGATAAGGCCATTGTTGATGGTTACGACATTGATAGTTGTGATTATGGACATTTGAAAAACTGGAAACCTCATCATTTGTACCGTTCTATTGAAGAAGCTAGCGCGTCTGGTAACTTTTATGACTATATCGTTGTTACCACCAAGAATATTCCTGATGGACCTTCTCCTGTGAAAACATTTATTGAACCTGTAGTGAAATCATGTTTTGCCAATTGGGATTCTAAATCGGAGAAAAGTTTAAACATTGTATTAGTTCAAAATGGAATTGATATTGAATTGGAAATAAAAGAATTGATTAAAGCTGATCATTTTGTAGATGATGGTGTTCAAGGGCCAAAAGTTACATTATTATCTGGTGTTCAAATGATTGGCTCTACCAAAGTTAGTACATGTAAAATTCTGCAAGTTGGGCCTGATCATTTAATTTTTGGTGCATTTGATTCTAACGATTTGTTAGCAAAGAAAAAAATTACAGAATTTCAAGATTTGTATCATAATGAGGGAATTAATACATTTCTGATTGATGAAAATGTTAGATGGTCAAGATGGAAAAAATTACTTTATAATGCTACAATCAACCCATTAACAGCGATTGTTGGTTTGGACTTTACAAGAACATTGGTTTTCGGTACCAATGATTCTACTGAAAATAGTATTGTGATTCCAGCTATGAAAGAAGTTTTAAAACTTGCTAAAGCAGATGGTTACGATATTCCAGCAAGTGCTATGAAAGATATGATAGACTGTGACAGATCAAATTGCTACAAACCTTCTATGATGGTTGATGTGGAAAAAAATCAATTGATGGAATTAGAAGTCATTTTGGGGAATCCACTAAGAATGGCTAAAAAATATAACGTTGATGTTCCATCTTTGCAAATGTTATATAATATTACCAAAATTATACAAGGTAGAACAAAGGAAAAAATGGGATTGATCAAACTTAACGATGACTACACTGGAGTTGTAGAACTTTAAACTGATTTTTACATTTGTATATACTGTCTATATTTGTAATAATGTTATGTGATTTATATTTGCTAAATTTTTAAACTTGTGATTGAAAGTTTTGTAAGCTTGGTTTGGTAGTTTTTTTGTTTTTTTTGTGTACATACCGCGAGAAAATGATTTAATCAATGAGTGTTTTAGATTATACTTGAAAAATAGTGATACAACTTATATAGAAAAAGAAACAGTTTTTACTATAAACAGTTAGTGTCATATTATTAAACAACAAATCAAACCAAGCAATCATGATGAAAACCAGTATTAAAATGACTGCTTTAATGAGTTTGTTCAGCAGTGCTTTGATCAAGCACGTAGAGACAACTGATTTACCATATCAACCTAATACTGCAATTCCTTGCACCTCAGCCAGTCACTGTCCTGAAGAATGGCCATGCTGCTCTCAATTTGCCACATGTGGCAGTGGTCCCGTCTGTATAGTTGGTTGTGATCCGCGTTGCAGTTTCTCTCCACAAAGTTGTTTACCACAGCCTGCATTTTTGCCGCTAGGAATGATGAATAGAATGAGTGCACTCTCAAATGAAAATGATGATATTGAATCATTAGAAAACGTTCCAAGTTATTTTGGTCAAGCGCAAAAGTATGATTTCGTTAATTTCAAAATAAGCGACAACAACAAAAGCTTGAAAGTGCACACAGATAATATAAACGCTCCAAAATTGCATGAAACTACAATCATTTCCTGGACACAGTATTTACTTACTGATGACATGAACATTGCACAAACTCATTGGGATACTGTTGATTTCACTTATAGCGGTACTTTGAAAGCCGACTCCACGAAACAATCAGAGCTTTTATTGACAATGCCCAAAAACTCCGTAGGTTCTTTATTAACCACTACGAGAGCTATTTTATACGGGAAGATAGCTGTTAAATTGAAAACAGCAAGATCAGGTGGAGTTATTACTTCAATAGTTTTATTTTCTGCAGTTCATGATGAAATAGATTTTGAATTTTTAGGTGGAGATTTGATGTTTGCTCAAACAAACTATTATTATCATGGCGAATTAGATCATACAAAAATGCGTAAATATTCAGTATCTTCAAATATAAACAGTAACTATCACATGTACGAAATTGATTGGAATGAGGATAGAATCATTTGGCTTATTGATGGTCAAATTATGAGAGTTTTGAATAAAGCGGATACATGGGATCCAGTGGCTAGAATATTCAGATATCCACAAACAGCAATGAAAATAAACGTGTCCATATGGCCAGCTGGAAACCCAACTAATCCTCCAGGAACTATAGAATGGGCGGGTGGCTTGATAGATTGGGAAAGAGCACCAGACATTGTGGAAAGGGGCGAATTTGCTTGCAAAATAAGTGAGTTAATAGTCGAACCTTATCAAAACAGACAAATACAACAAATACAAGCAAAATTAAATACATCTCCACTACAAACTCCAAAAATTTTGAATTTTTTCTTTGAATTCGAACCTAAAAATCAAATCCACCAGTTTAATAACGAAAATGTCTTATTAAGTTTCGGAGCTGTTCCTCATCTAAAAACTTTCAGATCTAACAATCTTAACAGATAAGTTGCTCTACTGCGATACAACATTTTCAAGTTTTAGGTGGATGCATTTAGTCCTTTTATATAAGATATATCTATAAATATACTCTATCAATATCATTTCAGGAAAATAGTTTTATTTTTATTTCCATTTTCCTACCCTCCTTTAATAACGCTGTTTGCTTCAAAAAAAAATGGAAACAAAGCTTTTTGGTTTTTTTCTTGAAACCGAATGTTTTTAAGAGCTTCCTGTTTGTGTTACTATAACTATAATTCATGTGTGTATATCTGAATTGGTTAACGGAGGAGAAGGAAAACAATTAAAGAAAAACCAAAGAAATTGACGTTAAGTGAGTCAAAACATACAAATTAACACTGCTAGCTAACTCAAGATGAAGATGCTAACTAAATTTGAGTCCAAGTCTACAAGGGCAAAGGGATTGGCCTTTCATCCTTCTAGACCATGGGTTTTAGTCACACTATTTTCCAGTACCATTCAATTGTGGGATTACAGAATGGGGACTTTACTACACAGATACGAAGACCACGAAGGTCCAGTCCGTTGTGTGGACTTCCATCCTACACAACCTTTATTTGTTTCAGCTGGTGATGATTCTGTTATTAGAGTTTGGTCTTTAGATACCCATAAATGTCTTTATACTTTGAGTGGACATTTAGATTATGTCAGAACAGTTTTTTTCCACCACGAATTGCCTTGGGTCATTACTTGTTCTGATGATCAAACTATTAGAATTTGGAATTGGCAAAACAGAAAAGAAATTGCATGTTTAACTGGTCATAATCATTTTGTTATGTGTGCACAATTTCATCCAAGTGAAGATTTGGTTGTTTCTGCATCCTTGGATGAAACAGTCAGAGTTTGGGACATTTCAGGTTTGAGAAAAAAACATTCTGCTCCTTCTCATGCAAACAGTTTTGACGATCAAATGCAAAGCTCTCAAAATTTATTAGATGGTGGATTTGGTGATTGTGTTGTCAAATTTATTTTGGAGGGTCACACGAGAGGTGTTAATTGGGCAAGTTTCCATCCAACATTACCTTTGATTGTTTCTGGTGGTGATGATCGTCAAGTTAAATTATGGAGAATGAGTTCTACAAAAGCTTGGGAAGTCGACACTTGTAGAGGTCATACAAATAACGTTAATTCTGTAATTTTCCATCCATATGAAGAATTGATAATTTCTGTCGGAGAAGATAAAACTATTAGAACTTGGGATCTAAATAAAAGAACTCCTGTAAAGCAATTCAAAAGGGAAAATGATAGATTTTGGTTGGTTGCAGCTCATCCTCATATCAACTTATTTGGTGTTGCACATGACACTGGTGTTATGGTTTTTAAGTTGGATAGAGAAAGACCACCATTTGTTAATCATCAAAATCAACTAGTCTTTGTTAATAAGGAAAAACAAGTTCAACTTTTTGACTACAAGAAAGAAATTGCATCTTTGCCATTGGCATCTTTGAAATCAATTGGGAATACTTGGAATGCATTTAGAAGTATTTCTTATAATCCTGCTCAACATTCTGTTCTAGTGAACACTGGTGAACAAGACAAATTTGCTTTATGTGTTTTACCAAAAGAACCAACCGGTGCAGTGCAACCATCTGACGTTATTCAAGACACGGGGGCCTTTGCTACATTTGTTGCCAGAAACAGATTTGTCACTTATGATCAAACTTCTTCTTCTTTGGAAATTAAAGATTTAAACAACAAAAAGACAAAATCTATTAAAATTGAAGGGCCAGTAAATGATATTGTTGCTTCATCTCCTGGATCTGTTTTTATTTTGAAACCTAAAAGTGTTGTTCATTTTGATGTTCAGCAAGACAAAATCATAGCTGAAATTGAAGCTAGTAATGTCAAATACATTTCTTGGTCACAAGATGGCCAATTTGTTGCTTTATTGGGAAAACACTTCATCACCATTTGTACTAGAAATATGGAAATTGTCAACTCCATGCATGAAACTATTAGAATCAAAAGTGCTGCTTGGGATGAGAACAATGTTTTAATTTTCTCTACTTTGAACCACATCAAATATTCTTTACTAAATGGAGAATCAGGAATTATCAGAACATTGGAAAACACTGTTTACATCACCAGAGTTCACGGTAAGCACGTTTATTCATTGAATAGATCCGGTGAAGTCGAAATCTTGACCATTGATCCAACAGAGTATAGATTCAAAAAAGCATTGGTCAACAAAAATTTCCCGGAAGTTTTGAAAATCATTAAAAATTCAAATCTAGTCGGTGAAAATATCATTGGCTACTTGCAAAAAGTTGGCTATCCAGAAATTGCTTTACAATTCGTGCAAGACCCTCAAACGAGATTTGATTTGGCCTTAGAAGACTTCAACTTAGAAATCGCCTATAAAGAATGTTTGAAATTAAATGACGAGAGTATTTGGAACAAATTGGGCGAAGCTGCTTTGTGGCAAGGGAACTCTGCTCTGGCCGAACTAGTTTATCAAAATAGAAAAGAGTTTGATAAATTGTCATTCTTGTATCTGTCTACTGGTGAAATGGGTAAACTAGCTAAAATGAGTAAAATTGCTGAAAAGAGAGGAGACATTAGTAGTTCTTTACTGAATACATTTTATTCAAATAATACTTCCAAGAGAGCAGAAATTTTTGCTGAACATGGCTCTTTACCATTGGCATATGCTGTTTCCAAAGCAAATGGTATTGATGTTTCATCAATCCTAGAAGAAGCGGGCATTTCTGAAAACGAAATTGTATTTCCAGATGGATATTCTACCCAGTCCCACGTTAAATCACCTGTTGTTAATGAGCCTTTACAAGAATGGCCATTAGAACAATCAGAATTGTCTTATTTCGAAAAAGTTGTTTTGGGCGAAATTGAAGAATTAGATATCGACGATAGCAACGAGCACGACAAGGCTGTTTATTATGCTGATGATCAAGAACAAGATCAATTGACTTTTGATGGTGAAACAGAAGATTTTTATGAACCTGAAATAGAAGAAGGTCAGGCTGACGCTGAAGGTGCTTGGGATCTGGGTGATGAAGACTTGGACATTGATGTTGAACCAGAAGCACTCGAAATCTTTGCAAAGGGAGATGATATTAGAAGCGGTGAGTCTGTTTCTTCGGAAACAGAAATATCCAAATGGGTCCAAAATTCCAAGTTACCTGCTGTATTGGCTGCCTCCGGTGCATTTGAAGCTGCTGCCCAAGCTTTAAACAAACAAGCGGGTATTCAAAATTTTGAACCTCTAAAAACAAAATTCATTGATCTTTATGAATCATCTAAACTATATATGGTTACTACTCCTAATGAGTTACCATCGATTGAAGGTTTCATCCGTTACTCAGAAGATGAAAAAAATAAAATTCTACCATTTGTTTCTAGTATTGGTATTATTAACTCTAAAGTCTCACAAGGTTTCAAATCTTTTAAAGCTAATAAATTGGAAGAGGCAATTGCCTATTTCAGAGATGTCATCTACACTGTTTGTCTATTAGCTGTTGATAATGAAGAGGATCAAGAAAAGGCATTTGAAGCCTTGAAATTGGCTTCTCAATATATTTTGGGTCTTTCTATTGAATTGACTAGAAGAGCTTTGCCTTCAACTGATGTCAAGAGAAATTTGGAACTAGCTTCTTATTTTACTAAATCTAAATTATTGCCTGCTCACAGAATCAATGCTTTACAAGTTGCTATGACTCAGTCATTTAAAGCCAAGAACTTTGTGCAAGCTTCTTACTTTGCTGAAGAGATTATGGAAATTGTTACATCTGGTCCTCGTGCTGAGCAAGCTAGTAAAGTCAAGACTAAAGCAGACTCTATCGCCAGTGATGCCTATGAAATTGATTTTGATCCATACAGTAAGTTTGATATTTGTCCAGCAACTTACACCCCATTGTATGGTGATTCTCCAACTGCTGTTGACCCTCTAACTGGTTTGAAATACAAATCTTCTGAAAAGGGCAAAATTGATAGCATATCTTTGATCTCTTGTATTGGTGCACCAGCTTCCGGTTTGAGAATTCATATTTAGAATAAACGAGAGAGTTTTATAGTTTGTACACATGCTCTGTGAATTATATGTATTATATATATGAAAAATGCGAGACTTTTGGGCAGCTTTTTGAAGTTGTTCTTATTTAGTTTTGACTTGTTTACTGTGAATACAATATATCCCAATTTCAGTCCTGCAAATAAAAGCATTCTTGTCACTGAACTATTTATGATATGTTTAAATCAATATGGTAAATGAGTAACCTTGCCAAAATATAATAGTGGTTAATAAGTTTTAATGCAAATAGTTTCTACACCAAGTTTCATAAAACATCTTGACTACTTGTTATTGAAATTTCTCTTTGTTCACATGATAGTTCATTTGAAAGCAATCAGCTTTTTCAAATAGACATAGACCCTGATAGCTTCAACATCAACTTTGAATACATCATAAAAAAGTTATTTCCTTTCATTCAAATCAAAAGGATCGCTCAACAGCAAAGTCTTGGTACAGTATTTTCATTTAGATTTCATATATGGTGGTATGGAAAAGTGTAACAAAAAATGAGCTGTGTTGTCTCTTTTCAAAGTTTTGGCTTTTTTCTCTAGCAGTAAATCATAAATTTTGTCACACGTATTGGTTATTTATCTACTTTAATTGATATGTCCATGGAGTTTAATTAATGCCATCGACAGAGGGTTCTCCCTCAAATCTAAAAACAAGTTCTCACTGAAAAAAAAAAAAGTACATGTCGCGTAATGTCTGGTGCTTGTGGAGAGTTCACGAAAAAAGATATATACCTTTCCTAAGACCAATAGAACATGAAAAGAATAATATATATTTTAAAAAATAGAAGAAGCCAAAAACACATATTATAAATAAATGGCAGGTGAGATATTGACGTTGCAAGTGGGCCAGTGTGGTAATCAACTTGGGAAACACTTTTGGTCTCAAATCGCTAAAGAGCATGCGATAAACAAAGACGGGAGCAGTGTTTTGGATAACACTGATTCAAATGTAGTAAGAGATGACGACTCGTCTATTTTTTTCAAACAGATAGAGTCTAACAAATTTACCCCAAGAGCGCTTTTGTTTGACATGGAACCGAGCTCAATCAATGATGTGCAGAATGTAATGCCTGGGATGTTTGATGAGCGTAATGTTTGGGTCTCTAAAGATAATATGGGTGCAGGTAACGTGTGGGCCAATGGTTACGACCATGGTTTGGATTATCAAGATCAGATGTTTAATATGCTTGATAGAGAACTGGAGTCTGCTGATCGGTTTGAAGGTTTCCAACTGTTGCATTCGGTGGCAGGTGGGACTGGGTCTGGTTTGGGTTCTGAGTTACTAGAACTAATATCTGATAGATACCATAAGAAATTGACCACGACTTACTCTGTGTTTCCCAGTATTGAGTCTGATGTTGTTGTTCAGCCTTATAATACTATTTTAACATTGAGAAGGTTGGCTGAAAACAGTGATGCATGTGTTGTTTTTGATAACAACTCATTGATGCATTTGTCTGCATCCGTTTTCAGAAACCCAAACACTAGTTTGGAAGAAGCAAATCAGTTGATTTCTTCTGTAATTTCTGCAACTACCAACAGTGTACGTTTTCCAAGTTATATGTACAGTTCTTTGAGTAGTATCTTCACAACGATTATACCTTCTCCCAATTTACATTTTCTTATTCCAAGCTTCACACCATTTACTACAGATTTCATCCCAAATGCGAAAAATTTCAAAAGAAAAAACTCATATGACGTAATACTGGACTTGTTCGATGTCAACAATACAATGTTTACAGGTTTGAACAGGTTGACTCCCTTGGCGGAGGCACAACCATCATATATTGCAATTTGGGATAGTTTACAAGGAAATATTGATCGTCCAGATTGTATGAGAGCATTGTTGAGAACGCAGCAAAGAGCGAAATTTGTTCCATGGGGGTCTAAAACAATCAATTTGAACCTCGCCAAGAAATCCAAGTACAATGAAAGTTCTAATTCAGAATGTGTTACGGGGCTTATGTTAGCAAACAGTACAGGAATAAAACCAATTTTGCAAGAAACGTGCAAGAACTTTGACAGTTTGTTTAACAGAAACGCTTTTGTGAAAGAGTTTACCAACTGTAGATTATTTGAAAATGATTTAGATGAATTCAGAATATCAAGAGAAGTTGTACAAGATATAATTGATGAATACACATCGTGTGAATATGAAACCTATCTAGATGATATAGTTTTGTATGACGAAGATGAATTGATGATTGGGACTCAGGAGCCCTTGTGAGTATAAAGTAGTTACAGATGTATTATTAGCGTAGGTTGTGTATATTGTTAGCTTGTTGTTATTATGACACAAATATTTGAGAAAGAGAAAAGTAAAAATTTTGTTAATCTACAAAGCTCTTTTAGACTTTCTCGGAATTGGAGGAGGAGGACGCTTTTTGGATTTGAATGAGTCGATAGATATGTTGACGTTTGGATTCTGGTACATATGTGGTGTTTCTGTATTGATGGTTCCCTTTTGGGTCACCAAAACACTGGGTGAATCACAAAAAGATGACGTTTCGCTATTGTTATCAACATTTTCTGTAGTATTCTCATTATAATTTTCCAAATGCAACCATGGAATGTCATGTAAGCATTTTTTGGACATATATATTGTACATTTTTGATCCTCATCCTGTTCTTTGGTAGTAACTTCGTTATCAAGTACAGATAACTGGCCCAAAATATGTTGAACGTCCAATTTCCGATATTCGATACTTGCTAATTCTGTGTATTTTAATAGTCTATAAAGTAATCTTAAAAAAGTACTTCTCACCGATTCTTCTTGTTCTGATAGGTTATCGACCTCTCTTAGTAACACATCGACTAAAACTTTTAAGTCGTTTAAATAAAAAAAATTCATTACTATTTCACTCGTGGATGTTAACACCAAATAAAACAATTTACAAATCATAATTTGTAACGATCTATCATCATTAGTTCTATTAAAAAATAGAAATAGTAGTTCTGTAAATGATTGTGAAACTGATGTATTTAAAAGAAACTTGAAAACTTTATTTTCAATGAGCAGTTCAGACGCACGGTGACTCTGTTTATTGTTCATCATATACTGCTCATTTATCGATAATAATAATTTGAATTTTGTGTTATTAAATATGTCTTCTGTAGTGTTTGAAACAAGTGTGTTCATTAGAAAAAATACAAAAAAATCATCAATTAATTGAAGATCTTCCCTGCTGGCTTTAGAAAATTTAATTATTTGAAATAATGAATCCATTTGAATTATCGATATTTTTCTAAAATCGTCCATTATTTCATACTCCATGTTGTCCAAGGAAGAATCCTTCTGACTGGTTTTAGAGCTATCATCGCCGTACTGAGCAAGGTATGCGAAATTGGCATATATGTTGTTGTACAATACACAGTAACCTTGATATTTACACAATATATCTAAACTTGACATTCTCAATTTTACCTCACATAACAAAACATAACTAATAAAATACTTTAAAAAAGGTGTATCCACATCAACATCAATGTTTAATAACGACAGCATTTTACTAATACAAAAATCGACATGCTCTTGATAAGAATCGGCTTCGATTAAAGTTCTGGCCGCTTTATAAAGTCTCGAGGGCTCTTCCACCAAGTACACGGCATTCTCGTATTCGGAGCACTTCGCCAAGTAAGACACCAAAATAGTGTTTATTGTATGAGTTGCATTTGACGTTCCAAGTAGTGCATTTAGTTCAATCCATAAATTTGTGCTAATACTCATGCTATTTTAACTAAAACGAAACCCAACAAAGAAAAGAAGAAAAATATAAAATCTATATGGAATTTGTCTGGTCAATAAGGTAATACTGTGCTTCCTTGTGGCAACTGATTTGTGATGTATTTTGTGTGGGTTTGAATTAAATGTTTTTTTTCAATCGACGATATATATATGTATATTAAACAAAACTATGTTAGACTATGTATGGAAAAGTTACTGAATTCCAATTAATTATCTGCTTTTTCTGTTTTTGTGTTTCTCTTTTTGATTTTTTGGTTTTTTTTCAGCATTTTGGTCCATCTCCCTCTTTCGTGCGATAAGGGCAACCGACCCCAGGTTTTATTATTATATTTTGGCAGAAAGAACATTTGGATACTAATGTTTCACTAAAACCATCTGTATATTGGTAAAACTCGTAAGGTCAGAAGTGAAATAAGCATATGTCTTTGAACAAAGTGTATGAACTGGTTGATAAGGGTGAAGAGCACATTCTAAATAAATCGTTTAGCAAGGCAATTGAACAGTATCAGTTAGCACGAGATGCAATACTCAGAGTGATTGGATCATGCCAAAAGGACAAGACAGTTCTTGATGAAAATCTGCTAGTGGTTATCGATGCGTTATATGCTGAAATAGAGTCAAGACTCGCAAAAATTAAAAAAATAAACGAGAGAATCTGTGCAAACAACAATGCTAAAGGTGTACAAAATCAGAAAACCGCTGTGATGACTCCAGCTTCCAATTCGCAAGGTGACAATCAAAATAGTAGACTATCACCAATGCCTTTGTCTACAAAAGTTGATGAAAAATCCACTCAACAAAAGAATCGGGGAAAAATCTCCATTGAACAAAGTATATCTGCTCAACTGGATGACACCCTTAAAAACAATAAAGAGACTGGGCTAATTTCTCTTAGTAACCCGATATTAGATGTGATTGTCAACGAGTTAGACAACTCGATCAATTCCAAATTACCGCCCAATTTTAAACCCATGATTCAAAAAGAGTTGAACATTTTGAAAGGGAAACTAGCCACATATGAACTGAAAATTAAAAATGATCAAAGTTTAAGAGAACAATTGTTAGTAGAAGAGAATACTGATTTAAGACAACATGTGGAAAAATTAACTACAAGATGGGAAAATTTGGTAGATAGTGCAAAACAGAAAAGAAAAGGATCAATACAATAATATGATTAGACACTGCATTTTTTTTTTTTTTTTTAATTTATTGATTATTATAAAATATATATATTTATATATATAACGGAGATCATGTACTTAGTCCATAAATAACTTCTTCTTTAGTAACCAAGTGGCCAATGGTCTCAATGTGAGATAGTAATTCATCGATATTTGAAGACCATTCATTTAACAATTCACTAGAATTTTTAGGTTTTTCAAAATTAACAATTTTTAATGGTCTGTTAATTTTTGCATATATGACCCCTTGATTAACCAAATCACTAATAAATTGTTCTGTTTCAGATTCTTTCAAACTCAACAATTCATTCAATCTAGACAATGTGATTCTTGTATAATATTGAGAAATGACCCTTAAGTTGTGTTCAATAACTCTTTTGTATAAATCATCCCAATGTTTCTCTTGTTTAAATGCCAAAATGGTTTTACTTGTTGTGTTAAGAAGTGGTGAATATTTTTCTTTTAAAGCAGGCCATCTCATCAATTCTTGTGTGGTGAATAATTTAATTAGAGATTCTTGAGATTCCAATTTTTTCAAATTGTTATCCATTTGAATATTGTAAATCAAGTCATTTTGTAAATTATCAAATGGAGATAATATTAAAAAGTAAACAGCTGAGCTCAAAGCATTGGACCATAATTCAAAATTTTCTTTAACAGATGGAGTATTATAAATTTCCAAATAATATTGAGCTATAGTTAAATATTCATTAGAATGTAAAGCATTTTTCACTAACAAGTTGTAATATTGAATTTTCAATGATTCGTATTTCAAATTATTGAAAGTTTTTTTTAAAATTTTTCTAGATAAGACCGTTGCTTGTTGATAATCACCTTTTAAAATACTCAGATCCATCTGTTCTAAAATAAAATCAATTTTCTCACTCATTTCCATAGATCCATAAGTTTCTACTTGTAACTCACATAGTAAATCACATGCTTCATCAATTTTACCCTCATCTCTCTTGATATGTGTTAAATCTCTAGTGACTCTTGCTCTTTCTACTTCCACAAAAATCTTGTTGACTGTAACAGTTCTGATATTCTCAATGCATTTAATCTTGGTCTCTTTGTCCTTCAATTTTTCCAAATGTTTAATCATGCGCTGAACCATTGTTTGAACAGAAATTTTTAATTGGCCGTGTTTTTTAGAAAGAACTTGTAACTGTTCATTTAGTAAATCCCAATCGTTGTTTGCCACCAAAAGTTCCACAACTTCTTCCAAGACTTTCTTGGATGATGACAAATCAGAAGCTTGTCTTGTTTTTTTTTCCAAAACTAGCAACTTGTCCAAAGCTGCTTTGAAGTCATTAGATCCTAAAGATTTAATGGCTGGTAACTCATCTTCTAAGATTTTGGTGTAATCTCTTTCCGCTTTCAATGGAGCGTCTCTAGACATATTGGCACTCGTTTAGTTGTTTGAATCAATTCTTTTTATCTTTTGTTAAACTATTAAGTTTCTTTTCTCCATTAAAAGTAATGATTTCTTAAAATTGCCACCCTTACAAACGTATGGATGTGGTACACTCGGGGCGTTTGTGTTGAAGTTTTTTATATATTATTTCTGGAAACTTGAAAAAAAACACAGCTCGGTCTTGATGAATTCGGACTATTGTTTATGCTCAAATATTTTTTTATATCCCGAAAGAAAACATTTCTTTTTCAAAAAAAAAATTGAGTTTTTTACTTTCCGGGATTTTATTCGATCGAATCTTGTGTTCTGTTGTAACGAAGCTCATTGATTTTTAATATCTAAGAACAATTGATGTTTGCACATTCTCGTTGAACAGTTTAGTGCAAAAATAAAAAAATAAATAAAAAAGGGCCCTAATAAAGACACAAGAAGAAACCGAAATTTAATATGGCAGGATCTCAATTGAAAAAATTGAAGGAGGCATTGAAAGCCAACGGTTTATCAGGTCCCGTTCAGCAGAACAGAAAGGGTAGAGGTAAAAAGGGTAAACAATCCAAAGATTATGATAGAGAAGAAAGACAACGTGTCATTAGTAAAATCAGGGAAGAATTCAATCCTTTTGATATCAAAACCAATAGAAACAAAAAAGGGAATGTAGAAGAACAACACAATAAGTCGAAAGCAGCACCAGAAACCAAAATTGCAGTCGGTAAACCTGGTATCTCTAAACAAATTGGTGAAGAACAGAGACAACAGGTTTACTCTGCCAAAAAATCATTAAAGGGTAAAGCCAGTGCGTTTTTAGATAAACGTTTTGGTGAAAGAAATAAAGTTTTAACTGAAGAAGAAAAAATGTTGGAACGTTTTACCAGAGAAAGACAACATGAATCAGCCAAAAAAAAATCTTTGTTCAATTTGGAAGACGATAATGATGATGAAGATGATACTGGATTTTCCAATGATGCCGATATATACGGAACCAAATTGACCCATTCTGGTCAATCTTTGGCTCTTGATGATGATTTTGAAGAAGATGATTTAGGTTTTGACGAACCAATGAGTGGGAAAAGAAGAGAATTTGATATCGATGAAAGAAGAGGTGGAGAACAAGAAGGGCCACAAAGAAAGAAAACAAAAGCAGAAGTTATGAAAGAAGTTATTGCAAAATCTAAATACTATAAACAAGAGAGACAAAAAAAACAAGAAGATTTGTTAGAAACAATTCAGGATTTGGATGACAATTTTGATGATTTAATGTCTGAATTACAAACTATGCCTAAACAACAGCAGCAACAAAAATCGACTAAGTTTGTTGAGCAATCAAAAGCTGTTGAAGAAGGTTTCAAAGATTATGATATCAAAGTCAAAGAATTGGGATTGGACAAAAGAGCCGTTCCAAGTGAAAGAACTAAAACAGAAGAAGAACTTCAAAAAGAAAAAGACGACAAAATGAAAAAACTTGAACAAGACAGATTAAATAGAATGAATGGTATTTTTGAGTTTTATGGTGACGAAGATGAAGAAAACAAGAAAGTTGATGTTGAACAACTAGACGATGGCTTTTGGGGAGATAGTGAAGAAGAATTAGAAATGGAAGACGCTCATATTCCGGATTCTGATGACGATATTAAACTTTCTGATGATGAAAACAATAACAATGATGAAGGTAGTTCTACTCACAAGACAAGAAGTATTCCATCTGTTCCATGTCCACAATCACATGAAGAACTGTTTAATTTTTTGACTAAATATCCAACTGAAGAACACATTTCTTTGATTAAAAGAATCATACGAACCTACCAACCAAAATTGGCAGAAGGTAACAAGCAAAAAATGGATATTTTCACAGGTGTTGTGTTGAGACATATCATGACTTTATCCAGCAAAGATTATAGTGGCAAAATCAGTGAATTTGAACAAACACAAAAATCTTTAATTCAAATTTTGAAGGTGTTATCAGAAAAATATAATAGAGGTCTAACTGAATCTTGTAGAACAATAACAGCAGAGATTCAAGAAAGATATGCAGAAAATGGTTTTGATGGTTTGAATCCAGGTGACTTGGTGTTTTTTAGTATTGTGGGGTATCTGTTTTCTACCTCTGATCATTATCATTTAGTGGTCACCCCATGTAACATTTTGATGGGTGAATTTCTAGAACAATTAGTATACAAAGAAAATGATTTAAGATCAATAATTTTTAGTACAGTGTTGAGTCACATTGTGGTGAAATACCAGGTTTTATCTAAAAGATTTTTTCCAGAAGTATCTTACTTCTTATTACAAAGTTTTAAACTTTTGTTTCCAGTTTGTTTTGAAAAAAATCAAAAACAACTTGATAGTGTGTCTCTTCCGTTACATCTTTTATTCAAATCAGAATTCGATTTATCTGTTAAACATTTAATTTTACAAAATCAATTACAGCTGTTGAATTCTATTATCAGTAACAATTGGAAAGACCTGGCCGCATTCCCTGAAATTGTTTTGCCATTCCAAGCCATCTTAAACGAACAGAAAGAGTATCCACTAGTTGAGGGTATAACCGAAAAACTAACAAAGTTGTTAAATTTTAATGTTCACAATCCACTGGTTTTGCAAAACCATAAACCTTTGGCTATTCCAACTTATGCTCCTAAATACGAAGAAAACTTTAACCCAGAAAAGAAATCTTACAGCACCGATAGAACTAAGAATGATATCGATAAGATGAAGGCTCAATTGAAGAAAGAACGTAAATTCACCATGAAGGAAATTAGAAAAGATTCCAGATTTGAAGGTAGACAGCAAATTGACGAAAAGAAAAAAGATTATCAAGACTATCATGCCAAAATGGCAAGAATTGTTAATACTATCAACACTGAAGAAGGTGCTGAAAAGAATAAATACGAAAGAGAAAAAAAACTACGTTCCGGTAAAAAATAATTATGGTGTTGATTTTTTTTTTATCCATCTATCTAACTGTGTATATTAAATATGTTTAACATTTTTTCAAAATTGCTATTCAATCATATTGGCTCTATCTATCTCCCTACATCTGTTTCATTGTAGTACTGTTTCAATAAACCTAAAACACCCTTTGTGTTTGTTTCTGGCGATATCTGGCTATTCAAACCATTTACTTGAGACTCAAAGCTAGAACCTTCATACTCATTTGTATGATGGTTTTTAATAATATCAAATGTGTTTGCAAAAGTAGAAGATTGTGGAGCCTGGAATGTGCTACTTTGGTTGATTAAAGAGTCAGACTCCAGCAACTGATTTGAATTTTTTGTGGCTCGTGAAGCAGGACCTGTTTTTGACTGTTTTTGATGATTACTTTGAATAATGTTCAAATCAGTGTGGGTATGATGATAAGCACCATGATGGGAACTTGAATTTGGAGATAGACTTTCTATTGGGTGAAGCTTATTAGTGTGTGACACCAACCGTGATTTTTCCAAGTTTTGAGACCATCCGAATTGTTTTTTCCAGGAATAATTTCGGTTCAACTCGACGTTTCTTGGGATGGCCGTTTTTCCAACGTTGTTTTCTTGGTTAGAGTAATTATCAACAAAATGAATGTAAGACTGCATTATTTTCTCATCAATCTGTTCTTTGCCATGTGAACGTTTAGAATTGTTATATTTTTCAAAAAGATTAGATTCTTCTGGAATGTTTTCCATTCTTACGTCTTTGATTAAATCCTTATCTGTCTTGCCTTCAGTATTTTGTTCAAACCTTTTCCCCAGTATATCCCTCATGCTTTGTTGCTTTTCTCTCTTTTTTAACGGTCTATCATTCTTTCCAGAATTTAATTCTTCATTGCTGTGATTGGCATTCAAATTTTCATCAAATACGGCATATTTGCAAACGTAACCTAACCCATCCACATATACAGAAACGTTTCTAAAAAAGTCAACAATTTCATCGCACCTGTTTGGTAACTTAAACCACAAAATGAAGGGGGTTAAAATTAAACTGCTCAACTCTTTGAACAAAACAATAATTTTCAAATCATACAAGTTGCAAAAATCATCACGAACACTTTGAGTGTGTAATCTGTTCTCCCAAATTGAAGGATAGTAGTGTGTATAATTGATTAACTCTCCCATGTACATTTCTGGATCAAAAATTTTGTACTGATCGCTAATTGAATTTTTACAGATAGCATAAACTGTTCCGAAAATTGACAAATAAAATAACACTGATTTTTCTTTTGTAATTTCAAAGTTCAAAAAATTCTCTGAATCAAAAAACAATGTGAATGTAGCTAAGATTGCTACAAACGATCCTGTAATGAATGCAACGAACTTGAAAACAAGATTTTTCAATTCATTGGGAAACTGGTTCACATAGTCGTCTGCAATTTCGATGCTCAATCCTATTCTTTTTTGAAACATGTGGTATAGCTCGTTATATTCTCTCAACTGCCATTCTGCTCTTAATGTATATTGTCTTGTGCTTATGGCACCTGGTGTTGTCTTATACTCATTGAAGTACCTGAAAAAATATAGCAATAGAAAATAACAAACTAAAATCGGTGATAAGATGATGTTAAGGAAACCTGCAACCATAAACCTTTTCCTCAACTCTGTCACTAGCAGATTTTTTCGAGATTTTTTAAGAAAAAAATGTTTTAAATATCCTTGATCATTGAAAGCATAGCCCAATATACATAAATTAATATTCCACTCCAAAGTTTTTGTCAAGTTTGATGATAAATTGATTGTTTTCCAATCATCAAATGGTATTTTATTTTTAAAGGGCAAATCAATATTCAAATCTAAATCTAAAACATTAGAGTTGAAAAGTGCAATCAAGTAGTTTTCCTTTCTCATGATACGGTTAGCAATATCGTGTGCATTAATTCTATTTTTAGCTTTGATTTCATTAACGTTTGCTGTAAGAGCATTTGAGTTTTTCAAAGTCATTATTTTCGATACAATATTTTGCCACGAAATTGTTTGTAGTTCCAGATCATCAATTTCCAACAAATAATTAAAGAAGTTGTGAATTTCTTTCAAATCTTTGTGGTCATTATATATGCTTATTATTTTCAATACAACATAAATACCTGAAAAATAAAGTAGAGCTTTTGTACTGTTTGAAACTGAGCTTTTGTAACACATAGGAACTAAAACATCTTGTAATTTTTGAGCATCGTGGAAGTTGGAGTAGTTTATGCAGTTTGTAGAGTAAGATCCAACAAATATAATGAATATTAAAGTCAGTAAATTTAATATTTTCTCTGTTAAAATACACTGAAATCCACTCCCCAAATAGTAATTGTAAATTCTTATTAGAAATAAATCCAAATTTTCTATATTTGCCCATTTCCAAAGAGCTTTCTCTTTTTTGCTCAAAGATATTATGTTATTCTTATAAGCTTGTTGTTGATTTTGATATGCATCGTAACTTGAATTTTTAGTTTTCTTGTTATTATTCGATTCCAAGTCAATATTATTTAGTAAATTGTTTGATGTTGACCATGTAGATTCTTTTCTAAATAGGAAGCTTCCTTCGAGATCCGCATTTTTGGTGGATGATTTTTTTTGATCATTGAGACTTTTTTTGAACAAAGATCTTCTTTTTTCATATGCAGTTAATTTTTTATTTGAAAGAATAGGTTCATCTTCATTGGTAATCGGGGTGTTTTTTTTGTTGGCCGCTTGGATATTATTGTAGTTGAGAGAGTCTATATTATCGGACTGGAAAGATGATTTTTTTCTTTTTTCTGGTGTCTTGTCTAGAGTGTGAATATTTGCTCTAAAGTTTTTCATTGATTCACTTTCACTTTCATTTTCACTCTCAGTTCTGATATTATTTTTTTGACTGTGATCATTGTCATAAGCTTCATTGTCTGTAACTGCTTCTTTTTCTCCATCTCCTTCTCCTTCTCCATCTCCTTCTTCTTCTTCTTCTCCCTGTTCATTGTCAGTCCCGCTTGAACTATCTTGATCAGATTCAATCATTCTGTCTGCATTAAAAATATGTGTCCCTACCCCACTGTTTAAATTCAAAGAGTTGGACAGTGACTTGTAAGTGTTTAACGAGTTTGTTGATATGTCATTGTCAGTGCTTCCCAAATCTACACTGTCCAAAAGAATATTATTATTGTTGTTACTGGTGTCTACCAAATCATGTTCTCTTTGGTTTTGAATTTTATCGCTAGTGCTAGTACTGTTGAAAATGCCTGATAAAAACGTTTTTTTTGTATTTTGGTTACTAGCTTTCTCTTCATTGATGTTTTTGTTGTTATTAAACAGCATTGAGGAGCCTTCCATTTTTGTTCCTTTTTTTGTAAATTTTGTTGATGAAACAACAATGCACTTTCTCTTTTATTTAGATACCAGTCTTTTCTTTAGCTCTTGTTTGTACCAGCATATATAGATTATTATTTCGACTATTTTACTTTTTGATATGTACAATCTTTCAAAACATTATAAATTATAGGGGGCGAAAGATTGGTATCACGACTTGAATTTGCACAGATAACGGTTGAGGTACATACAAGGGGAGCAAAAACTATAATAACAGTATCGGACACTATTGTTTCGGACATTTAATTATAAAACTTTCGGTAATGGTGTCGACAGTCCGTAGAATCTTTTCATGAAACAATTGTTTACAATTAAAATTATAAAGATTAATGTCATTTTTGCGGAGCCCTTTAAGAAGGAAATAAGAGAAAGTTTATTTCAAAAGTAAACACAAAAAAGTGTTTTTTTTATCTTTTTCTTTTTTTTTTTTACGTTTTTGCGTTTTTTCAATAACATGGTAAAACATAATAATTCAAGCAGTCTAACTACTAAATACGGCTCGTTTTAATATGCGTATTTGACTTTTTAATTGCTACAATACGGACAAGAAGTCATTTTCATATATTTATTAGCATTGTAGATGAGACCTACTATTTACAAAAGACATAGAAACATAGTGCAACAAGACTCAATCCATATTATAGGGATGGTTTAAGGTGTGATGCTTTTAAAAGATTAACCAAAAAAATATGTAAAGAGCAGTAAATCAGGTCTTTGGGTCATTTTTTTTTTTTCTTTTGGCTAAGGAGCTTCGTAAGTTGAAAAGATTGTATTTATTAGTGTTATGTAGTTTAGGTTTAAGCACCACCTTCACCAGAAATTTATGTTAGTTATATTAAAAGACTTGAAATAGGTTTTCCAAATTTTTTTTTTTCTCCCTTTAATTCAAACAGTTTTGTACTAAACATAAAAAATTTGTATGATTTTTAAACCCCTCGTAACCGTATGTCTTTTTTTCGCATTTAAGAAGTTTTTGGAACCACTATCTAATAAAGACCCACAATTAAAAAGTCATTTATTTGTTTTTTCTTTCTTTCCAAATACAAAACATGAATTCCCATATTTTATTTATTTCTTTTATTTTTTTTCCTATTTAGTTTGTAATATTACTTTGTTCTGGAATAATGTTTTTTTTTTTTGAAAAAAATAATTAGAGAATGTGTTTTAGATATTCATTAGTTTTACAAAGGTTGCTAAGAAAATCTCCCAAAAAAAAACAAACTAAAAAAAAAGCAATTCAACGATTGTGGGGGAATAAAGTTCACGTTGTTTTCCAATTTTTCCATGAGTGTAAAAATGTGTTAAATATTTCGTCATTTCTATATAAAAATTAACTTATTTTTGTCAAAAAGGAAAAACTAATGAATTTATCCGTGATTAAAAACAGTCTACGTTAATTTGTAACAGTTTTTTTAAAAAAAAGAGGACTAAAAAAAAAGAAAAGAAACTCCGTTATTTTCCAGTTGTTCTGAACTTTGCCTCAGGAACATTTTGTTTGTGTTTTCTAAAGGTAACAAAAAACATTTTTTGAAATTGTCTCTTTTTATTAAAAAATGAGGGTCTTTCCTATTAGGAAAAATTAATGATTGAGTCATTATCTACGTAATTTTAGAGGGTTTAAATTTATTGAAAAAAATATATGACTAGCTTAATCTTTTGAATTGATATATAGATAATGTAAAAGAAAAGAAAAGAAATAGTTTTTTTCTTTTTGTTGGCTAAAGCTCTATACAGAAAAGAGTAAGATCTACAAAACAAATAGCTTGCTTTTCTAAGAGAAACTCAAAAAATAAATGTAAACACACAGTGTACGAACATTCTCAAAAGATGAAACAAATTCAAAAAAAATACATACTCATTCAGTGAATGTTATGTTTCTTTGCTCCCACTTTGTTATTCTTTCGGTCTGTTCAGATCATTCTAAAACAAATTCTGGATCTATACACACAAACATAAAAATAAAGAGTTGCCTATTGTTCAAGAGAGGCCCTGTTTTCTATGCATTACGTCTTTTAATATTTGTTTTTTTGGTTGCTATTACAATGTTACGTTTCTTTTCTTTTCAATCATTTTATAATAATGGAAATATAATTATTAAAATTATATTGCAGGTGCTTGATTATCAAAAATGATTTCATTAAAACATTCAACTCAAAGAATCATATTTTCCAAATACTCGATATAGATTGTTTGCCTAGGTTATCATATCTATATATATATATATATATATATATACATAAATGTCAAACGCTCCCCTTATGACAACTCTGGACATAAAAACCATACAAAGTCTACCTAAACTTAATCATTGTTTCTTGAGGTTTTTAAGTGTCTTAAAATGAAGGTTCCAATAAGTGTTGATCTAAATATATAAATAAAGAGACATATATCCAGGAAACATTGAAAATACGTGAGATTGCCCTCCCCCTTCACAGTAGATAAATTTTTTATTTTTCATTTTTGTTATTTAAGCTATATTTTGATATTGGTTTGAATTAAGTACCATCAATTTTTTTTCTCTTATAGTTTTTGAGTTGGATTTTTGACTCTACCGCTACAGAAAAAACTTAAAAAAATGAGTTTTAATAGAAAAAATATATTGGGGAAGAAACTGAATACCAATGTTGACGGAAACCGTAGAAGTATTATTAATACCAACACTAGTACTAATAACATCAACAGTTACAATTCTTCATTATTAAGTCTGAGTTCAATACTCAATCCACTACAACATAATACGTCAAACAATAAACTGCAAAACATTTCAAAAGCAGAAACTGTTACAGAAGAAGAAGAAGAAGAAGAAGAAGAAGAAGAAGAAATCACAATACCAACAACAACTTTGAAAAGATGCTGTTGTAAAAAAACAAACGAGAAAAAAATAGTAATCAAACCACAAAACCCATTTATACTTTTCCGTTACAATTTTCAGAAACTGATAAGCAAGTATATTTTAGAAAAACATGAAGTTAAACTAAGAAATAAATTAGAAAACCGTGAAATTGAAAATTTTAACCACAAAGATATAAGCGACCTTTTCAGTAGGGAAGAATTAGACAAGAGCTGTTTACATGACCTGGAAGAGCTGGAGTTGATTTCAACCGACTGTTCATATAGTATACTGCCTTCAACAAAAAAAAATCACTTGAAAAAACTCATACCAAACAGAGATACAAACTTCAACAAGAATGCAAATGAAGACTCACTCAAAATACCTCGAGTAAGTGCTTCTAAAATATCGCAATATGCATCTAAAAAATGGTCAAAAATTAAACCAGATATTGAAGAGTATTGGAAGGAAAGATCTTATAAAGAAAAAAAAGAATACGAAGCAAGGTACGGATACTTTGGCAATGGACATAGAGTTAAAAAGAAAATTGTAATGAGTAATACATCAAATTCAATACTTTTAGAAAACAGTCCACCATTAATATCAACAAATGAGGATGGCTCCACTAATACAAATAAAACCGGAAGTATGAATGACAATGTACCTTTTGAATTATGTGATTTTTGTAAGAGACAAAGGTTACTACATCCAAATGTTACAAGATCAATGAATTGGAACCACATTTATTATGGTGTGAATACGACATCTATTAATATGGAAAGTTTGCAAAACAAGCATGGTATTCCATCCAATTTGATAAATGAATTTGATAAATATGGGAATAACGATGTTTTCGTATTTACGAATTCGAGTGAAAAAAAGCAACAATCAATAGATATAAATAATCAGCATCCTAGTGATATTAGTAGTGCTTTAAAAAACACCACTTCCACCAATAACAAATTCTTTGTTACCGCTGATGTTTCCAACACTTTTCTCAATAAAAAGACAGGGGAACCTGATGAAGATCTCTCATTTTATGAAATTTTCAACAAAGAAGAAATGAAAAATAGTGCGCTCACCGACTACTTGAACAATATAAAGCCATCTAATTTTTACAACTTTGAAAAGTAGGTGGGAAAAAAAAGTTTCCACCAATTTGCATCCTCTCAATTAATAAATTCGTGTCATTGAAGAAAGACTACATCCCATCAGAAGTAACTCATAATATAAATAGCACAACAATATATAGCATAATATAGCATAGCTTAGTCTTCCATTGGTCGTAAACAAGAAAATACTTGGCTTTTTCACGTGACCATTTTATTTTGTGACAAGTGGGAAGCAATAAGGGAGGAGAATGATGTGGGAGAGGTTGGCGGTTAAAATTGGTTCTGTTTTATAACTGTTTGGGGATCTGCATTAAAACAATAAAAGCTTATATATGAATCATACAAAAAAAAACTAAACTTTGATCAACACTTACTAAGCAAACAATGTTTGTCAAAAACAGAAAAAGTCTTGATGTTAACTTGCCAATTGACTACAATACTTCTACCAGTTCTATAATATTGTTAACTCAAATGATTTTACAGCAATATGCACGTGAAAGGCTTATTTTTCCTGATCATTGTTTTGTGAAAAAACTTTTTAAGCCAGATAAGACCGACTCTGAATCTCCATATGTTACAGTTCACACGTTAAAATCAGGAGTAACATCAGACTGTGATTTATTTATTGAGTGGTTTACAAAAGATATTCCAAAATTAATAAAAGCCAAATGCTTGAACGGCCTAAGCTTAGATATGTTTTTACCTCAAAGATTTGACACAAAAAATGTTAATTCAAGCTTAGACTTTACACAGCCTTTAACTGAAAGTTTAGTTGTAAAAATTGCCTACTTTAGTAAACACCAAAAAAGTACTGATTACGACAGTGCCGATGCAGATAATGAAAATGAAATTGTTATTTACCCATCCATTTTAGAAACGAAGCAATCTATGCTCATGCTAATGAGAAAGCTAGAAAGCAGAACTAAATTACTAGATATAATTCCTACAGCCTGTAGTTTATGCATGAGGTTGGAAGTTGCTGAAGAAAAGTTCAAAGAAATTCACACTAAAAACTTTGAGGAAAGTGCTATCCGTCATACAATTAAAATTTACTGTGATTCTTTTTTTGCAACATCTCAATTTTTAGGAGCCGTTAAAACCAACTTTCATGATTTTAAAATGCATTTGTTTAGTGAACTTGATGGCTTGATAGAAAAAGAAGCAAACACACAACATGTTGTATTAGATTTACTTGCAGATCATTGTAAACTTTTGGAAGAAAAGCAGACTTTTGAAAGTAAAAATCAGACCAACGTTGTTTTGAAAAGTTTCTTAGACAATGATACAACTGTAGTAAATCATGAAACACAAGCTGTTTCTGACTTTTCAAAACCAACTTTGAATAGAAACAAAAGAAGATCAGAGCTTATCACTGAGGAGGAGGAGGAGGAGGAAGAAGTTTTAGAAAGCTGTGCCAGTGGAAAAAATAGTACTGCGCTCAAAAGTAATAGCAATAAAGATAGCGATAGTTCTTGTTTCAAGGATACACGCTGTTTCGGTAAGTTAAAAAAATCTGACAGCAATTCTGCTTCGCTTGATAATAAACTTTGCAATTTGAGCAGTGTTCATGATAAAAAGGCTTTGCCAGATGTTGATGAACCCATGCAAGCGACTTTGGCAGTTATTGATCAAAATACAAGCTTTTCCAAAAGTTCTTCGCCAACAAAAGAGAAACAAAGTACACCTGTAGCAAAGAATACAAAGAAAAGGAAGCTCATGATTAGTGTCAACTCTTTGAGGCACAACACAAAGTCTGAAAAAGTCCAAAAACATTGGTCTCATTTGATTAAACAACAACCGACTAACAGAGGTTGATGTATATGGATATATATATATATTCAATTATATATAAACACGAGGAGAAAAACGGCTTTTGTTTTTCTTAGTTGCAGTTGCTTTTACTATGAAAATAATTAATAAAAAAAAAAACAATGGTTGCTAAGAGATTCGAACTCTTGCATCTTACGATATCCGAGTATTCCTTGATATGGTATATACCAACGAAAAGCTAACAGAGCTAACTTGAATCGGACGCCTTAGACCGCTCGGCCAAACAACCTAATTGTATGACAAAATAAAGTATGTAAATTAATAAACTCCAAATAATAGTGTTTTTGCTTACAATAATAAGACGCACAAATGTAAGTAATACTGAAACAATGTTTTTATGGCATCATATGTAAAAACAACCCTACAAAAAATACACTGGTTCTGCTGTCCAAATAATCAAAAATGCGGAGCATAAAAAACTTAATACCTTTGGCAAGAAGATTCCAGTCAACATTACAACACACAAGACCCCCAAGATTGATTTGTCTTGGACAACCTTTACATGAAAATCGTCCGTTTATAGTCAACCCTGGCGATATCAGTCCCGGCATTTCCGCAAAAGAATACTATCAAAGAAGAATTAAACTTTTGGAGCAACTACCTGCCAAATCATGTGTTGTTATTCCAAGTGCCCAAGTGAAGTATGCATCTGGTCCAGTTTTTTATCCATTTCAACAAAATAATGACTTGTTTTACCTTAGTGGATGGAATGAACCAGATTCCGTTATGATTTTAGAGAAAATAAATGAAAACCCAGAAGATGCTGTTTTCCATATGCTCGTTCCACCAAAGGACACTGCAAAAGAACAATGGGAAGGACATCGCACAGGTGTGGAAAACGTTAAAGAATTTTTTAATGCTGATGAATCAAATGATATTACTAAATTATCCAGTTACTTGAATAAGGTTTTTGCCAGAAGTAGCACAATATATTATGATTTTCCACAAGGACAGGGAATGTTTGCAGATATGTTTGGCAAGAATGATGCTACAGCGATAAATCAGCACACCATTACCATCGAATCGCTGCTAAAAGCAAACAACAAAGGCGTTAAGGGGATTAAAAAAGTTGTTGCCGAATTAAGAAAAATCAAGTCTTCAAGCGAACTCCGTTTAATGAGAAAAGCAGGCCAAATAAGTGGTAGAGCATATAACTTGGCATTTGCAGAGCAATTTTCCAACGAAAGAACTTTACAAGCATTTTTAGAATATAAATTCATTTCTGGAGGATGTGATAAGAGTGCTTACATTCCTGTCGTTGCTACTGGATCCAACGCTTTGTGTATTCATTATACTGCAAACAATGATGTTATATATCAAGATGAAATTGTTTTGGTGGATGCCGCAGGCTCTTTAGGCGGATACTGTAGTGATATTTCAAGATCATGGCCAATGAGTGGAAAGTTTTCCCAACCACAAAGAGATTTATATGAAGCTGTGTTGAATGTTCAGAAAAAATGTATCACCTTGTGCACATCCAATAATGGTTTGTCGTTATACGATATTCACTCGGCAAGTATGAAATACATGGTTGAAGAACTTAGAAACGTGGGTATTCACAATGCTGATAAATTTGTTTACGACTTGTACCCACACTATATCGGCCATAATCTTGGTTTAGATGTACACGATATTCCAGAGTGCTCAACAAAAGCAAAACTACAAGAAAATCAAGTCATCACCATCGAGCCAGGTGTTTATGTTCCCGAAGATTCTAGATTTCCAAAATGGTTTCACAATATTGGAATTAGAATTGAAGACGATATTGCAATTGGAAAGTCAACTTATACCAACTTAACAGTAGAAGCTGTTAAGGAGGTCGTCGATCTTGAGAACATTGCCAAAAATGGCGTGACTTCAAAGATTTTACAAGATGTTATATCACCATTGAATATGTAGGTTTTCTCTTTGTTCTCCCATGAACATTAGAATTCATTCATCAGTTCTTTCTTGTATATATTTAAAAAAATGATGGATATTTAATTTATCAATATAAAAACACAACAACCATAATTCACGTGACTTTAACTTGTTTCTTTTTAATAACATGACATTATCAGATGACCGTTAACAAGTTTTTTTGAAGTTGGCATATTGCTATTACAGCCATCTTAACAAATATCGTTGTATACCTCACCTACACAGAACCATGCTGAAATCCATAACATGTGCACGGAAATTCTATACAAACTGTTTGCTTAAACGAACACAGGCGCCCTCTAAGTTTGGAAAAATTCAAAACGATCATGTTTTGACAAGCAAGACTAACAAGGAAAACCGGAAACACCTGGAATATCAGCAAATCAAATTGAAAAAACAAATCAAGACTCCATATAATAAGCAGAAAGTGACACAGATATTGCATGAGAAATACAGTATACCCAAGGAGTCTCTACAAAACATTGAAATCGGACCAACATCTACTCAAGACATTGACATTTTTCGTAGTATCAACAATAACAAGGATATCCTTCTTAGAGACAAAAGATTGATTTTCAGCATGCTTGGTGTTAGTGGAGAGCAGATGAGGGACTCTAAGTTGATTAGTGATGATGTAGAAAAGTTTTTAAAAAGAGGCCAGCCAGAAAAAGCACTATTATTAATAAAATTGGCAAACTCCAAGAAGAGTGTTGTGGCCATGAATAAGTTAATTGAGTATTACTTAATAGTGAAAAATGATCCAACAACAGCTATTTCTTTATTCAACTGGAGAAAAAAATGGGGCATTGATCCAAATGAAGAGTCTTTTACCATCTTGTTCAGTGGTATATCTAAACTTCCTCACCAGATATCGAAGAAAAATACTGAAAGTTTGATCAGCATTATAATCGGTTTAATTGAAAATAAAAATTTAGGTTTTGAAATGAACGATATCCACTTCAATTCGGCAATGAGTGCTCTTATTAACAGTAAAGACGGAAATGCTGTGTTTGAACTATACGACATCAGACCTAGCCATGTTAAAATGAATTCAATCACTTACACTCTTTTACTCAAAGGGTTTAACAATTATTATAATAATATAATGCAGAAAGATTCAAAATCTGAGAACAACAATAGTGACAAAAGTTTAAGAACAGATAAGAGTTTTGATAGATTTTACGAATTTTACAGGACTATTGTTGACAGAATCCCACTAAGATACATGGACGATAAATTGTGTTATGAAATGATATTTAGTTTGAGCAGAAGGGGCCTTTTAGAATCTGAAAACAGATTACTGAGATATAAAATTCTAAGTGACTGTTGTAATGGTATTGTTCATTATTTTGATTTCAAAGGATTAATGACTGAGAAACATAATTTGGAAATGATTCCAAAGTCCGAGGACTTGTTATCGAGAACTGATGACTTTTTGAAGAAGTTCAAATTAAATGAATATGCAATTGTTTTGCTCTTAGAACTGATGGGCGAGAACGGTTCATTTAAAAAAATGGATGAATTATTTCATAAAATGTTGTCTAATGACCAAATGAACACCAAGATCACTCCTCATGTGCTAGAGACATATTTTTCCAATGTTCTTAAAGGGTATGGTGAAATCTGTGATGATAAAATGTTTAAAGTTTTGCAAAAAATTGACAAGATAGGTACTCGTCGTGTCATGTCAAAGGAAATTCAATATTTAATGAATACCGGGTTTTTAACAAAGCTTCAAAATTCTAATGTATTAAGAGATCATGATAAGGTGACCCAAACTTTCCAAAATTTCTTCAACTATTATAAAGAATTTGGTTTAATAAACAGAGCGGACTCTATGAATACTGGTAGTTCTAGTAAGAAATGGTATATTTATTTTGAAATGATTAGAAGAAGTAGGTTTTTGGACAAGTTTGGGGGAGACAAACGGGTTTTGCAAACGTATTTTCTTGATCCGTTTTTATTAGGGATGAGAAATGGTGAATTTTTAATACTCAAGATATCTAAATTCGATAGTATAAGCGAAATCAATTTCAAGAAAGATATTGATATTAAAGCTATTAATATGTTGAACCATATCATCTATAAGATATATCCTCTTGAGGGAAGACTTAACAACGAACAACAAAGTTACAGAAGAGGGTTAATGCAAGTTAAAGATTTCTTGTTGAAGAGGTGTACACTAATGGATGTTCACATGAAAAAGAGTAAAAACACAGAGGGAGGAGATATTATAGGTACCACTGCAAGAACCAAAGACGCGACATTTGAACAGTTAAATGAAAGTATTGAACCAGTCCTAGCAACTTTCACAGGGAAAATGATGCCATAAATTATGATATTGAAAATATTGTTCGGAAATGGCTAAACAACTTGTACATAACTTATACATCCTTTAAAAACGTATGTATTTTAAACTCAAAAAGAGGTGAAATAAAATAAAATTTCAAATGTTAAAAAAAAAAAACACACAACATAACTATAAACAGGAGGGAACGTATTGATACTGGCGGGTATGGAACAAGAAACTTTATTCTTATTTAAAGAAAGACTTCATGTTTTTTAACCAATTGACGTATTCGTTGTTTTCTTGGAAATCAGCATATTCATAGATGAAGTTGGCTAATTCAGAGTCAACACCTCTGGATTGCAAATATAATTCCAAAGAGTCTTGTAAATCTTCATCCAAGTTGGTGAATGGTGGGCCGTGATATAATAAATCTCTTTTAATTTCCATATCAGCACTTTCGTCCAAGGCTAAAGAAGAATCTTTGAATGGGGTGATAGAATCAATGTAAAAAGAGCCTTCCAAAACGTTCATCAATAATTCCATAGAAACAGCAGAATTGTCACCCTTTTTCACAACAACGACGTTAACATTAGCAAAAGCTTCGTTTAATTCATCTTCATCAAATTCCATTTCTTCGTTAGAAGCATTTTCAGAAGCAGCACCGGATAATTCAGATTGAGCTTCATTTTGAGCATTTGAGGGTAAATTAGAAATTTGAGAAATATCGAAGAAAATATGAATGTCTTCATTCGTAGTACTTTTCAATAATTCAACTAAAGAAGAATCTTTATTTTTGTTAATAATTTCGTAATTTTTATCTTTAACGTATTTACTCAATTGTTCTGGCATTTCTACAATTGACTCATCTTCAAGTTCAAGAACAATTTCACTTTGTAAAACGTCATGTACTCTTTTTTTGTTTTCATTCGAGACAGAGTTGTTCAAAGAAGAGAAAGCTCTGGTCCAAATTCTGTTGCTTTTGTGGCTAAAAGCAGATCCATTTTTGTAAACCAAAGATGAAGAGCAAACAATAGGTTTGGTATAAATGGAGGAAATAAAAGAATTTCTTAGCAACTTAGAAGTTGTGCTAGCGGATTTCAAAATTTTTTGAGTATTATTAAAAGACATGGCAGCTTGAGGTGATGTATTTTTATGGAGTTTGGTCTTTTCCCTTTGTAAAATTTGTGGTATGTTATAAACTGATGAATCATAATCAAAAAGAGTGCAAAGAAACAAAAATAAAAAAAACAGAGAGAGAGAATCTTTTAAGAAACTTGAGTCAATGATGAAGAAAAAAGCAATACATAGATTCTAATCATATTGTTTTACACCGTGTGTAGAAGCGCCAATAACAAGGTTGTATAAAATCTGGGCGTGTGGCGTAGTTGGTAGCGCGCTTGCCTTGCAAGTAAGAGGTCATCGGTTCGACTCCGGTCTCGTCCATTTATTTTTACTTTTTTTTTTTTGTTGCTTGAATTTTCAATTGTATAACTCTTATTTAAATAACACTATTCTGAATTATTTTTTTAATATTTTTATTATACAATTAACATATATGTATATACACACGTACACACTATCTGTCTTTAAGTCGATTGATGGTAAAACTCTGCAATCAACCTAGAATGATCTCGTAAACGATAACCAAAACGTTTATGCCGATCAATGGTATTCTCAGTAGTGTCTGTATAGCACTGATCAAAGTAATCAATTTCGATTTGACAGATGTTTCTTGAGGCTGTGTTCCATAAGTGTACGAAGTATTAGTTTGTTGGTGTTTCCCACTTAATCCTATTCTTCTTAAAAATCTTTCTTCACTCAATACCGCCACAGCATTGATTAGCAAAAGTATAACATAAAACAGTTTACCCAAGCCAAACATAACCATATTTTTTTTTTTTCTCCTGTCGGCCTTGTTCGTGAGTTTATTTAATGGTTTAGGTCGTTAAAAGAAGGGACATGTCATTGAAAAAAAAATTCCCTTTGTGCTAATTTTGGAAAAATAGTTTGTTAAAACCTAGAAAATATTTTAAAAAAAGTGTTACCCGTTTGTAAGTCGTAGGGCGGAGAGACTATGTTTATACATTCATCTAGTAGATGCTAATGCTAACAGTGATAATGATATAGTTAATTAACAGTATTGATGATGTTCAAACTAGGACACAAATTTAGTAAATAAATGTACATATACATGAAGATATGTGTACATAAAAGTATATAATATATAAAAGAAAGAAACAAACATTTATCATAAATTTAAATAAGAAGAATGATACTGCTTTTCCATATTTTATAAATTAGATTAATCAGCGTTTCTTTTGGCAACTTTCTTAGCTCTTCTTTTACCGGTACCAAAGACTTTTTTACCTCTGTTCTTTCTTTGTTTTCTTTGTTGTCTGGAAGCTTTTTCAACTTTGTCAGCTAAACCGTATCTAACTAATCTGTAAGTTGGTTCGAATTTTTTGGCATCAGCAACAGAGTTGTAAACCAAACCGAAACCAGTAGATTTACCACCACCGAATTGGGTTCTGAAACCGAAAACAGAAACAGCATCTTTTTCAGCTTTGTAAATTCCAGCTAATTTTTCTCTCAATTCATCTTTGGAGACATTGGCTCTGTTTGGATGTAAAACATCAATAACAAATTGTTTTCTAGCTAACAATGGGTTGGAGATAACTTTTCTAGTTCTGATAGTAATAGCGTCAGACTGTTTCAAAAGGTGTTAACTAATTTTTCATTTATTATTTTCCATAAAGGTTATGGGCATTTTGACGAAATAATTAATTGAAATAAAGGAATTGTTAGTAAAACTTTTGAGTTCTTTAATGAGAATTTCGGTAGAATAGATAAATGATTCATGTGCGCGTGCGTAGAATTTTAAAAAAAATCATGGTCCAACTAAGTTTTTCACTGCTCATTTGAAGTGCATAAATGTGGTTCATTAATATTCAATCTTCAGTGGGTATGTAAAGCGTGTTTGTAAGAGATTCAACACTTATAGGGCTACTTTCCAATTGCGTACGAAGTTGTATTGAATATCTCTCCTTTTTGATTATTATCAACTATAATGTATATTTTATTTTGTGCTTAGTGTTGATTTGTAGTCTTGCTATTATTCAAAATTTAATCGACCATGCTTGAAAGTGATTTCTATTTGTGTGTGGAGATTTGTATCAATTATCAAATATCAAATTATCTTTTAACTTTGATGGAGAGTGAATTTTAATTGCACTACAATAGATGTTCTCGCTAAGCTAATAGATAAACTCGTTGATTTTAACTAGATATTAGTCTACAAGACGCCAACACTGTTGACCTGGGATTCCTTTGAATGGAAAACATATAGTGCTATTCATTATATGCCACTTCTGCTGTCACTGTTCGTGCCTTTGCGTGTGCATCGATCGTTTACGGGCATAGGTCCTTGCATGGTATCTGGTCCAGCACATTCACATCATTCATTCATGCATTCATTATTTTCTATCCGGATTTTGCTATTTGCTATAGCTCGATTGCTTTAACATACCATTTTGATCCTCTGTTTTCTTGTTTCGTTACGTTCTATCCTTGTTTTTTGAAGAATTATATAAATTATTATTCACACACTCACACATACCCACACATCATGCCTCAAGAAAAAAAAATTCAAGTACATACACATGAATGAGGAATCCCATTCAAACACTACAGGCCCCCCATCCACATCCACGAATATTGAGGAGAAAAACAGACCCGCGATTCCAAAATTCCTTCACCTTGAAACACACGTTACCAAAAAAAAAAAAAATCTCAAACATGCAGACATTTGCTCAGATTTTTTCTCAAACTTCAAGCAACCAAACTGAGAAAAACAGAAAAAGAAAAGTTGAAAAAATAATATCACGTTACACGACTTACTTTGATATAAAAAAAAAAGAAAACAGCCCTTGTTTATACAACACCGAAACAATCTTTGCAAAAGGGATATATTTATCTGATGCAGAGTTATACAGTACCACTGAAGTCAATTGCAGAGGGCGTAAATGGACTAACTGAGAAGTGTGTGCAGGAAGTTTCACATATTTAATATATAAATTGAGGACGGAGCCAAAATGCGTCCCAATGAAGAAATGAATGAGGTCCGTGTACAAATTATTGTATAGGCAGAAACTTTCAGAGGTTTGAAAAAAAACCAATGATTTTTCCGATAACTTAAAATAAATTAAAAAAAACATAATATAGTTAAACTAAAATATGTACGGGTTAAGTAAAAGGTATGGGTGTTTACTAAATGATGTCATATAAAACTAATAAATTGAGTTGCGCGTGCATGAAAAGGCAAAAACAATATGATGCAGAATATACAAGAAAAAATAGCTTGCCTATTGAATATTGATTTTTATAATATTATACATTTTTTTTTTTGATATATTTACATACGATACCATTATTAGTTTTTGACACCGGAAATGTAGTTTATTTTGACGGCTTTCACAGCGGTATAACAGTGAAGAGCTTCTTCACCCATTTCTGAACCAAATCCACTCAGAGAATGACCACCGAATGGTAATGCAGGAGAGAAATCATTATAAGTATTGACCCATACGGTACCAGCATTTAATCTATTAGAGATATCAACAGCTTCACTTAAATCGTCTGTGAAAACACCCGCGGCTAAACCATACTCTGTATCATTTGCTAAAGTAATAGCTTCTTCAATATCTTTAAATTTCCCCACTGCCAAGACAGGCCCAAAGATTTCTTCTTTAACAAATCTCATATCATTAGTAGCATCACCGAAAATAGTTGGTTTGACAAGATAACCTGATTCACCAATTCTTTCACCCCCTGTAATCAATGTTGCATTATCTTGATTTTTAGCAACATCGATGTAATGCATTGTTTTATCAAACTGTGCTTTATTAGTTAATGGACCATAATATGGATCATCAAATGCATTACCAACTTTCAAATTTTCTGCATAAATTTTTAATCTATTGATAAAATCATCATAAATTGATTCATCAACATAAGCTCTTGAACCTGCACAACAAACTTCACCTGAATTAAAAAAAATCCCCAATGCAACAGTAGCAACGGCCTTGTCTAAATCTTTACAATTTTTAGTAATGATTGAAGCGGATTTCCCACCCAATTCCATTGTCGTTTTTTTAATACCACAAGCTTGTAAAATTTTTTCGGCAGTTGGGCCTGAACCTGTGAAACTAACTTTTTTAACATCTTTATGTGAACAAATGGCATTACCACAATATTTCCCGAACCCTGGAAGAAAGTTCACAACACCATCTGGGAAACCAGCTTCTTTTATTAATTTACCAAAGTATAATGCGGATAATGGAGTATGTTCACTTGGTTTAAAAACACATGTATTACCTGTGACTAAAGCAGGTACCAATTTCCAGGAAACAAACATTAATGGAAAATTAAAGGAAGACAATAAACCAGTTACACCCAAAGGTTCTCTTAAAGTGTAAGATAAATTTCCTGGTTGGTTTTGCATGATTTTACCAGTTAATTTATCACACCATCCAGCACCGTATCTGAAATAATCAGCCACTAATTTGACATCAATTCTGGCACTTGATAGAGCTTTACCGTTATCCATAGATTCAATAGATGCTAATAGTTCTGAATTTTCTTCCACCAAATCAGCTAATTTGTATAAACATTTACTTCTAAATTCAGGTTTACTATTTTTCCAAGTTTTTTCAAAGACATTTTTAGCAGCGGCAACTGCTTTTTCAACATCTTGTTCTCTTGCTTCTTGTACTTTAGTAATGATTTCTTCATTATAGGGATTAATAACTTCAAAAGTTTTCCCATGATACGATTCTACAAATTCACCATTAATAAACAACCCAGTTGGTTGTTCATATTTGATACCATTAGGCAGTGTAATTGGAACTTTTAAAGTAGATTTGAATCTAATAAAAGAGTATGGAGCTTGTTTAAGTAATGTTCTTGTTGTTGTTGTTGCAGTATTAGTATATCTCAACATTTTGATTTTTTATTTTCACTTTTTTTTTGAGTTTTCTCTCTTCTTGTGACATTTTAACAAGATACTGAGGTATTGGATAATTAATACACCACCTATATATATATATATCAAAGTAGATTCATAACGATGTCCATAATCGAGGGTCAAGATATTGCAAAACTAAATATAAACCCTTACGTAATAAGAACGTTAATAGATGTATTTATTCACCCACTTTTTCTTATTAGGCTATAAATTATGTATACCCAATGATAATCACTTACCTTAACCCCACCTTCCCCTTTTTATTGGTTTCCCGTTCTTCCATTATCTTTAATTAATGCTTTATTTTTAATTATTAGAATGGATAACAGAAGACCGAAAAATAATATTTATTAAATATACGTCACATTGTAAATTTAACATTACTCTACAATAATTTATGAACCAAGATAACTTTTTGATAATAATAATAATTATGAAAAAAAAATATCGGAGAAGAAAACAAAACAAAGCAAAGAATTGATTCATTTGTTTATTATCAATAACTTTTTTTTTTCTTTTAAATTTTTTTAACCTCGTGTGGAGAATGCAGCGGGTGTGTGGGAAGAGGAGGGGGGTGGGATTGAACAAAAACTTTAAAACAAAGCAAAGAAGAAACGAAGAAAAAAAAAAAAGAAAAAAAAAGAAAACAAAATTAAGGGAGATAAGGGGAGGCCAAAAGTGACAAAAAGAAAACAAAATTAAGGGAGATAAGGGGAGGCCAAAAGTGACAAAAAGAAAAAGCAATAAAGCATACCGAACACTAAGTATTGAGTACCGAGTATTGAGTACCGAGTATTGAGTACCGAGTATTGAGTACCAAAGACCGAGCACCAATTATCCGAACTCATTATACACTTTTTTTTTTTTTTTTTTTCACTATCTCAATTTATCTCTCTATATTTTTTTTTTCTATCTCCTCAAGTTTTATAGAGTTTTTATAAAATTAGTAGGAGTATTAGTGGTTGTATATCGTTATTTATATAGTAATTATTAATTAATTTACATTTAAAGTTTATTCATAATTCAATCTCAATACAAAATTAACAATGACTGCTAATAATAAAAAGAAACATAATAATGTAGGACCCAGTCTATCATCATATGGACCAGAACCTCTTCTTCTGATAGCAGAAGCTCTCCAGTGATATGTAATTAAGGCATAGATCATTGTACCCATGGCAACCAGTGTAAATAGAGCAGCACTTATTTTACCAACTTTGTCACCAAAATTTAGTAATCCAACACCTAATCCCCCCAACATAACTGTAAAATTCAACCATGATAAAAATGTTCTTTCATTTGCGAAAAAAACTTTTGGTTCAACTCTTGTTGGTAATGCAATTTTTTTACCTGGTGCTTTTTGTAATAAAGGTGCTGATGACATGTATGTATTTATGCTTTTTTTTTTTTTTTTTGTATGTTTTATTCTAATGAAAAATGTCTTGTAATTGGATTTGTCTACAAATATTCTTGGCTTTTTTTCTCTTTCTTTTAATACCTTGACTAAATATTATTATTTAACCATTTGTGAAGGTATAGGAATACATATATATATATAAAATTCATTATGCATTCAGATATTGCAACCATACCATCTGTATGTTCAAGAATAACCAGTTACGTTATATATTACTATCATTTATCATTCACACGAACCAAAGAAGAAACACAAAAAAAAAAAGCTAATAAATTGTAATTTATTTACTACTATACTATTGTAATTATAATTATAATAAAATATTTGTTTCTTCGCCATTATACAGTAATATTAAATGCACGTGTTGTAAATAATAATAATTAATACCAAGAAATGTTTTTTTTATGTAAAATACATATTTCGTTATCAAGTAGTACACTGATAAAATGATGAAAAATAAAAATTTGAAATGAAAATTAAAAAAAAAAACATTGATGTCCGGGCATTTGTACTTTTGTTCAAAAAAAAATTATTATTTTCTTCATTTCTTTAACAAATTGTGGACCCTTAAAAATCTATTATTGTAATAATATAATTGATGGAAGATATAGAGTATAAACACAAACAACAAAGACAAAATTACCACTTTAGTATAGAACACAAATATGTCAGATTCTATTAAAACAAATGATTATAATATTGAAAATATACCATTTGAAAAAAATAAAATAATTGATATAATTGAAAAACAATTTAAATCCACAAATGATAACGATGTAGAGAAAATTACAAATAATATAACACAAGAATTAATTAAATTTTCTAAAAAACATAAATACATTGTAAATATTACTGAAATACTAATTTCATCATCACAAATCAATAATAATATTGATGATGGTGTTAAAATATCTGTTTCAAACAAAGTAGGAACCAATTGGGATAGTGATAGAGATGGTTGTATCAATTATTGTATAGCAACGAACGAGGAAATTCCAAATCATCATCAATATTTAATATCTATATATTGGATTTACATATAAAAAATAATCAAGACATTTTGAACTCACTCATAAATGTAGGAGGAGTAAGTTCTAATTGTTGTTGTTGTTTTAATTTTTGTATAAAATTATTTTGAATAATTTCACATTTGGTTAAAATTTGTTTGCGTGATGATGAATCAATATCTTTTCTACATTTTAAAATACCATGCAATAAAGTAATTGGACAATCATAATAATGATTTTCTAAAAGTGTTGTCCATGTAATTGATATTTGATCTTGTGAATTACAACATAAATCTAAGAAAAATTCAACAATTTTAAATTTCTCACTAATCATTTTCATACCAATCTTTGTTTCATTTTCACTATCACTATTATCACGATCATCATGTCCATTATTTTGATCAGAGAAAAATCCACTAAATAATTTGTAAAAAATCTCAAAATCTTTTTTCAAATTTTCAATAAATTTATTTTGCTTTGTTTTAAAATGATGTTCATATTTTAAAGATTCAAAATAATTTAAAATAGTTTTCTCAATACAATTCTCTAAAAAAGCAGTAAAAACAAATGGATTCAAATGTGTTTTTATTTGTTGCAGATATTCCATTATTGTATCACTTATTAATAAAGATTGATTTCCAATATTATACCAATTTTTAGAAAAAATTTCACTATATGGTTTCCTTAAATCATCAAATATTATACATATTAAACCAGTTGTATCAGCTTTTGCAACACCTGCAAATGCATCCATTGTTCTATCAATTTTCTCATAAATTATTAATCCAGATGATTTATTGACTAAATCTTGACAATTTTTAGAAATTGCTGTTGCATAATCTGCTGCTTGCATTTGATCATTTGCTGATGCTATTAAATATTCAACTAATCCACCGTTACATTTTATTTGTTGTTCTTCATCTCCTTCGATTCCTCCTATAGAATTTAATAATTCTGGATTCTCTTCACAGATATGATTATATTCAATCCATTTAGAAACTTCAAATTTAATTAAATCACACCATTTTTTTTGTCTTTCAATTAATAATGCACAGAATTGATCAACAACTCCCATTAAAATAGGAATTTTACCACTTCCTGATGCAATTTCAATTTGTTGCGTAAACATTTGGAAACACGTTTTAGTTCCTTCTAAATACAATAAATTTTCAGAATTACAAAGTGGTGGACCTTTACGTTGTTGGAAAATTTCCATTTCTGATTTCTCTAGATTAGAAATCCATTCTTTCATTTTCATTAAAAGTAATTTTAAATAATCATCTAAAAGTTTCTGTTTTGCATCATCACCTAATAAACTTTCACCAATTTCAATTTTTTTCATTTCTAATTCAGTTTTAAGAAAATTATTAAATTTTTTCTCAAATTCTAATATTTCTAAAATTTTCAATGTTTCAGGTTCAGAATTCACCATTTCCCCAAGTAAACGATTTAAATTCTTATAATAATTCTTGTAATAAATTTGGAAAATTGGGAAATGTGGTGGACAATAATTTGTTAGATTTTTTTTAGCTTCAAAAAGTTCATTAAATACCCATTCCATTTCATTCAAACATTCAAAAATATCACCACGTCTTGATTCGTTAGTTGGAGAAAATTCTTCCCTTACATCTGAAAAGATCCCTTCAATCTCGTTTTCCAATTGATCTATAAATTTTTGTTTGTAAAGTCTTGGTTTGATTCTAAAAGTCAACGTACCACTCAATATCTCTTTGGCCAATGCTGCATTGGAAGGTCCTTTATTAGTAGTAGAATTAGGAGCAGAAGCACTACCATTGGACAAACTCAAGTTTTCAAAATCTGAATCTGAAAGTTTCCTAATCTTAGAAGTTTCCAATTCCTGCTCTTTCAAACAAATAATCTGTTTCATTGATTCAATTTTTAAATCTTCTCTTTCTTCAAATTCAAGGACTTTGAAAAATTTGATTAATAGTGAATATTCTTGTTGTCTAAGTAAATCTAACAATGCATTTGTAATAAGCCTCATCAATTCGTCAAATTTTTCAATAGTGGAGTTCAAATTCTGGAAAATCCGGGGTAAATGATTTTGCACATCGTCTGTGGAAATCGCTCCCAAGACCTCGCATTGCTCGCTAAAATCTCTTGCTACGTTCAATTGAAAATGAATCTCTAATAATTCGGGCACTCCTGTAACCAACACATCACCCTGGTTTGCTTGAAATTCCATGTCTAATGTCTGATTAAGATGTGTTAGCATGTCGTTGAACTGCATTATACGTGCATACGTGGTGGTTGTTTGTTCCATTATGGTTTGCATACGCGTAATTTTCTTGATCACATCGTACTTTTCAATGCTTTTCGTCGATTCCTGACTCTGTTTCTGCATCTCGAGCATCTGTGTTTTCAAACTCCCCACTGTCTTTTGATTCTCACTCAATTTGTTCAAACCTCTAGACGCCAACTCGTAATTCCTGTCAGAGACACTACTCAATTTATAATCCAAAATAGACATTTCTTTGATCATGCGGTCCTTGATCTCCTGAATATTGCTCAATCCATTGTCATCCTTGATCAATGCTTCAATCCTGCTCAAATCGTACACGTCGGCGTTGTTCTCCATTTGGTTTTGGGCTTGTCTCTTTTTTAGTTTCAACTTAATAGTTGATGAAGTTGGTTAAAATGGGTGGGTATTTCAAACAAATTTGAAAATAATAAAAAAAGCTAAAAATAATTAAAAAAGGTGAAGCGGGAAACAAATAAAACAAGATATTCGCGCCTACACAATGCACTCAACATCAGAGCCCAAGAAAACTTACCCAAGATGAGCAAAACAAAAAAGTTTGGTCTTGATCGATTGCAACACGAACAAGCTTCTTCTTTGAAAACTCATAATCCGTATGCCGTCAATGAAGAGGATCTAGAGATGGAGGATTTTTCCTTGAGTAACGACGAGCAACAACAAGGTGAACAACTACCTGTGATACAAGCTACTCCGCTTACTTCAAAAAACGATCCTTTTTCTGCAAGTCGAGAATGGATTGTGCGAGAGCACAGGCCCAGATCTTTTTTCAACAAATTTTGGTACGGTCCCACGGTACCGAAAGATGAAACCCCAGTGATACCCCAACAATGGTCATTTCTTAACGCTTTGAATGAGTTTCCTGAAAGGAATTTTAACAAGAGACTCTCCCACAAATCAAGAACATCAATATTAATTATTTACTGCTTGGCATGGTTTATGCTTGTTTGGAGCTTTATTTACCCGTATCTTTTCCACAAACCGATTTTTATATCCAAAGATGGGTCCAAAACATCCGAAATCATATCTTTGTCTTGCAACTCGCATTTGGAATGGGCTGGGAAAAACAATGAGTGTGGATTGAATGCCGAAAAATGCAAACCTTTTGACAGTCAAGATTACTTTATTCGTTGTCCAGCTCTCTGTGACAGAGGTGGGTGGATATACTCGCCCTTGGTTGTAGGAGACCAAGACATTAGATACAAAAGTTATGTTTTGGGTGGTGGGCTAATTGACTCGAAACAAGACGAATACAGCGAGAGCATCACATATCCATATAGAGCAGACACTTATCCTTGCGCAGCTGGTGTACATGCGGGTCTTGTGTCTCCAGTGCATGGCGCTTGCTTGAAACTGTCTATGAGCGGAGCACAATTAGATTTCAAATCAAGAAAAGGAAACACAGGAGATTCGATTTCTTTTGATACATTTTTTCCTTCATCTTTTGTCGTAAGCGACATGTATGAAAGCATACGCTCAGGCTGTTATGATCCAAGAGTGTTAGTGGTGGTACTAAACATCGCATTGGGAATTCCAGTTTTTTACTTTGCACCTAGCCTTTTGGGGTATTGGATTGTAACTATGGTGGCATACTGGTCAATTGTGTTGGTTTTCGACCCCCCTGTTGTTTCTGATCCTCGGCATTTGGATACTGTTTATGATCTTTTCAGTGTTGGGTTCCAACGGCTGTTACCCTTGGGGTTTGTCTTGTACGTGTTGTGGAAGTGTTCCATCAAACGGTGCCTTGAGAATGGTTCGCCGGTACTAAAAATTGTTTTTTGGTATCCGTTGTTTTGGTTAGGTGCGTTAAACAATGTCACTTTTGATAGATTGCCCGTGGATAGGTTAACCCCGCAGGATTTAAAAGAACAGCCAGGTGCCATTGCCTCGGTTTTGTTTATTATCACTATCATTGTTGTGTCAGCATGTTTCCAAAGCTACTCATTATGGAAATCAGGAAGATTTCAAAAATATTTCAAGATTTACGTTACATTTATCATTACTCTGGTTGTATTTGCATACTTACCAGGATTATCACTAAGAATACATCACTATATTTTAGGAATTTTACTGACTCCCGGATGTGCAACTAGGGGCTTATCTGCATATGTTTTGCAAGGTATTTTGATTGGATTGGTTTTATCAGGAGTCGGAAGATGGGATTTTGCCAGTATTTTGGAAACCAGATTAGCTTTGTTGAGAGGAGCCGCGGGAGCCGCTCAGGAGCCACCGAAATTCATTTTTAATGTGACTGCAAACCACGAGATATCATGGAAAGATGCAAAACAGGAAGTCAATGCAAATTCTGATTTTGAAGTCTTTACAGGATACTCGCTAATAGCCAACGATGTAGAGGTTTACGTAGGGCAAAATACAACCGTGTACATGAGTACTTTGTTAGAGAGCAATCTTTCTTTTAAACAGTTGGTCGATGGAGCGTTGGAGTACATGGATGATGTAAAGATATATCTGAGGGTCGCCCATGCAAATGTATATGACTCTTCCAAACGCGGAGATTACACAAATGCAGCAACATATTTCTATCCATCAGGTAAATGGGTTGAGCCAAAGGACGGAGTTTCATGAATGTAAATTTTTTTCAAGAAAGAAATAAGTATTAATAGTTTACATATATTTTATAGTCAACTTAATAGAAAAAATATAGTTCATTTGTTATATATTATTAACCAGTGGAGTAGAAAATTTATCCTACTATATTCTGTTTCGTACCCCACTCGCTTGCATTTTTCCGAGCAACAATTAACCAGAACACATTTCACATGATTCTGGATTGTCAATAGCACAAGCAATTACTTTGGAGTTGAAAATATCCCAGTTGCTTTCGTCCAACATGTCTACTTTTTCAGCTGATTCTGGTTTAGAAGTTTCAGCTGGTTTTGGAATAGCAGATTCAATTGGGTTTGCATTGACAGACAGACTTTCTAGACTCTGTACCAAAGTGTTGTCATTAGAATCTGTGATGGATGAAGGTGTACTTTCTCTGGTATCTTTTTGTTTAGAAACTTGAAAAGAAGTAGGTGTAGCAACTACGGGAGCAGCAACTACTGGAGCAGCAGCAGCAGCAGCAGAAGCAGAAGTGGATGAAACCCATCTTGGCTGCGGAGTGTCATTTGTTGGAACATAGTCTTCCACCTGTTTGAATTCATTTGGTAAATATTGAGGTCTTCTCAATTCTGACAAATCTGCAACAGAAAGTCCAGCTTGGTCTGCAACTTTTTGATCGATTGTAAATTGGATAGCAGCAGAAGCAGCTTGTGTTCTCAAATAATACATACCTGTTTTCAAACCTTTAGACCAACCGTAGAAATGCATTGAAGTTAGTTTACCCATAGTTGGTGACATGATGTGAATGTTCAAAGAATGTGATTGATCAATAAAGGCAGATCTGTCAGCAGCCATATCAATGATGGTTTTCTGAGATAATTCCCAAACTGTTTTGTAAAGATCTTTCATTTCTTGAGGAATGTTTGGCAATTGTTGAATAGACCCGTTGTTTGAAATAATGTTGGATTTCATAGCATCGTTCCAAATCCCTAAATCAACCAAATCTCTCAACAAGTATGGGTTAACAATTTGAAATTCACCAGACAGAGTTCTTCTAGAGTACATATTTGAAGTAAATGGTTCAAAACATTCATTATAACCCAGAATTTGAGATGTAGAAGCAGTTGGCATTGGAGCAAGTAGCAAAGAGTTTCTTAAACCAGTTTTTTTGATTTTTTCTCTTAAAGATTCCCATTCCCACAAATCAGATGGAGCAGTGTTCCACATATCAAATTGGAAAACACCTTGATCAGCTGGAGAGCCTCTGAAAGACTCGTAGTGCCCTTCTTCGACTGCTAATTCAGCAGAACTTTCTAACGCAGCATGGTATAAAGTTTCAAAAATTTGAATATTTAATTTTTTAGCTTCTTCAGAATCAAATGGGATTCTTAGAAGCATAAAAGTATCAGCTAAACCTTGAACACCCAATGCAATTGGTCTATGTCTCATATTAGAATTTCTAGCTGTTTCAACGGGATAGTAATTTCTATCAATAACTCTATTTAAATTTCTAGTAACCACTTTAGCAACAGAATGTAAGTGTTTGAAATCATATGTTTGAGTTTTATTATCATCTGCAACTTTGATGAAAGCAGGCAATGCAATTGATGCTAAATTACAAACCGCAGTTTCTTCTTTATTTGAATATTCCACGATTTCACAACATAAATTAGATGATTTGATAGTACCCAAATTTTTTTGATTAGATTTTTTATTACAAGCATCTTTATAAACAATAAATGGGGTACCTGTTTCAGTTTGTGCTTCTAAAATAGCATACCATAGTTTTTGAGCTTTAATAGTTTTTTTACCTCTACCTTCAGCAACATATTTTTCATATAATGCTTTGAATTCATCACCATAAACATCACTTAAACCAGGGGCATCACTTGGAGAAAATAAAGTCCATTCCCCATTCGCCTTAACTCTTTCCATAAATAAATCTGGAACCCATAAAGCTGGAAACAAATCTCTTGCTCTAATTTCTTCTTTACCATGATTTTTTCTAATATCGATAAAATCAAAAATATCACCATGCCATGGTTCTAAATATAATGCAAAAGCACCAGGTCTTTTATTACCACCTTGATCAACATATCTTGCAGTATTGTTGAAAACTCTAACCATTGGAATCAAACCATTAGAAGTACCATTTGTACCTGCAATGTAAGAACCAGTAGATCTAATGTTATGAATATGTAAACCGATACCACCAGCGGTTTTAGAAATTTGAGCACATTCTTTCAAAGTGTCATAAATACCATCAATCGAATCATCTTTCATTGCAATTAGGAAACACGAAGACATTTGAGGTCTTGGCGTACCTGCATTGAATAATGTTGGAGAAGCATGAGTAAAATATCTCAAAGACATCAAATTATAAGTTTCTAAAACTTTTTCAATATCATTACCATGAATACCAACAGCAACTCTCATAACCAAATGTTGAGGTCTTTCAGCAACAGCCCCATTAAGTCTCAATAAATAAGATCTTTCTAAAGTTTTGAAACCAAAATAGTTATATTGGAAATCTCTATCATAAACAATGGCAGAATTCAAAACATCTTTATTTTTTTGAACAATATTATAAACTTCATCACTAATCATTGGAGATAATAAACCATTTCTTTCATTAACATAATGGTATAAATCTGAAATAACTTGTGAAAATTGTTTTTTAGTTTGTTTATGTAAATTAGAAATAGCAATTCTAGCAGCTAAAATAGCATAATCTGGATGAATAGTTGTCATGTAAGCACATGTTTCAGCAGCTAAATTATCTAATTCAATAGTGGTAACACCTTCATAAACACCACTAATGATTCTTTGAGTGATTTGGACAGGATCAACATGAGCAGAATCTAAACCATAGCAAAGTCTAGCAATTCTTGAAGTAATTTTGTCAAATTGAACTGGTTCTTTATGACCATCTCTTTTATAAACGTACATGATTTGGTTGCGTTTGGTTTATTCTTTAATTTGTATACTAATATAGTTAATAATTTATTAAATCTAATTAAAAATTATTTGTTTGTTATAATGTGATGGAGTTTATAAATTAAAAAACATCCTTCTTATATATAATGATAATAAAAATATATATGATACTTACAACAAATATGTTTACGCGACTTGATATTGTATATATAAATTTACTTATTTATTACTAAGTTGATCATCAGCATCATCATTGAAACTTGATTTCTTTTCCATTTTTTTTTTTAAAACGCGTCGTTCAAAGTTTCGTGTTTTTTCTAATTTTTTTATTTAAATTTAATTACTTACTTACTTCACAATATTGCCGTGAGAAAAAATGTATTTGAACTTTACGTGATAATTATATTATATATGTAGTCATTAATTTAAACGAGCTCAGCACGGAACTACAATAAAAAAATCGGTTCACTGATCTAAACGGACGAGGGTGCTGATTCTGCTTGTTGTCCTATAATTATTTAATTATGTGTTGACACCATTTGTCTAAAACAGACCAACTTGGGAGATTGAATGTGTGGTTGAATTTGTTGATTTTTCAATTACAAATGTGCTTGTTTTTTCTACTGAGGGGTGTATGTGTTTGGGAAAATTCTTACTTGTATACACATGTATATACGTGTATGTACCACATGACTTGTAGTTTGCGTCCGTATTAATCAAATCTATTTAAATCATCGTATTATAATATTATATTACATTAAATTATAATATATTGTAAACCCTCACTTCTTTCTCTTGCCCTTAAACAAATAATGCATCCCAATAGCAAGAGTACCAACCAATCCAGATACTATGGCAACCCCTTTTAAAGTTTCTGTAGTTATTTTACTCTCAACCAATTCCTTTAATTCTATCACTTGTCTATTATTACTAGATTCATGACTACATAAAACATCTACATATCTTTTAGCCATACTAAATTCTCCCAATTTATAACATCCAATAGTTAAATAATATAAACATTCTCTTCTTCTTGCAGGACTTTGTTTATAGATATCGCTTAGTAATTTGACTCCAAGTCTTTGATTATCAACATCATTTGATTTTATTAGCCCCCATGCATAATTAAATTTAGATTGTATAGAAGCTTCATCACCTCCTTCTTTCAAAACACGTTCCCTTAAAATTTCCAACTGTTCATAAGATAATTCACCATAAGCATCTGCTAGACTAGGTTGTTTCACTAAATCAGACATATTCTATCACCTTTCTTATATATATGTGTTTTTGTTTTTTTTTTGGCTTTGATGTGTGTTATTAGATTAAACACCCTTATAAACGCAATCATGAGAACCCAGTGTTTAATTCGAAGGGTGATTGGCAAGGCAGATATCCATTTGATTATTCTTTTTTTTTTTTTAATTTTTTTTTTTATATACATATAAATATGTAACACCCATACACTAAGATGATCACGTGTGTGTAATAGTATCGTGAATAATTCTCTCATTACCAACTAGCTAACGGTTTATATGGAATATCGATTGAATGGATCTAATTAGCACAAAATGAAACACTCACACACACACACCCGATGGAAGACACCAGTAAATTGAATACTTCGAAATTAGGTACAAAACAGTATTGGAACGATTTCTATAATAAGGAAAAAAAAAACTTTAATGAAAATCCAAATGATACTGGTGAATGTTGGTTTAGTGATAGTGATGCTGAGGAAAAAATGATTGAATTTTTAATGAACAACATTGACGATGTTTCCTCGTCTATTTTAATCAATAAAACTAGTAGCATGCTTGATCTGGGGACAGGAAATGGGCATTTGTTGTTTCAATTGTGGGAAGAAGGATTTCAACAAAACGAAATGGTCGGAATCGACTATTCTGAAGAATCTGTTCAATTTTCACAAAACATCTTGGCCGAAAGTTATGAAGATGCAGAATCACAGATTTCTTTTGCTCAGGCAGATATTTTTGACAATAATTGGGCACCAGGTACTTTTGACATTGTGTTGGATAAAGGGACTTTAGACGCTATTGCATTGAGTGGTATTACTATGGAAAATGATAAAAGTGTAGTTGAAGTTTATCCTCAAGTTGTTGCAAAAATATTAAAACCAAATGGTTGCTTTTTAATCACATCTTGTAATTTCACGGAAACTGAATTAATAAGGATTGTTGAAAAGCAAAAAAAATTAAAATTTTGGAAGAGTGTTAAATATCCTGTTTTCGAATTTGGTGGTATTAAAGGTAGCACCATTTGTACCTGTGCATTTACTACCGTTTAATATATGTATAGAGAGAGAGAGAAAGTGATCGCGTCTTTTATATATATTACATGTAAATTATTAAATACTGGAAAATAAAAAAACTAGTATAATTATTAGTGTGTAGCAGAATCTATACACTCTACTAATTGATCTATAATTTCAACTTTCCCAACTCTAATTGCATATTGAACAGGCCTGTTATCCTCGTTCACTGCAATTATTCTAATAAATTTCTGACTGTGGGAAGAGCCAGTAAATCCCTTGTGTACTTGGAAACCTTTCACTAGAGGTAAGTTTAAAATAACGTTTAACAAAGCTTTGTTTCTCATAATAATTCTTAATTTCCCTGTTTCTTTGCTCTTGTTGACGTGTAAAGGTCCAAACCCTCTTTCTTTCCATCCATCTTTAATGTTCATGAACTCGTATAATTTAGCATTACTTTGAAACTCGATAATATCATCCTCCTCTCCTGATTTCACTTCTTGTTCAACCAGATTCTTTGATCCTGATTGAATAGATGTATCTCTAGACTGTTCTCTTATGTCTTTTTCATTTTCTTCTTTGTCAGAAGTATTATTCGTTTTACTCACTTTTTCATTCTTGTTTATTTCTTCTCCTTTTTCTTTTTCTTCTTCTTCTTCTTTTTCTTCCTCCTTAGTCTTGTTATCCTCAGATTTTTTCAGCACTCCAAATCCTGCACCAAAAGCAGTAGACTTTCCAAAGGATATCTTTGGAGTAGAAATCTCTTGTAGTTTTGGTAGTTCTGTAGAGTTATTAGCGGTGTTCCCTGTGTTATCATTATTAAGTGTCGCTGGTGTACCAAAAGATCCAAAAGATCCAAAAACAGACTTACCAGCTGTCGCTGATCCAAAACCTGCTCCAAACCCAGATCCAAATCCCGCAGAAGCACCAAATTTATACACAGGCTTTTCAGTCTGATTGTTTTTGTCTTCGGTGGAATCAGGCAAATGTTTTTTATTGATAGCATTATTTTGTGTATCTGACTCTTCCTCAACCTCTCTTGCTCTCTTGATTGAACAACTCAAAGAAGAATCCGTTTTTGCATCTTCCGTGGTTTCATTTTCTGAGGTTTTAAGTATGGTGGGTTTAATTTTTTCAACAACTTTAAGATCTGTATCTTTCAAATTGTTTACGTTAACGACAACTGGTGCAACAGTCTTACCTACTTCATCAACTTTTTGATCTGACATTTTCCTTTAAAGTTTTGCCAAGAGTCTTTTTGGTGGGGAATCCCTTTTTAACATAAAGAGGGTCCTTAATCGAAGGCATGTCCTTACGAAAAAAGTTTACAAGACAGAAACTTCATCTTGCTTTTTGCGCATTATTCCCAAATCGTCGTCGCTGAAACGACTGCCGTGTGGCGTTGTTCACTTAAACAAACATTCCAATCAACAAGACAACGAGACCACGCGTTCAATATCTTTGAATTAAAGCTTTAGGAGACCACACAAAACCGTTGAAGGCACATCTTTCTGGCTAGGCAGGTTTTTACAAAAGAAATTGTGCTGGCTTGTTAAAAAAACTGTTTACATGAGTATTAACTTTATATACTGAACCTTAGCTACCTGTTAATTGCTGGCCAAACCCTTAAAACTTTTATATAGTTTTTCTGTCAGTTAAATATCTTATAATCGAGTTAGACCCATTCTTTTCAATAATTCTATCTAACCACAATAACAAAATGGAACCCTGTTTTGCCCCCTCAGGTGTGCTCATACCTTTGTACAAAAACTTGATCAATACATCACACTCAGAGTCTTGTAATCCAGACACAACTTTGGTGATTTCTGCAATCCGGCATTGGGCTAAACAATCGACAACCTGTCTGACATAAAGAGCCTTGGTTTCCTCAGAGTCGGCAAAGTACACCGGTGCAGAAGTAACTGCTTTGACCACCGACGCAAAGTCTCCTGATGATGTATATGTTCTCAAACTGGTCACGATTCCTTGGACATCTGCCGAGGTGTACACGGTTTCCCCGCTTTCTAACAGCGGTGTTTTCAAATCGTCTGCAGTTAATCTACCGTTTTCTGGGTCCAATGCATCTATATCAATTCTTCTCCAATCTTCCATTTTTGTTGCTTTATAGCAGTTTGCCTTTACTTTCTTTTCTTTTCAGAATTAATACTTTTATATGTAAAAATCTAAAAATACTCTCAACGCTCTTATTTCTGAACATTGTGGTCTCCTTTTTTTTTGTTTCTTTCTTGGACTTTCTACTTGAGTAAATATGATGCAAAAAATCTCAAATAGATCACATGATTTCACCGATAAGTGAAACCCACAAGATCTCCATAATTTTTAAAGACAACTTCAAATACATATATATATATATATTTATACTATGGAGTAATTAAGCTTTCAGGAATACCTTCGTATTCAGAATATCCTAAAGAAATGTTGATGTTTTGCAAACATTGAGTTGCAGCACCTTTCAATAAATTGTCGATAACAGTGCAAACAACAACTCTGTTACCTGCATCATTAACTTTAAATCCACCAATAACAACACCGTGATAACCAGAGATTTTTTTGACTACTTCCACTTCACCAGCTGGCAACACTTTAATCATTTTTTCATTTGCATAGAAACTTTTGAACAAATCAGCTGCTTGTTCAGAGGACAAAGATCCTTGTTTTATTGGAATAGAAACTGTTTGGTGAATACCTTCGAACCACTGGGCAACATGCGGCACAAACGCAACTTCAGTCCCCAATCTTGTAGAAATTTCTTTTTCGTGAATATGGTTGGTTAAACTGTATGGAATCAAGTTATTGTTTAAATTCTCTGGATCATTTTTAGGACTTGGTTTGGTACCTGCTCCAGAATAACCAGAAACACCAAAAATTGTTGGAACACCGTTGACATGGTTTAATAGAGGTGCAATGGAAAGTTGAGCACCTGTGGCGTAACAACCTGGATTAGAAATTCTTTTTGCCTGAATAATCTTGGATCTGTCGTTCAATTCAGGTAACCCATAAGCCCATTCTTTTTCATTTACAAATCTGAAATCTGCACTCAAATCAATAATTTTTGAAGTCCCATCAGTGACAGAGTCAATAGCTTCAACAAAGGGTAAACAAACTTTGTTTGGTAATGCCATAACCCACATATCAATGCTTTTTTGTTTTTCCAATTCTTTCAAATCTTCAATGCTCAAATTTTCATAATTAATGTTTTTCTTAGTATATTCTGTTAATGGTAACCCACATAGCTCTCTAGAGGAAACATGAGCAACTTCTAAATAAGGGTGTTTATTAATCAGATCAATAAGATTCTTACCGGTGTAACCTCTAGCACCAATCAAAGCAATTTTGGAAATTTTAGTATTTGAACCTTTGGTCACTGGGGAAGTTCTTTGAACTTTTGTACTGTATGATCTCTTTTGACCATTGCTAAATGCAGTGTTGCTTGGGGCGCCTTCAAATGGGCCTACACTCAGATCAGCAACAAAACTGCTGATTAAATTAGAGACAGTGTTTAAGTCTTTGACACCGTACCAAAATAAAATTTTACCATCTTTTAGATACGAACCTTCAGATTTGTTAAAGTGCCAAGCAATATTGGCGTCTTTTTCAGGAACAACCCACTGCAATTGAGGATGGTCTCTTTTCAAAACAGCAAAAACGTTATCTGTGACATTGTTTAACCAACCAGAAGTCGTACATAGAAATTTGTCAAGCTTTGGAACGTCTTTATCGGTATGCACAATAGCTAAAACATCATTAGGTTCGTCACTGTAAGCACTGAATGGAGTAGTTTCCAGTTGTTTCAAGTATAGAGTAGTGGAGATAACTCCCGAAGAAATATCACAATCTCTTTGCAAAGCTTGTCTCAATGAATCCAAAGATTTGAAATCTTTTAAAGAGTTTCTCTTCACTAATTTATAACCTCTTCTAATCATAGTGCCCGCACCTGAATCAGTAAATAATTCTTTCTGTAAGTCGTGGACATTGATAATAGCCACTGAGGATGATCTTGGCAAATAATCTAGTAGTTCTTTGATTTCTTTGATTTTCAATTTAGTACCGTATTTGACCCAGCTCTGTTTCAATAAATTTTCGTATTCTTCATCCAAATTAATCATAGACACTTTTTCACCAGTATCTCCATTAAAGATCCCACCCTTTTCGTTCAAGTAAACAATTTTCAAAGGTTCAAATACTCTAGCCAGTTCACCCGCAGCAACATCCGCATTAACATTCAACATTTGACCTGATGTTGTTTCTGCTAGCGATGTCAAGATTGGTAAAGCTCCAGCTTTTATGGACGCTTCAATTGGATCCTTGGCAACGTTTGATATATTACCGACTAATTGATATTTGTCTTTATTCAAATACTCTGCAGTGAAAACACCTGATGTAATAGGTCTTGCTCTAACGCCCAGTTGTTCCAAAGCAGTAACCAGTTTCAAATTTTGTTCCAAAAAACATTGTCTAACAACGGACATGGTTTCTGGATTTGTGATTCTGATCCCGTCTTCATATTCCGGTTCAATACCCTTAGCATCTAGTCTTGCATTGACCTGGGGGCCTGTTCCGTGCAAAACAATTGGGTATAACCCAACGTGGTATAAAAATGCTAAACATGAGGCCAACTCTTGTAAATTGTCAGAGATGATAGCACCACCAACTTTGATAATGGCAAACTGCTGTTGGGAAACAGAAGTAAAGTTTCTCAAATACTGTTCAACTTCTCTTTTAGAGCCAATGTTGTTTAATAATTGGATGACGGTAGATCTTGTCCCAAATGAGCCAACTCCAGTAGCTGAGCTTGCAGGAATGTTTTCTGTGTTACTGGTACTGTAAAACCGAGTTGATAGTGTGGCACCATTTTTCAGGTTGATGCAAATGTTTGGCAGAGCTCTCTTAGAGATTAATTTTGAGCTAACAGCTTTGAAAGTGGTAAAAGATTTCAGGGTTAGTGACATTGTGTGCTTTGATGATAAGCGTTTATGCCCTTAGTTGATGACTGTTTTGTTGTTTGTCAAAATATTATCATAGGATCATAGTAGACCATAATGTTGCAAATGCATATTTTATTCAAGATACATATTTATATACTACAATTACAATTGCAAACCTGTGACTTATCAATACCTCTGTCAAAAATAAGAACATTTAGAAACTCCGGCACTTAATTAGCAGGCTTATCTTTCACAAACTGTGTTTAGATTTTTGTGTGATCAGAAGTGCAAAAAAAAATCGACTGACTTCGGCTTTTTCCACCGAGAAAGAAATTATATAGTCACATTTGGAGATTCAGCAAGCAATTCTGGCACGTGTCATGTAGCTTGCAGGAATGCAAACTATGTTAATTTACACCTCATAAGATCACCTTCTGCCATGGTTTTTTTCAGATGGAGTATTTCTCTTTAAATCGCGCTGTTTCCTTTGGTTTTCAAGTTGCTTCTGCTGTCTCTTGTGCAACTTGTATTTTTCTATATATCCTCTTGAACCTAGCCCACCGCCCAGTCTTCTTGGTCTGAAAAAATCTGTTGTTCTACCTCTCTCAATGTCTAAAAGCACTGGCCTGTCTCGTATGGCAAAGTTTGAGTGGGGGCCAAGTTTTTGGAATGCCATGTGCACAGATTTTTCACTCTTGAAGTTTATAAAAGCGTATCCCTTGCTCTTCCCCGTTTTGATATTTTTGACTACTCTTTTCTTGGCAATGTCTCCAAACTGTATAAAATGTTTACTCAGCTCTATTTCGTCCACAAGGTAGCTGAGTCTTCCGACAAACAGCGTACTGTATGGGTTGGTCGCCTTGCTGTGGATGTCCTCGTGCGGGTTCCACGCTCCAAGCTGTCTTCTGGACCCAGTATCTGTGTGTCTCTCGCTCAAGCGCTGGTTTGCAGTAGATCCGGCAAGTACAGGATTCTGCTTAGGAACAACGGGGAATGCATTCTTGTACTCTGTAAAAAGCCTTTCGGTTTGTAAAAACTCTGCTATGCCTGAAATGTTTGGGTTTGTTTGCCTCTGATGTTTAGGGTAGTCGTTTGGTGTCTTGTGTTCGGGAATCTTACCGGCATGTATGATCCTCTCCATACCATTGTTACTCAACTCCATTGCCTCACCTTCAATTTGGGGTTTCTCTTTGCAGTTCTTGGTATGTTTTGTTTTTCTAAAAAAAAAATTAGAAAAAAAAAGCATTATACAGCTTAAAGAAAAAACTGGTTTCAAAGAATATAGAGTTTTTTTATTTAAAAAAATATATTGATATATAGGTGTTTGAGTAAAGATATTAAAAATGAAAGAATAAACAATTCAAGACGATCATTCTTGACCAAAACCAATGGTTTCCTCAACAGCCCATGTCAATTTTTGTTTCATCGATTCGTAATCATCATATGGTGGCAAATCGACTCTGTTAAAACATGTGTGTGATTTAGGAAGTTGGTTACACTCACCAGCTTTTTCGATAGTGAATCTTCTTGGACCATCAGAACCTTGCAAATCTTTGAAACCGTTGACCGGAATTCTGGAAGTACCGGTGGTGAATTGTAGTAGTCTTGCCTTGGACTCATTGTCCCATTCGTTAAGAATTTTCCAAAACCATTGAACGGTTTGATCTGTTTCTTGGTATCCTCTGTAATCAGTATGTTTTTTCCAGTCTTCCACGTCAATCTCCGCAATACCACCAATTAATAACTCTAATTCTCTTTCATCAAAAACGGTGACTAATTCTTCAGGAATTAATTCGTTGAAACCGTCCATGAAAGCTTGTAGTTGATCATGAACTCTATCGCTAATTTTCCATTGTGTGAATAGTTCGACATATTCTTTCTTGTTTTCATCAGTTACTTCGATATTTCTGCCGTCTGGTTTCATATCGATAGTGATAATTTCACCAAATTTGTTATCATCTACAGAAAATGTCAAATCAAGTATACCCTCAATTGAGTTTTCCAGAATCCATTTCAAAGAATTGTAAACTTCGTGATCCACACTTTCCATATCTTGTAAAACAACTTTTTTCTTCAACAGCATCTTGTACAAAGCACCAATAAAAAAAGCATCTAAGAATCTTCTATGGAAAACACCTAACCCAACAACTCTACCAATAAATTTGAAATAGTTCAAATGTTCTGGGTTAATATTTGAGTTTGGATTAATTTGAATTGTGTAATTATCGTGTGATGAATATTCAAAAAGACAATAAATTGGATTAAACATCTCATGTGATAGCAAGAAGAAAAATTCTCTAGAAACACCACCATAATCAACACCTTCTTCCCCTTCAAATTCAATCATCAATCTCTTCTTCAAATCTTCAGGACTTTGTCTCATGATTTCTTGGTAAGCATCTTCAAAAATATTCTTTCTTCTAACTTTAATGTGGCACTGACCCGGTAAGATTCTTAATGCTGGTTGAGATCTGAAATAAATGACTTTTCTTCTGAAATCTCTCTTGTATTGAGGAACGTTTTGGTCTAATGAAGAAGGTAATCTTGGATCATCCCATGTTGTTGTTTTTGTATTGTGGTCAACAAAATAAACTCTTGCAGTATTGGTCAATCTCATTTCCCAACCAGATGGTAACGGACCCAATTGTGAAACAGGTTGTTGTTGAACTGTTGAGGTTGTTGGTCCATAAGTGGTAATGTATTGTTGTCTTCTTGGATCAACCCATGTTGTAGTTCTTGTGTTGTGATCAACAAAATAAGCTCTTCCCTCTGGTGTGTATCTTTGTTCCCAACCTGGTGGTAATTCTCCTAAACCATTTGTAGTAGACCCTGTAGCTGCTGATGGTGTAGCTACTTGATTATTAGCGGTGTTATTAGAAGTAGTAGTAGTAGTAGCAGCAGTACTACTACTATTACCAATATTTGCAGAAGGACCTAAACTAGGCGATGTACTAGCAGTTTCAGAATTAGAAGCTCCTGGTAAAGTACGTCCTCTGTGTTGTTGTCTTCTATCATCAATTGACAAATTATTCATATTACTGGACATATCATTTGATGATGAAGAAACAGCAGAAGAAGCAGTAGGAGGCAATCCATTTGAAGTTGATAAATCTAATGCTGGTCTTTTCCAAGTAGTTGCTCTTGTATTGTGATCCACATAATAAGTTCTACCAAAATTGTCTGTTCTTCTTTCCCAACCAGGAGGTAATCTACCATATTGATCTTCAAAAGAAGAATATTGTCTTTGAGATTGTGCCACAGGTTCTGTTGTTGTTGTTGTTGTTGTTGTTGATGTTGAAGGTGTTGTGGCTCCTCCACCATTACTTCTACTCTGTGTTGTTGATGAAGTGGTTGTAGGGGTTCTTCCAGAAGTAGTAGTTGTAGAAGACGAAGACGAACGTTGAGGTGGATTTCCTGCAGGACGACTAACACTTCCGTTTCTTTGTTGAGATTGTGTAGTCATTGTTGTTGTTGGTACTCTTCCTGTTGTATCATTTCCATTAGCTACTGGATGAGTATTAGAAGTAGTACTACTAGCTCTTTGCTGATTTTTTGAAAAGGACACAATTAACTTCCCAGTAACTGAAGCACCATCATTTGATTTTTTCAAATCTCTAGTAATTGTTTGTTCTTCTGGACGAGAACCATCTTGAATATTATCTTCATCTAGATGACCCATAATATCGCCAATTCTAACATTTATTACACCTAAGAAACCTTGATCTTTTTTCTTAAATTTTTTTTGATCAAATACACTAACAGTTAAAATCGAGTTTTCATTAACTGAAACAAATTTAAAAGATTCATTCCAATAAGGATTTAATGTTTTCTTAGCAGCAGATGTAGATTTAGTTTGAGCACCATCTATAGTAAGAACAGCAAATGGATCTGGTGAACGGAAAACATCTCTCCTATACAAAGACTCTGCACATACTAGTTTAACAAAAATAGTAGACATATTTCTTTTTTCAGACCTTTCTCTCTATACCTTAATTTAATCTTATATTTCTTGGTGTTTTATTTCGTATTATTAATAATAAGTTATTAGCTCAAACTTATTTTTTTATATCTTTTTTTTTTATTTTATTTTTTTTTATTTTTTTATTCGATACTCGATTTTATATATATATATATATATATTCTGTTTGTTGTTTTTTTTTTTTTTCCTTCCTTTCTTTCTGAAATGAAAAAAAATATATCTCGTTAATCAATTATTTAATTAAATTAAAAGTAATAATAATAATAATAATAATAATAATAAAGTACCAAAACAAAACTATATATGTATAGTATAGGAAGAAGAAAGAAAATACGACTATATACTGTTACCACTTAGGCTGTCTAAATTCGATGAAGGATATAATGATTTGAAAGAGTAAATTCGGATCATTATCAATCAAATTAAATTAGTGTTGACTCTAAAATAGTTAGATATTAATAACATATTGATAAAAGGCGTACCTGACAATTTCAATAATTCAAGTAATTGAAAGAACAAGATTTTTTAAAGTTTAATTGTTTATTTGTTTGTTTGTTTTATCCATTAAGTAAGAATAAATATTTTTCTTATTAGTAAATTCAGTAAGAAGAGATAAAAAAAAAATGACAATTGGTGGAAAAAAAAAAAAAAACAATTTCTAACAGGTTTTAAGATTGAGATTGATCTTAATAATATCACTCATAAAAAGAAAAAATCAGTGAAATGAGGGTAATGTGTGAGACGCACGTGACCATCTTACTATACACACATATATATATATATATATCAGAGGTTTAATCAATTTATTTGTTAAACTATTTTGCAAGATAGTACTTTATAAGAGAAATAATCATAATTATAATTATTTTATTATTATTAAAGTATATATAGAAAGCGTCATCATTTAATCGTTATGTAAAGGGGGGAAAAGAAAAAAAGAAAAGTTTAAGCATATTCTTCATGAGAAACACTGTTTTCTGGTTTTAATTTACCTTCACTTAAAGCAGTGATACCTGAAACTTTACCTAAATCATGAATACCATCACCAAATACTTCAGCAACTTCTTCTAAAGTTCTTCCACTTGTTTCAATAAATGTGAAATAACAAACAACACATTCAACAGCTAAAATACAACAATAAACAATATAATATTTCCATTCAATTGCATCCATTGCAATTGGATTAACAAAACCATTGTAAATTTGAACAAAAAATTGAATCCCAGTAAATAATGTTAAACCTTTAGCTCTCAATGTGAATGGTAAAATTTCTGTAATATATGTAAATGGAACACCATTCAAACCAAGATTATAAAAAGCATAATATAAGAAAATCATTGCTAAAACACCTTGTCCTAATGCTTTATCTTCAAAATTTCTTTTTTGATTAATTGCACTTAAAACTGTCCAAATAACATAACAAAATAACATACCAAACAATGACCAATTAAATGCATTTCTTCTTTTAATAAATGGAATAATGAAAAATGATTGGAATATACAAACACCATAATTGAAAATCATTAACCCTGCATTAATAATCAATTGTTCCGATGTTTTAGTATAACCAATTGAAGTTAAAACTTTCCCTAAATAATATGAAACTAAACCATTACCTGATAATTGCATAAAAATTGCAACCCATGATAAAATCCATAATCTTTTCATATTAGGTTTTGTTCTAATAAAATCTTTAAAAGACGCACGGGCATTAATTGTTCTTTCTTGTTCAATTGATAACTGAATTTCAGTCATTTCGTAATCAACTAACAGTTCTGAATCTGGATAATAACCACCATGATATTTATTAAAAATTTCTCTTGCTTCTTCAAATCTATTTTTAGAAATCAACCATCTTGGAGATTCAGGAACAAAATGAGGAATTAATGCCATTTGAATAACTGCAAATAGACATTGTAAAATTGTTGGAATTCTCCAATTCCAATGATGTTTCAAATTTCTAACACCAAAACTAATCCAGGCTGCCACAATTGCACCTAAATACCATGAAGAGTTGTAAACTGTTGTTGTAGCTTGTCTGTGTGTTGGAAATGATAATTCAGAAATCAAAGATGGTGCAGCAACTTGTAATAAACCAGATCCAATTCCTAAAATGATTCTACTTCCAATTAACATTCCTAAAATATTTCTTCCTTGATAATTTTCTGGAAGGCCCCGAATCCATGCACCTGAACATGATTGAATTAAAACACCAACTAATAAAATTACATTACCGATTAGTAAAGCTTTTTTTCTACCTAATGTATCATTGATCTTTGAGTTCATGAAAATTGAAATAAGACAACCAAAAACGTAACCATTAGTCAATGCACCTAAAATCGATCCACTCACATTTCCAATAGCATTATTAAAATCTTTCATTGTATATAATGAATTAAGCAATGAACCATCGTAACCTGTATTACAAGCAGTCAATGAAACAATAAAAACTACAAAAGACAATTGTCTAAGGTGTTCTAATTGATACCATTTTTTACCATCAAAACTTGGTAAAACAGTTTGAATGGTGACTTGAGCGTCATTGATCTCATAACCATTTGCCTGTAATGGAATTTCTGTGTTTTTTTTCAATTCATCGTTTTGGAAAGATGAACTTGACGAAGAATTGTTCTCAATGTTGTTGTGGTTGTTTGTATCTCTATGAGAAGTAAATAAGCTTGTCATTATTGTATTTGTTGTTGCTGATTATTTTTTTTTTTTGTCTGGTTTTTATGTTTCTTATTATATATTAATTAATGTTACAAGAAAAGAAATTTAATTCAATCATTATCCTCAAACCAAGTCTATTTATATAACTTTACTTTTTTTTCAAGTTCTTGCCTTCCTCAGGGAAATGCTTGAGTTAGTTAATTTTTTGATTATTTTTTATTGAAGAAGGATACTTTAAAACTTGTGTATGAGTGAGTCTTTACTACTTCAGAGTGCTTATGTTGATTTAATTATGCAAAATACGTTTTAATTAATAGGGTTTGGTCCGAAAATAAAATAAAATAAAATAGAATCAAAAAAAAAAGAAAACCTGAATATAAATGTGGGGTATAGTTAAGAGAAGTCAACTGAAAACTGAAAGGGAAATTAAAACCGGGAAATTGTAGTAACAATTCGATTTAATTAAATCAAGTCAATTGTTGTTTATTCACTCTCCACAAAGAAAAAAAAAAAAAAATATTACTTTCTATGACGCGGAAAATAATATTTTTTGCACTGTTTTCATTTCTTTAGTAAGATATTACACATTCCTTGAAAATGTGTAACTTTGAATAGATACGTGATAGGAAACTTCTTCTTCCATTTTTTTTTTATCTAATCACCAATTGTTAGTAGCCTCGGCACAATATCCACACACCGTTTAATTAAAGTGAAAAAATGAATACGGAAAAAAGAGAGTGTCACATTTTTTTTTTTTCAATTTGTTTTTATTTTTATTTTTTTTAGTATTCTGCGTTTCTTCTTCGAAAAAAAGGATTTCCCGTAGCTCCGAAATAGGTCCTTAAAACTAGATGGCACATAGCTGGGGAGATACGGAAAAACCATGCATAATATTGCGATTTTTCAATCTTTTTGATTGGCTATAGTCGGTATTTGAGAGTTCTATATAGGAAAATACTTGTGACACTTAATATAGGCACTCTAAAAAAACGCGCGCAGATAATACTTTGACAGTATAATTTTTTAACCTCCATTCAGCCGTACTCTTGTAAAAACAAGATCAATGCAAAGGTTTTATTGTTTGTATTGCACATAAACAGGATATAGTACCAGAGCACAATTGGTTTGATCCAAGAGTTTCACTTCTTGGTCTAGATCATTTGGAGATAATATGTATCAACCCGATTTAACCAATTTTTTATAATAATTTGAATTGTTTTTACATCAATACTACAAGATATGACACTCAATTATTTGCCTCTGTGGATTTACAAATAAATTAAAATATTTCTTGTTTACTTTTTTTTGTCAAGGATATTCTCTTAAGCTCAAGGAAAACAGGTGAAAAATGTAAAAAATAGTATTAAAAAAAATAAACATAAAAAAGCTGGGTCACGTGGGCTCAAGCAGTCTTCGACCTTCAAAAGTTCCTCATCAGCTAATAATTAAATAAAAGTAGCCCTCTTAATTCATATATCATTAAACTATCTTTACTATATATTAATAATTATACACTCATTTTGCAACATAATCTTCATGCTCAATTATATATATATATGTCTTCTTTATTTTTACCATCTTTCGTAGTCGATACACCTTGTCCTAATGCTTTATCCTGAAAATTTCTTTTTTGCTTGATAGCACCTAAAGCAGTCCAGATAATAAAATATACCAACATCCCAGACAATAAAATGTTCTAAACTGCTTTTCTGTTTCAATATTGAAACCAAAAAAAAAAGTTTGGATTAAACAGACACCATATTTGAAAATCATTAAACATGCATAAGTTTTCAATTGTTCAGAGGGTTTAGTATAACCAATAAAATTTAAAATTTTTCTCAAAGAATATAAAACTAGATCATAACCAGACACCTGACATAAAATGGCAGCCAGTGATAAAATCCATAATCTTTTTATATTCGGTTTAGTTCAAAAAAAGTGTTTTGTAAGAAACTTTGGAACTCAACAATCTTTTTTGATTAAAGGAGAATTGATTTTCAGTAATTTCATAATCAACAAACGTATCAGCGCCAGGACATACTCCACCGTGATATTTATTCAAAAGATTTTTGACATCTTCTACTTTATTTTTTGCAATCAACCATCTTGGTGATTCAGGTACAAAACATGGGATTAGAAAAATCAGTTGTAAAATGGGAAAAAACCCATGTAAAATTGTTGGAATTCTCCAAAACCAATATCATATTTTCCATAACATAATGCTTTTTTTCCTTCAAAAACTTATTAACAACAGGAGCGAAAATGAAAAATGATAAAATGTTACCAAATTACATTTGTAAAATATTGCAATTGATACCTTTTTTAATCATTGAGGTCAGGTAAAACTGTTCTTATACAAATATTAACTTCTTTATTACTAAAAATTGAGGAGGAAGATGCTGATATATAACTGTTTCCAAAAAGTACATTCTTGCCTACTTGACTTTTTAAAAAAGATGAAATTACTGATGAAAATCTCGAGGAATCCAGCATCACCATTGTTTTTAGGATTGTCTTTTTCTACAAATAATTGTGACGTTGTAACAGTTACGTTTTTTTTCCCCCAATCTTTTTTGTTTTTTAAAATGCCCTACCACACACAACTATATTATTCAAAAACCCAAATGAACTGAAAAGAATTGCATTAGATTATGCTTTTTAAACATTTACCTCATCATTTACTCTTTTTATCTGTCAAGTAATAAAAAGGATCGAAGCTGTCTTTATTTTTTTTGAAAAGAACCATAAACACTACACATAATGCAAATTTCCCATTTTTTTTTAGGAATTATGCTGCTCATAGTTCATGTGTCCCAAATTTTTTTCAAAAAATTCAACTATAAAACAAAGGTTTACTATTTTAATCGTTGACTCAAAAAAGACTTTATTTATTTGATTAGTTATTTTCCAAAAAGTCAAGGGTTTTTATCTTTCTCGAGAATTAAACAAGTTTTGAGAATTTAAAATCCTGAAATGAAAAAAAAGTGCCAAAAAAAAAACAACCGAAAAGCGGGGGAAAAAATTGTAAATTTGTTTTTATGAATTGAAATAGATTTGAGATTATTAATTGTTTCAATATTTACATTAATACCTTTTTAAGAAGTAAATAAATAAACATTAAATACGGGTATACAAACTATTTAATACCATAATTAGATGTGCAATTTTTCAAGGAGGTTATTTGTATTTTCTCTCTCCTTGCCTCTTTCTCTCATTTTTTAACTGTGATTGGTCAATGCATGAAAAGGCGCAAATAAGTGAACCGTTTGACTTTAAATATTTTTTAAACAGTACAAATTAGTAAAATTAGTATGTGTCAAAGACAGCCTCATACTTGAGTGATATTTTGTTACAGTATTTTCTAAGCAACTTCACACCGTTCTTTTTTTTTCTTTTTTCAAATAATGTATTAGACATTGCTTTGTTCCGGCAATCCGTTATTGATCTCAGCTTTTTTTATAAATAGCAGCTAAGCGAAAAAGTGGGAAAAGGTAATTGGCACATTAAAACCAATCAAATGGTATGCTTTGAGTAAGCTTAGCAGTACTAGTAAGGAAAAAGAAGGAGTTATGCAAGTCATTGAAAATGAATTCTTCCTTAGTCTAAGATCAAGATTAAGACATCAAACCCAAAATAACAGTATTAGTAATATATTATCAATGTTGGAGTAATTTGAAGGTGGGGGGGGTTTTCTTTTCTTTCTTTGCCGATGATACTTAGTAGATTATAAGGAAAAAGCCTAACTCTAAATGAGTCAATAATCATCTCCATCATGTTAATTCTACAATTTTAACGCTTTTGGTTTACTCTTTTGCACATCAAAACGTCATTCATTATATTTTACACAAAACAAAAAAAAAAAAAAAATGTTTCGGAAGATTGCAAGGGAAGAAGTCTTAAACGGTTCTTTGATATATTTTCTTTCTTAATGTAACGTAATAATTAATGAGGAGGTGTGTTTTAAAAGTATTTAGATGATATTAACAGCTAAATACCAGAAGGACTTTCAAGAAGGAAAATATATATATATATATATATATAAAGAATCTCAAATATATTTGTAAACTTGAAATTAATTTGCTTGAGCAGAGTTTAAAATTAAGAAACAACATCAAAAAGAAAATACCAACAACTCAAACATATATACACAAAAATGGGCGTTGACTTTGACGTTGATAACTTGTTAGAAGAACTAACTACAAAAGAAAAAATCCAGTTACTTGCTGCTACAGACTTTTGGCATACTGCTGGTATTGAAAGATTAGATATTCCAGCCATCAGAGTTTCTGACGGTCCAAATGGGATTAGGGGAACAAGATTTTTTGGATCTGTACCAAGTGCTTGTTTTCCAAATGGAACTGCATTGGCTTCCACTTTCAATGAAGATCTGTTGATAAGAGCCGGGGAATTGATGGCTGTTGAAGCAAAACACAAAGGTGCTCAAGTTATTTTGGGACCAACTACCAATATTCAAAGAGGGCCATTAGGTGGGAGAGGTTTTGAAAGTTTTTCTGAAGATCCTTATTTAAGTGGGAAAGCTACAACTGCTGTGATTAATGGTATTCAAAAATCCGGTAAAATTGGTGCAACTGTCAAACACTTTGTTTGTAACGATTTGGAACATGAAAGATTTTCATCAAATTCAATTGTTTCCGAAAGAGCTTTAAGAGAAATTTATTTAGAGCCATTTAGATTAGCTGTCAAAGATTCCAAACCCTTAGCATTTATGACTTCTTACAACAAATTGAATGGAATTCATTGTTCTTCTTCTAAAAAATTAATTGAACAAATACTAAGAAAAGAATGGAAATCAGATGCATTAGTTATGTCTGACTGGTTTGGAAATAGTGATACCGTTGATTCAATTAAAAACGGTTTGGAAATTGAGTTTCCCGGGGCTACCAGATTTAGAAATCCAGAACTTGTTCAACATTTGTTAAAATGTAAAACAGAGTGTCGCGATGGTGGTCAATTCTCTATTGAAGATATTGACAACAGGGCCAGAAAAGTTTTGGAATTTGTGAAACATTTTGTTGATGCAGAGGGCACAACCGAGTTTGATTACACAGAAGGTTCGACCAATGATACTCCAGAGACTTCGAAAATTTTGAGAGAGATTGGTGATGAGACAATTGTTCTTTTGAAAAATAAAGACAACGTTTTGCCATTGAAAACTGATGATGATATTGTTGTTATTGGTCCAAATGCCAAAGCTAAGAATTCTTCTGGTGGTGGATCTGCTTCTATGAACTCCTACTATGTCATTTCACCAATTGAAGGTATTGCTAAAGCTGTTGGCAAAGAGGTTTCTGAGATTTCTTACTTAAAAGGGTGTGATAATCACAAGAATTTGAGTAATTTGCTTGAGAATTGTACTAATGATTTTGACTCTTCGAAAAATGGGGCTTCTATGAAATTTTTCACAAAGCCAAGTGATTCTAGAAAAGATGAAAAACCATTTGATCAAGTTGTTGTTAACAAGTCTTTTGTTACAATGTTTGATTACACACATGAGGTTGTTGATCCAAAGACCAAGTTGTTTTATACGTTGATTGAAGGTTTTTACACTCCTGAAGAGAGTGGTGATTATGAATTTGAAGTTCAAGTTGTTGGTACTGCTTTATTGTATATTGATGACAAATTGTTGATTAACAACAGAGACGATCAAACTCTTGGAGATTTTGGATTTGGAACAGGAGCTACTGCTAAAAATAACATTATTCACTTAGAGAAGGACCGGAAATATAAAATCACTGTTGATTATGGTTCTGGAACCACTTCTACTTTGGAGACCACCAGTCTTGATGGTGGGGCTTTCCAAGTTGGTATAAACAAAGTTTTTGATGCTGATGTGGAAATACAGAAAGCTGCAGAGCTGGCTTCAAAACATGATAAACCAATTTTGGTTATTGGGTTGAATGGCGAGATTGAAAGTGAAGGTTATGACAGACCAAACATGCAGTTGCCAAGAAGAACCAATGATTTAGTAAATGCTGTTTTGAAGGCCAACCCGAACACTGTTGTTGTTAACCAAAGTGGGACCCCTGTTGAGATGCCATGGTTAAACAACTGTAATGCACTTGTTCAAGCCTATTACGGTGGTAACGAATTAGGTAATTCTATTGCCGATATTATTTTTGGGAAAGTCAATCCAAGTGGTAAATTATCGTTATCATGGCCATTGCACAACGAGGATAATCCAGCTTATTTGAATTTCCAGTCTGTTATGGGCAGAGTTCTTTACGGTGAAGACATTTATGTTGGTTACAGATTTTACGAAAAATTACAGAGACAAGTGGCTTATCCATTTGGCCACGGTTTATCATACACGACTTTTAAATTTGATGATTTGCAAGTTTCTGCTAATGATGACAAAGTTTTAAAAGTTTGTTTGTCAGTTTCAAACACGGGTAAAATTGCCGGTAAGGAAGTTGTACAAGTGTACATTGGTAGAATTTCTGAATCAGCAGTTCCAAGAGCAGTCAAAGAGTTGAAAGGGTTCAAGAAAGTAGATTTGGCCGCGGGACAAACCGGGAAAGTAGATTTGGAGTTGTCAATCAAGGACAGTTGTTCCTATTTCGACGAGTTCCATGACAAATGGCACTTGGAAGCTGGCGAGTATCAAGTCAGTGTAGGCTCGTCATCTGACGACATTCATTTGATCGACACTTTCAAAGTGGGAAAATCTAAATTTTGGTTAGGTTTGTAAACCACGTTGGGAAAACCCCTACTTTATGTACTTTTGTGTTTATGTTTAAATATTTTAATGATCTTTCAGAATTTTTTTTCTCTCCCTCTCTCTCTCTCTCTCCTTCTCTTGTGAATAACTTCTACGTTATATATATATATATCTATGTAAAATATATAAGTTATTTTTTAACAAATGGAACAACTTGGACAGCAGTAACAACACTTGAAGTCTTCTTCATCTTCTTCGTCTTGTCTGTAATCCGAATGATAGTAGTCGTCGTCCGAGAACACTGCGCCGTCCTGGGTGCGCATTCCGCCGTTGGGTCCCTTGAGCAACTTGTGCGATGTCGAGTTACTGCGCGCTGAAGCACGACGACTCGGTCTCTGTTGGTTGAACCGCCTGCCCTGGCCCAGAACAGTTGATGGTGCTTTGATGGAGTCGTAATATTGCCCGTTGAAAGTTGCCGTTAGTGGCTGTGTTGATGATGCATTGTTAATATTTTTTGTAGAAGAGTGGGTAGAGCGCGAACGGTGTTTTTGATTTGAAGAGCTAAATTTCGAATTTTCGTTATCCAAATTTGATGGTTTGCTGTTGTTTAAGTAGTAATTGGCATAATTAGAAGTATACGATGATCCTGCAGTTTGTGAATTCAATTTCACTAGTTTGTTGTTAGAATTGGAACTCAACCCAGTATTCTGTTTCCCTTGTCCAATCGTAGGCCCATTCTGAACTGGTTGGTATTTGGTCATTCTTCTTTGACTGTTCGACACCTGTTGGGATGTTCTTCTTGTTTGCTGCTGCTGCTGCTGCTGTTGCTGTTGCTGTTGTTGCTGTTGTTGCTGTTGCTGCTGTAGTTGTTGAATTTGTAATTGATTTTGGTTGTTGTTACCAGCATTATTACCACCACCATATCCGTGCAGATTAGATCTTTTGTTTACTCTAATATCCCAACCATATCCATTATTCAAGTCCATCCAATCATATATTTGATCATCTTTTGTTCCTATATCATTTAATACTGAATCTATCAAATCAATTAAATATTGATAATTTGGCTTTTCATCAAATTTTAAATCTCTACAATATTGTAAATATTGACCAAATTGTATTGGAAATTTACCATTCATACAAAGAAATTCAGATGTTGATGATTGTTTTGTATGTCCAATTTTTTCATATTTCAATTTATTATTTGGTGCTTTTAAACCTTGCCATGGTAATGAACCTCTTAAAAAATAGAAAAAAACATGGCCTAAACTTTCTAAATCATCTCTTCTACTTTGTTCTCTACCTAAATGTGTATTAATTGACATATATCTTGCTGTACCACTCAATGATTTTCTTTCTCTATACGGAATATGTTCTTTTGTAACAGGATCTCTATATTGTTTTGCCATTCCAAAATCAACAACATAAACTAGATTTGGATCATTGTTTGATGATGCACAACATTTTTTTGTTGATGATTGATATTTTTGAAATTGTGATATTAAAAAATTATCAGGTTTGATATCTCTATAAATTAAGTCTCTATTATGGATTGTTTGTAATCTATCAATCATTTGTTTTGCTAATAATACAGTTGTTTTGATGGAAAATTTTCTACCACACCATTCAAATAAATCTTCTAAAGATGGACCCAGTAAATCTAAAACCAATACATTATGCATTCCTTCTTGTCCATAGTAATATGCTTGAGGTATTCCTTTACAATTGTTTAAAATTTTATAGGAACGAAATTCGTCTCTTAACTGAGGCGCTTCTGATTTTCTTGGTTCAAATTTTATAGCTACTGATTGTTTATTATTCAATAAATCTGTTCCTTCAAAGATAACACCAAATGAACCTTCTCCTATTTTATTTCCTAATGCATAATGTATTCCTACTACGTGTTGATTTTGATTTTGTCCTTGTCTTTTACTATTGCTATTGTTATTATTACTATTTTTATGACTATTACCACTAGAACTTAGTCTACTGCTACTGCCACCACCACCACCACCACCTGTAGTACTCATACTAGCGGTGTTGTTGTTGTTGTTGTTGCTGTTGTGTATGTTCCCACTTGACATGATAGTATATATTATTATTAGAAGTACTATTAATGCCTTCTATTTTTTTCAGTTTTTTTTTTATTGATATCAATATTATTTTTTATTTCCCTTTAATATGTGTCTTTTTTTATTTTTTTTTAACAGTTTTAAATGAATTTTGATAAGGAATACTAGTATTTGTAACGATTAAATAGTTGAACAAAATTGCAATGTCTTATTTATTTCTTTGTTTCTTTGATATATAAACGTATATATTTCTTCTTTTTGTTTTTTTTCTAATTAGTTAAGTTCTTTTTTGTTGTTGTTGTTGTTGTCTATATATTTATTGTTATTGATATTGTATAAAGGAATATTTGTTCATAATCAGGAAAGAGACAGAAGAAAAGACAAGACAGAGAGAAAAAGAAAAAAAAAAAAAAATTATTTTGAAAACCCAAAATCAAAAAAAATCAAAACTTTTTTTTATTTTTTTTATTTTTTTCACCTTTCTCAACTGTCAACTGTTTTTTTTATTTTTATTTTTATTTTTTTTGTTTATTTTAAAGAAAAGTTTCAAGTATTATATTATATAATTTACTTAATATAATAACACTATCAAGGAGAATTATTATATATATATATATACATTATGATACAAAATATACTTAATTGGTGTATTACACTTAGATATTTATCTTTAAATATAACAATTACCATACAAAATTAAGAAGAAAAAATTTTTTTATAAATCCACATTTTAATCCTTCTTAGTTATGTGTAAATAATACTTTAAAGATAAAATAAAAAAAAAAAACATCATTAGTTATTAAAATGTGTCATTTTTAATCCTTATTATTGTAATTATTATTATTGTTATTACTACTATATTTTATATAAAAACACAATAAGCAAAAAAACAACAATAATTATAATAACAACAAAAAGTGTTACCCTCTTTCCAAAACAGTTTAAGGAGTTTTTGTTTTAAAAAGAAAAATAAATCTGAAACATTAGATAGATTATAGTCTTTTAATGTGTATATATAATGATATCATTATGATGACGTTTGTTAAATTTATACATCTTACAATAAAATAGCAAATTTAAAAATAATAAAAATGTTTTTCATTTTTTATTTTTTGCATTTTTTTTTTTTAGCCGCTGTGGGTAGGTTTTTTTTTCTTTCATATTTTTCATATTTTTTGTATTTCTTTTATATTTTCAATAATGATAATAATGATAGAAAGTGAAAGAGGAGATTTGTATTGGAAAAACAAAGCTTATACTACTGAACTATTGTAACAGAGAAATATATATATATATATATATAAAGTTGAAAACATATTACCAAATGTTATGTGATTTTGGTTTTGATATTGATTCTATTCTTAATTTTTTATCAATTCACTATTAAAGAGATATAACTAATAATATCATTTATGGAATAAATCAATACAAAAAATAATTTTCAAGGGGTTCTCTCTAAGAAAGACAAAAACATTTTTTGTTTCTTTCTTGGTTTTTATATGTTCCTTTCTTTTTTTCTTTCCTTCCTTTTGTTTTTGTTTCTTTGAGTCTGTTCCTGAAAAGCATAAAAGTGAAAAAAAAAAAAAGAAAAAATAAAGATAAATAAAATGGTGAGAATAAATGAATACATGAATAAATTAAATAACTCAATTTTAAATGATTTTTTCTTTTTTTTTCTTTCGAAATAGTAAATTACATAAATTACATAATATGTACTTTTGTTAAATGGACAAATGGAGGATTGGTTTTTGAAGTGTATATTGTGATACTACTTTATTCAATTGAGTCATGATATTATGAAACAAAATTATAGAACAACAACAACAACAATTGCAAAAGAAAACAAACAATTATTATTATTATATATGATGTTTTCCAACTAAATACATCTTCAATTCTCTCATCAAAATTTATTCTCTTTACATATCATTAAATAAATCTGAAAAAAGCTAAAAAAGCTAAAAAAGCTAAAAAAACAAACTAACAAAACATATATACAATGGACTCTTCAAAAATTAGTCGTTTGAAAAAAGCAAAACACATTGAGATCTTCAACAAATATGCACAAGATTTTTCGGAAAGAAATGATCCACAATCCAATTTAATAATCCCAGCAACAAAGAAATTAACCTATGATAATTTTTTACAAATTTTAAAAGATTCATCAACTTGTTTTAACCATGATGATATTCATACAGATCATAAATATAATTTAAATCATATATCTTTCAAATCAATGGGTCTTATTTTTTTCACTATTGATGAACAAAATAAAGAATATTTGACTTTACAAGAATGGTTACATTTTAATTGTTTAATTGAAAATCAAGATTATCAAGATATTTTTCTTTATGAATTTTTCCAAAAAATTAATAATAATAATAATAATAATAATACGAGAAACATTAAAAATTCATATAAAAATAAATTTCTATCATTTGATTCATTACTTATAGATTTAGACGTTTTGAAAAAATCTTTAACAAATGTAAATAATTTTATTATAATTAATTCAAATGATTCCAAAGTTAAACAAAATAACAGTTTATTATTAAATTGGAATAATTTCAAATGGTTAGATGATTATATTGTTTTCAATGGGAATTCCAAGAATATATCTTTAAATGGGTTACTTACATTGATTCAAACAGATTTAAAATATTATAAAACAAAACATTACTTTAATTGTTTCCAAAAAGAAAATTTTAACAAAAAAATTAAAAATGATAATGATTTATCATATAAAAAATATATTAATAAAAATGATTTAATTAATATTTTAGAATTACAATATTCTCATAAAATTAATAATATGATTTTCCAATCAATTAATTTATCAAATTCTCATCTACTTAAATGTACAAATGAAAAAATACCATACAATACATATTTAGATTTTGTTTATTTATTTGATAATTTTGATGTTTTAAACCAATTGCTTTTAAATTATTGTTCAACAAATCAAATCTCATCAGATATTAATTTAAAAGATTTCCAAAATCATATTATAACAAAACCTGAATTTATGGAAATTTTAACAGGTAATTCATATAACAAAGTTAATAACATTGTTCAATTTTCTCCATCACAAATCAATATATTGTTTTCAATTGTGGCAAATGCTAAAAATAAAGAATTGAAATTTTTACAAGATCAAGAAGATCAAATTCATAAAGATTTCATTAGTAAAAATTTTTTCAAAAATGAATTAATAGTTAAAAATTCCCAAGAAAAATTAGACGGTTTCAATAACAATTATCAAAATATGATGGAAGATTCAACAACAACCAATTTACAGTACACAAATTCAAAATTTATAAGCTATTTATTTGATAAATTTGTGACATCTAAATTATTCAAACCAAAAGATTCAACAGCAATTAATACTCATTCATTAAATTATTTGAATTTACACGATTTTTTCAAAATTGTTAATCCAAATTATTTAAATGATTTAATTCATGATTTAGAGAAAAAAAACTCTTTACAACAAATGGATAAATTTGAATCAAATTTTTTTTTCCATCCAATCTTTGATAATATAACAAACTTTATATTTGGTTCAGTTTCTGGTATAATTGGTGCCACTATTGTTTATCCAATTGATATTTTGAAAACAAGAATGCAAGCACAGACTGGGAATACAATATATAAAAGTTATATGGACTGTTTTTGGAAAATTATTAAAAATGAAAGTTTTAAAGGTTTATATTCCGGATTGAAACCTCAATTAATTGGTGTAGCACCAGAAAAAGCTATAAAACTAACAGTTAACGATTCGATGAGATCTTTCTTTCAAAAATATAAAAAATCCAATAAATTACATCCGATTGAAGAAATTATTAGTGGAGCCACTGCAGGTGCTTGTCAAGTACTGTTTACTAATCCATTAGAAATTGTCAAGATCAGATTACAAATGGCTAATCAACTTGGAACAGAAACAAGCGCCGTAACCAATACATTGAAAAAAGCAAACATCACCGCTCTATCTATTGTTAAAAAACTAGGAGCATCAGGATTGTACAAAGGATCATTTGCATGTTTGGCAAGAGATATACCCTTTAGCGCTATATATTTCCCAACTTATGCACACATAAAGAAATCTTTATTCAACTTTGATGCAGCAGCAGCAGCAACAACAACAACAACAACAACAAGCGATCCTGCTTGTGCGACGACAGTAATTAAATCTAAGAACAAACTTAATACATGGGAATTGTTGGTTTCTGGTGCCATTGCCGGTATGCCAGCTGCCTATTTTACTACCCCGTTTGATGTGATAAAGACAAGGTTACAAATGGATTCAAAAACTTCTTCTCACAAATACACTGGCATACTGCAAACAGCGAAAACTATTTATAAAGAGGAATCTTTTAAAGCTTTCTTCAAAGGTGGTACCGCTAGAGTCTTGAGATCTTCACCACAATTCGGGTTCACTTTGGCTGCTTACGAAATTTTTAAAAATTTGTTGCCAGAACACGATAATAATGCTACACCAGTAGCAACAGCGGGGAAATTAGATCACTCTACCAGTTTCAAAGACACAGATTACCACTACAAGAGTTGCAACATTGTGAAATCTTTTATTGACTTGGATCCTAGTTTCAGTAAATTTAACAAAAAAACATACGAAGACATTGCTAACTGGCAACGTTTTTCGAAACCATAACATTCTATAGACTCCAATAACATTATATATTTTGCATTATAGACACGCATCCATCAAGACTCGATTCCGTAATTTTTGTTTCTTATACCTAGATTATAATCTTCAAAACGGAAACAGCCTGCATCAATCACTTCATCAAAAAGTTGCTCTTTAAATGTGAATTCACGCTCCCCCACCGGGACTTTGGTATCGACAGCTTTATGAAACCTGTCCTCAATGTTCCGAGCCTCCACTCGCGCCATCTCAAACTTGTCTTGCTCGTTTTCCTGCGTGCTGGGCCACATGATCCTCCAATACCCTGGCGGCTCAGGCTCCCGGTCCTTCATGTTGTCAAACATGTACAAGTATCGTTTGTCGACCTCTTCGCCACGCTGAAACTGGCCCCATGCCTTTTCTTCGTGGTATTTCCTCGTCTTCTTCTTGTGGTGCAGCTGGCGCGCCGTGCTACTCTCGTTCACCACAAAATCTTGCAAACGCCATTTTCCCAATGTAATTGGATTGTGGTTCATGTTGATAACCAGTGCTTTGTTTTTTAGCCGTAAGGACGGAAGCTCCTGGAGTTTCTGTTTCAATTGGTCTCTGCGGATCTGGAACTTATGCAGATCGGTAAGCTTGTATATAGTAGAAGGAAGCTGAGACGCAGTCGGTAGCAACTCGTCTTTGTACTCTTTCTCTCTTTCCACACGGCGTGGCTTTTCTGGCGAGGCCCTGCTCTGTAAAAGTGGGACTGAGTCTCTGTTCAATCTGGGTACTTTAATCGGAGAGGGGCCATTCTTGCTTGTAGTGGAACCAGTCCGTTTTCGATCTAAAATATTGTAGTCGGTAACATCTAGAGTATCATCAACTTCGCACTGAAAGGATCGCACGCTTTCTGTTTTTGTAGGTGAGCTGTTTAAGCGGTTTGGTTTTTGAAAAGGCTCCTCTATCTGAGAAAACGCGGGTTGTGATGAGCCATGGTACAGATGAGTCCTTACATATTCCTGAGTGGATGACCCCGACTGGCTGTCAACGTTTTTTGGCAATGCAGGTGCTGCTGTAGGATCAAAGTTTTGTGATGACTCAATGACCAAACTCTCAGAATTATGCTCTTGCTCTTGGGTTTTCAGTAGCTCAACGGAGTTAAGATGCAGTTTCATTTCATCGATTTCATGGCATCGAACATACTTCTCTCGCAAAAGATTGGTCACATCTTCTTGAACAGACAAAAGCTCCTCAAAATTTAAGGTTTCGAGTATCAGTAACCCCGACTTCAAAGCCATCATCTTACTTTCCTGCTTCCCCTTGTATGAATCTCTTAGCAGAAAACATCTCAACCTAATCAAGGTACATGACTCTGTCTTTTTTTTTTTTTTATAACGCGTACATTTCCTAAAACCTTCTCTAATATCTTGATCCACATACAATACAAAAAAGCACACAAGCACTAAATCTTTCAAGACCCCAAAACAAAAATGTCTGAAAAGAGATCTTTGTCCGATTTTTTATCAAGCCAGTATGGATCACGAAACGGGTCATTGAAAAGGAAGCCCAATCAGCTACCACAGCCCGGAACCCTAAGCATTATCGATGATGCAACGGCAGCTCTCTCCAGTAACAAAAATAGTTTGCTCCTACAGAAGAATCGAAAACAAAATAACTCCAAGAAACCAAAATCATTTGCTTTCAAAAACCTGGCGTCAAACAAAGTTCTCACTGCTAAATCTGAAATAACACCTGAGGAAAGCGTGGAGGCTTGCTCCCTAATGGTCAACAGCCAAAATATTACTGGAAAACTTATGACTGATGGAACAAAAGCAGGCCTACAAACAACTGAAGATATTCAAAGGCAAATAGATCAACAAGAACAGACGCCCGAGTCCAAGAAAAGTTCAAAAACAAAACTCCCCCAAGAAACTATATACAGAGACGATAGGGGCCGGAAAGTTCAAAACTTTGCCAAATTCTTGGACTCAAAAGTGACCGAAGATATGAGAGTTAAAAAAATGAAAAGAGAAGCAATCATTGAGATGAACAAAGGTGAAATACAGAAAGCAGGCTTGGAAGCTCAGAACAGTTCCTCTAACAAGAAACTTGCACATAACGTCAATTTTCAAACTGAAGACCCTCTGCAAACCGTAATATCAATGAGCTCAACACATCCTGGACAAGTACAAAATGGCCAAAACACTACTTCAACAACAGCATTAGGAAGAAAGACGTACATGGGAATCAGTCCGATAAACAGGTTTGATATCAAACCAGGATGGAGATGGGACGGGGTAGACAGATCTAGTGGATTTGAAATGAAATGGTTTGCTAAAAAAAATGAGATAAAAGAAAAGAAAATTCAAGAATACACTATGCGTGAAGATGATTAATCCATGTTTCCACATACAACTGATCGAAAGCAATCACATACATATTTTAACTATATACTGAATAATTACGTACAGATGATTAAGATCACAAAAGTAAAGCAGACGCTTCTTAAACAAGCTCCTCTTTTCTTTCTGATGTATTGCCGCCTCTACCACCTCTTTGAGAACCTCTTCCTCTACCTCTACCTCTGCCCCTGCCTCTGCCTCTACCTCTGCCATTGTGCGATCCTCTTGATTTCTCTTTCTGATCGCCAGCATTAATGTTTTGCCCTTCAGTATCAAAACTAATACTATTTGGATCGTTAAGATTCAAATTTTGTTGTTGTTGATGTTCTGGTGGTGGGAAGGAAACGGGAACCATTGGTGCTCCTGGCCCAGCTGGCAATGCAAAGTTTGGTTGCATCGGAACTGGAACACCATGCGGTCCTGCCATTTGCAGTCCTGGAGGGAACGCCATTTGAGGAGGCGCAGGAGGCATCATCATTAATTGAGGCTGAGGAGCCATGCCTGGGGGCATCGCAACTTGTTGTGGTCCGTTGTATGGCCCTTGTTGTTGATGTTGTTGTTGTTCATTAGGAGCATACTCTTTGTAAATGGAATCAAAAAGATTGTTGGCAGCTGCTTTGCTAACAGGCAATGCAATTGATTTATCAGTGATAGTTTGAGCTTCTACGCCGTTAGTGGCTGTACTCTCATTTTGTTCATCTTTGTCATCTCCCTTAATAACAGATAACAATTCATGTGCTTGCTTTTTCTTTAACAGTTGAACCTTTTTTTGAATTTGTTTCTTTTTGTTATCAGTATTTGCGTTGAGTGGGTTTGGTTCTTGCGTTTTGGAGGCTTTGGAGTGATAAATGAATTGTCTGTCACTGACGTTTAACAACAACGAGGAATCTAATCCAATTGCTCTAAAAGTTTTCAATCTGTTGTCCATTTTACTACCAGAAACAAGTTCATCGTCAAATAAAACTTGAATTCTCATTCTTTGACCTTCAGCAAAGTATCCAATAACGGTACCTTTGCTAAACAATGGAACTTTCCCATTTGTTTGAATATAAAGAACACGATCACCTAATTGGAATCTTTGTCTGCTTAATTGACTGTAGGATTCTTGTGGAATCAAAACAGCTTCAGTAGGAACTTTAGACAATTTCTTAACTTCAACGTTCAATTGGCTAGCTTTGCAATGTTGAATAGCATAGTCTTCAATTTGAGCAATAGCATTTTTGGACAATGCATCACTTTCATTTTGAACAGTTACAAATTCAGATTTGACTTCAGAAAGCCATCTTTTAACTGCATTAATCATTTCATTTAACTGAGCAGAAGATAAGTCAGAAAACATACTTTCCACAGAAGCAACTTGGTTACCCAATACAGACAATCTTTCAAAAAGTTGAGGGAATCTAGATCTATACTGCTCCACCAAACTCATGGCCAAGTTAGAGTAACTCCAACCATTTGGAAAACGTTTAGCATAACCCAAAACTTTGTGCTGTTTAGATTCAAATTTCAAAGAAAGACCAACGTTTAGCTTTTGATTTTTAAAAGTTAATCTGAAATCAGAGGTAAGTTTCGATAAAAACAAAGAAGAAATGTACAATTTTTTAGCAGCAACATAAGATGGAAAGTATTTAACATTGGCTCTATCTTTTTGCAAAGCTTTATGACCAACATCAGGCTCGCCAGCACCAACCTTCTTTTGAACTTCAAGCTTCAATCTTGTTGGAGAAGAGTACTCCAAAATACTTGCTTCAGAACCATAAGCATAGTCACCCAAAAAGATGCATTTACTGCCAATTGGAAACTCTTCATCAATTGAACGAGGTTCCTTTTCTTGAAATCTAACATCTTTGTTTTCAACATCGTCTACAACTAGTTGCAAGGGATAAGACTCGACAGAATCGTGGAAAACCTTGACGTATGCACCTTTCTCATTTCTTTCAGTACCAGCAATCGGATTAACGTCTAAAATAAAATTAATCTTGCTCATAATAACAGCTTTGGTTTTAGCGTAATCTCTTTGTAATCTGTTGGCGGTCTGTGTAAAGTTTTGTTTGGCTTTGTGGTCGCATTCATCCACTTTGATAGCTTTTCCTATTTTGTAGTAAACAGATTCACCATCAGAAACAGAGACAACTTTAGACTCTCTAATATATGGCCATCTTGTAAAAACAACTTTGCCTAAGTAGGTCTTGGCAATATCTTCAATCGTCAAGTTCGCGTTGGCACTGGTGTCCTCAACATTCAAAACAACTGATTGATCTTTTGAAGGAAATTGAAAAACCCTGGTTTCGTTAAATGCTAATGAGTAATCAAAATTCACGTAGTTCAAACTTGGGAACCCACCGACAGAAGAAGTACCGATAGTAACACCCTTTAACAATCCAAATTTCAATTCTTCCAGTGTTACACTTTGCAAAGTAAACTGCTTTTCAACACAATGACTGTGTTCGATGTCTTTGAATAACCCAGCTAACGGAGATTGGTAGATTTCATCAACTTGAGGGTTGTAAATAAAAATCAAATCAGTACCGAACTTGTTTCTTTCTTTTTCTTCAGGGTTTAGTTTATTTTCTAATGGTGCCATAGCTTCAATCAATCTTTTTTCGTCTACAAAGGAAATCTTCACAACAGCTTCCCAATCTGCAGTTTTACCATTCAAGTCGTATTCAACAGAGTCTGGATAGAAATCTTTAATTGGAGAATGCTCTTCAAACATTAGCGGTCTGTAGACTACAGGTAATAATTTTTTGGATCTTTCCGGCAAAACAGCCATTAATTGCTGGAATGGCAAAAAGGGTTTCCCAAGTTGAAAATCAATTTTTAAGTTCAAACCTTGCTTCAAATCAGAAACTCTTGGCGCATAATGATATTTGTAGTACCATCCCCACGCAGGACATCCTCTGTAGTAATAGTATAAAACCCATTGCAAACCTTCGATGTAATTTTCACACATATCAACTAGTTTTTCAGGTTCTTCTACAGAGCTAAAAGGAATTTTTTCAATGTAGTAGTTGTCTTTCCAAGCAATGAATCTTTCATCGTAAACCTGTTTTGTTTGCTCTAAAGTTTCTTTGTCTTCGATCAAAACAGACTGCTCGTAATTTTTCAAAGTTGTTCTAATGGTTTTGGCCTTTTCATGAGTTTGTTCTTCTGTTTCCCCACCACTGGTCTTTAAATCATCGCCGATAAAATATTTCAAAGAGTAACTATCTGTGCTAGCTGTATGTACCAAATTAAAACCTAAATCGTGTGCAAATTTTTTCATAAATTCTAAATTTTCATCTGTCACGTATATACCATGATCGTTCAAGTTGAAAACTGGAGTATTTTCAATAAATTCCGAGTCAATTTTAGTTTGTGCGATTTTCAAAATCCACTTTTTCATAACACCAATGGTTTTTTTTTCTTGCTTTAGTAATAAAGATTTACCCAATTTTTCTCTTTTTCTTTCACTTTCCAAAGATATTTTATCTAAATTTGAATTAAACCAAGCTAAATCAATATCGTCTTTTTCGTAATTCATATATTCAAAACGACTTAAATAGTCCAACCAGATTGAAAATCTTTTCAAATTTATATGACCTCTTTCAGTTATGTAGTCATCCATATGTTTCAATGCTTCTTTAAAAGTTTGAAGAATATAACTGAAAGCACCTTTATTTAAATGTAAATCTGGTAAATTGGCCAAGAAATCATTACCAATCACGAAAAGAGCAAACACAAAATCATCAATAATTCTCTCAAAATCAAATTTAAATGATAGCTCGTCAACCAAAGGTTTGAACTCTAGTTCCAAGTATTCTCTCACTAATGAAATGTGTAACAAAAAAAAAGTCTGTCTTTCCAAAGGTAGCTTACTAGCAGCATTTGCCTCTTTTCCAAATTTGACTTCTTCTCTCAAAATAGACAAATGAGGCTCATGAGTAACTAAACCTAAAATGATCAAATCCGCATCCAAACCGTAAATACAATGTCTAGTGTTTGGATTATAGTCTTTGGCAGATCTTAGAGTTCTAATATAGTCCATGATTTTATGTTCACCTTCACCCGGAACTTCGTGGCCAGAAAAGATAACGTTTATTGAAGCCCAAGCAGAGTCATTGGTAACTTTTTTGTGAATGTAATATTTCAAATTTTTAGTCAATTTAGCCATAAATTCAGTACCTGGTGTGATAGCGTTTTTATCAAAGGAGTCATCATCACTACCATCCGATTTTGGAATATATTCACCTTTCTTGATAGCATCTTCCAGTGCTTGCTCTGCGTCTTTGGCAGATCTAAATCTTCTTGCTCTCTGTTGATTCATTTTGGCTCTTGGAGCAACACCGTCAATAGCCATGTAAAATGTGTTTTTTGGTTTTATTATATTAAGCAAATGATCGATGTAGGAAAAAATCTTAGCAAACACTTCTTCTTCTGTCATTCTAATATTGATGTCGTTGGATCTAGTACAGTTGTGCAAAATAGAATTCATATCTAAGTACAGGTTATCATATTCAGGAATTTGGTCTCCTTCAATCAACTGAGAGATTTCGGGCCATCTTTGAGAAATGTATCTGAAGAATTTCGGAATACCCATGGTAGCGTTTGGTCTTTAGTTTTCACTTGATTTTAAATAACTATTCTTTCTTTTTCAATAGGAACAGTCAAGTAACAAAAAATTAAACAGCTCTTTTCAACAATAAAAGGGTATGCCGTGAGACAAAGAAAAAATAAAAAAATTTTCAGAACATTTTTTTGTTGTTCAAATTTGAGCCTAAATTTTCAAAGAAATCTGGCTTATTTTTTTTGGAAAAACTCTAAGACACGGATTTTTCTCTTTCTTCCTTTATAATTTCTTTTAGATCTCACTTTAAAAAATAGAACTAAACATATATAGTTGAAAGTTTTAAATAACATAGCAATTAAACTTTGGTTCTTATCCAAAAAAATATCAAAGAGAACCAACAGTGGAATTACATTACAATGTTTGGGAACACCACTACATTTGGACAAAGCAACAATCAGCAGCAACAGCCATCCGGTGGGCTATTTGGACAAAACAATGCCCAGCAGCAACCAGCAAGTACAGGTGGTTTATTTGGTCAAAGCAACGCCCAGCAACCATCGAGTGCCGGTGGCTTATTTGGACAAAACAATGCCCAACAGCAACAACCATCTGGAGGGTTATTTGGACAAAACAATGCCCAACAGCAACAGCCATCTGGAGGGCTATTTGGACAGAATAGTGCTCAACAACCAGCAAGTACCGGTGGATTGTTTGGACAGAATAATGCTCAACAACCAGGAAGTACCGGTGGATTGTTTGGTCAACAAAACACCCAGCAACCATCTGGAGGGCTATTCGGTCAACAAAACACCCAGCAACCATCTGGAGGGCTATTCGGTCAACAAAGCACCCAGCAACCATCTGGAGGGCTATTCGGTCAACAAAACACCCAGCAACCATCTGGAGGGTTATTCGGTCAACAAAACACTCAGCAACCTGCAAGTACAGGTGGACTATTTGGAGCCAAGCCTGCTGGAACTACTGGCGGTTTATTTGGGCAAGGCAATACTCAACAACAACCAGCAGCCAACACTGGCGGGCTATTTGGAGCCAAACCTGCCGGAACCACTGGCGGGCTATTTGGAGCCAAACCTGCCGGAACCACTGGTGGTTTGTTTGGGCAACAAAACATCCCACAACCTACTACTAGTGGCGGTTTCTTTAGAAACAAACCAGCAGAAAGTAGCAGTTTTCTTGGTGGGAATAACACTGGAGGAGGTTTGTTTGGAGCTAAGCCTGCCGGAACAACCGGAGGCTTGTTTGGACAAAGCGGCACTCAGCAACAACCGGGAACTACCGGGGGGTTATTTGGGGGATCATCTAACTTGACTCAACAACAACAACCTTCAAATATGCCAACAATGAGTTACTTGCCATTGATTCAACAATTAGGAGTAACACCAATGACAAGAGTTAGCGAACTACCATATGCGTTGAAACAAGAACTAGAAACTTTGAATAGATATATCGAACAGCAGGTAAGCATGTCGTATCAATTGAAGGCCAATATGGATTCTCATTTAGAATTGATTGAGAGTATACCCCGTGACATTGAATTTTTGAACAAGATTTATTATACGACTAATGAGGGACTTGAGAAAGATTTGGTTAAAGCGGATCAACTAAGGAAGCAAACTCTTTCATCAGTAGAAAACAGTGATTTGATTAAAATTATAGTCCAACAGATCATGGATTCACCTAACTCAAAAGTTTCTTACAAAGATTTGGAAAATTATTTCAACGATAAGATGATTCATTACAAGAAGAATTTGAACAACTATATGATGGTTTTGAGAGACATTGAGATAGTCATCAAAGGTTTGGAGGTTAAGATGTTTGGGAACGAATACAGAAACACCGGCGGTGTTTCGTCTGCATCTGACTACGATTCTAGCAGATATGCCACTGCGAACGGGATGAGTCGTGGTGGGTTGATTTCTATCATGAACGCATTAATGTCTGAATTTGAATTGTTTATGAAGACAGCAGAAAGAATTGCTGAACTGCATCAAAAAGTGAAAGAAGTTGTTACCTGTGAGAAAAAGAGACAAAATACATAATAGTTATGTTAATGTTTATTTGTATATAAGTGTAGTATATGTATTTGACTTTCAACCTTTTCAAATGCCTTCATTGTTTATTGTTTAAATAGACAGTTTAACACAGAATATACAATTTCAAAGTGTGAAGTGCTTACTACTATAGTAATCTTTACATCAGTAGTAGACGTCAGATCACAAACAACAGGCGAGAGTTGACGTACTGTTCTACACATCGTGTTCAATTTTTCCCCAGATGTTTCTGCAGAAAAAAGTAAAAAACGTTAAAGATTTTGTGATGAACTGGAAACTCCTTATAAAGTTGGTAAACTGTACTGAAAAAAGATTAAAGAAATGAAGCTCTTCCGGTTTTCTCAGTCATAGAAGATAATTTATTATAGGATCCCAATAAAATAACCAATAGCTGGCACACCAAAAAAACGGTCACAACTATGGAACGTTATAGAGTTACCTGGCATCTGACCTTGCTACTAGATTGAGCTTACTCGTGTTAGTGGTTTGCTTTTTAAATACATAAGAAACGCAGCATGCGCATTAAACGTGTAGAATGTGTTTCAAAAGAATTTGAAGTTGAGCTATTATTTGATAAAAACATAAAGTCTGTATTAGAAATGTGAATTTATTTTTTTGTTTTGAAAAGGTATAAACAATTGTTGGTAAAACATGAAAGTCTTGATAAAGACTGATTCTAGATAAAAAAATATCAGAAACAGTTATGATCTGAAGCGTTTTCAGAGAATTAAACTAAGCAATAACCTGAAATACTGGAAAAATTGCAAGAAAAGTGTGATTTTTTTTTTTCTGCCTTATTGTGAAGAAGCTAATGCCAGTTCCAAAATATTTAAATATACATTGATTTCGATCAAAGATTGGTAGATCATTCCTCATAAATGTTTCTGCAATGTGGTTTATGTGTCTGTCTTTACAAATATCCATCTTGCTTTAATCTTTTTCAAGTACAATTGCATATGCTCAAATGTTTTGCTCAAAGAGTGTTTATTTTTATCTATGAAGGTGTAGACGTGGCGGAGAAAGTTGTTTTGACAATTCAAGTTTCTCACGAAATTTGAGTTACTACCTGCGTTCTCGGTTTTTCTGGTCAACTGTGTTATGGAGCGGGTTTGCGAGTTCGAATCCCTCTGCTACCACGTTGGGTCAGAAATTCGTGAGTTTGTTCTTGTTCGTGCGAAACAAATTTCTTCACGGACCCATGCATGCACATTCACGATACAAATAAACAAAATCTAATGTATGTTGCTATATTTCTACATAACCTGTTTACTGAAAAAAACCCAAAACTCAATCTTGCAGGTGGGAAATTCGGTGAATCATTGCAAAACGATTCAACCTATCATGGGCTTTGATCTCGTGATAGACTATTTTGAAAATGGAATTATTTGTATATAATATACTCTGTGGTTCGTTGTTACAAGAAATAACATCATTTAATTAATCTAGCATGCGGCCTTGACAGCTGTTGTGCTATTTTAAATGGGATACCCTCTTCAACAACGGTTTAAAGTTTTGTTTGAATAGTTCTACGTACTAGTTGAAACAATATTGGTAGTGTTCTATTTGTTGAGTGCAATTGTAGAAGAGTTTCTTCGTGAAACTTAACTCGATACCGATCATTATAGCAATAACATTTTTTTTTTTAATTTCTCTATTACTAGGTTAGACTTGCCTTGTTGATATAAATAATAATAGTAATAATTGAAAAACCGTTGTACCTAGTATACATAAACTATATATATATATATATTTATGAAGAATAAAAAAGAAACCTGTGAATAAGAGTAGTAGAAAGAAGTGAAGAAAAAATAAAAAGAGGAAAACATTCACTTTAAAAAGTTGTATTCAAATCGTTCAATCGATTTGTTAAATTTGTTGTAGACTCTGTATCTTTGTTGATACGTCTGGCGCTGCTGTTGCTATTGTTTGTAGAAAGTTTACGATGATGCATGTTGTTTAAATATCCTGAAGAAAAATGATCTGTGGCAAGTGTCGATTTCTTTGAGGGATGCTCCTGGGAGTAAGCATAACCAGAAGAAAACGATGAAGAAGGTGAAGAAGAAGAAGTAGGCAGTGTGTAATTGTTGTTGTTGTTGTTGTTCATGGTGCTTTGCTGGAGCAAACTTGTTGCCAACGTTCCCTCATCACGCAATACACATTGAAACCATGGATGGTCTATCAATTGTCTTGCAGTCCATCTTTTTGTCGAATCGATGATGAACATTTTTCTCAACAAATCAACAAACATGTACCAAAATTGAAATTTTTCAAAATCAAGCTCACCATCACTGTACGAGTTCATATTATGGGAAGTATTTGAATAGATATCATTTAGACTTTTACCGTCACTGCTTGAAGTTGGTGTTGATGAATAAGGAGTATGAGCCGATGCTCTACGCTGTTTAGCCAAAGGTGATGAAGATGACCTAGTACTATTGGCAGATCCGTGGTTCGTTTGAATGTAAGACCAATTTTCACTTAGTGGCAAATCAAAATTCAAAAGATCTAACCATGGAATAAACTTTCTCAATTTAAAAGTCAACATCTTGTCTATCCTACTGCACGTACTTAATACTTGTGCAGCGTCTGTTTGATATAATGTTTTTCTCTGTCCTGTTTTACTGGTTGTATTACTATTATTATTTTGCCCATGAAATAATTTCCAATCAAACTTATAGTCATCCATTGGATCAAACATGTGAATAATTTCTTTAGCATTATTATTAATGTTTCTACAATTAATTGCTGTTTTTGAAGTTGTTAAATTTTGTGGTGTTGTGCCCGCTGTATTCATTACCAGGCGTGGATCCCATTGAATGTTTTCATGCAATAATCTTTGAATCATAATCAAATGTTTTTCGTTATCATGTATTGGAAATAATGTTTCACCAGTTGCCAATTCATAAAGAACGCAGCCTATACTCCAAATATCACAAGGATAAGACCATTTATAACCTAAAATAACTTCTGGTGCTCTATAGTGTCTTGTTGATATTATATTTGGATGAAACTCATTTGCAAAAATAGCAGAACCGAAATCGATTAATTTCATATCACTTTTAAGTAAAATCTTTCTTTTACCATTTTCACTAGCTTTGAAACGTCTTGAACTTATCGAATGACACTGTTGATCATCCAGTTGATATTCTAGTGGCATTTTGGTATCTTCTAATAGCATATTTTCAGGTTTTAAATCGGTATGAATGATTCCAAGAGAATGCAAGTATATTATAGATTCAATCAATTGCTTACCCATATGTTGAACATGAGAACCAGGAAATCTTGGAATAGCATTGGAACTCATAAAATCATAAACTGAACAAGGAAATGATTCTGTTACTAAACAAATATGATTTCCAATATCGAAAACATCCAATAATTCTAAAATAGGGTATTGTTGTTGTTGTTGTTGTTTTGTATTTCCATTTGATTTTATCAAAGTATTTAATATTCTGATTTCGTTTTTGGCAGCTTGTCTATACCTATCAATATTTTTAATAATTTTAATAGCTTTGAAATTTTTTTCCCTTGTATCATAAACTTTGATTACTTTTGAAAAAGTCCCACCACCAAGTAATTCTTTGGTAATATATCTCTTATTATGAATATATCTATTTTGTTCAAAAATATAGTATCCTTCTGCATCTGTTTCAAAAGCGTCATCATATTCTTCTTCTTCCTCTTCATCTTCATCTTCTTCTTCTTCAATAGCTTCATCACCTTCATCAGATAATATATCAAGAGTATCGTTAGTTATAATACTATTCATATGATTATTGATGTTTTTTTTTTTAAACATTGGTTGTTCAGTAATTGAAACTTTTCTCTTTTTAGTATTAGTAATATAGTTATGATATGGTGATTTAAATTGTCCAGTATTGCTATTATTATTATTATTATTATTATTATTATTATTATTATTATCATAACTATCAACATGAATTTCTTTAATAAAGATAACATCATCATCATCATCATCTTCCTCCTCTTCTTCCTCTTCATAATCTTCTTCATGCTCATCTATTAGATGTTCTTCTTGTATTATTCCATCACTATTCCGAATATTATTTTCTTTGGTATTAACAAAGTCAGATGTATTCAGATTTGTGGGTTGTTTCATAACCAATAAACCACTATTTGTATTCATATCACTTGATTGATTCATTAGTTTGGTATTTCTCCTGTCGTTCTTATATTGTATGTATTTATGTATTGATCTTATCCAATTAATCTTTATTTCTATTTCTCTCTCTTTCTCTCTATCTCTTTCTCTCTCTCTCTCTCTCTATATATATATATATACGGGTGCTTGGGTATACGATGTCTTATCAATCAAATACGAATATTAAAATAAAATATATATAAACTACTTATCTTATCGTATGAATTGATCTAAACTGATATTACTATCTAAAATTTAATTAAATTATATTAAATTATATTTTTAAAAAGAAATAATAATAATAATATATTCGTTTATATGATTAATAATAATATTTACACACACACACACACACACATGTTAATATTATGTCCATAACACACTACTATCCATACTTAATTAAAAAAATTAATTAATTTAATTAATTAAATAGCTTACACGGTATGTGTGTGTGTGTGCGTGTGTTTATTATATATTTTAGTTTGAGTATTCATCCATTGTACCTTTAAAATTTATGAATATAATTATTTTAATTTATTCATTTTATCTATCTATTAATTTAATTTAAATTTTTTTTTAACACTTTATAATAATAAATATAAAAATAGTAATAATAATGATAATAAGAATAGGAAATTAATAGGTTAGAGTAATAATATTAATATTTAAAATAATCTTTGGAGAGTTTACATTTTAAATTTTTTTTGCCATCCTTTTCTCTCTTCCTTTTGTCTAATCTATTGAGTCTAATCTATTTTAATATTAATTAATATTGAAGAAATATATATAAAAACACAATACGGGAAAACGGATAAATAGTATATTAGAAAAAAGGGTGATTGATTAGAGAATATTTAAAAAAATTAATGGTTATTACTTACTATCAAGTTATAAGAACCAAATTTTGATTTGATTTAATTTAATAATAATATATTACCCAGAAATCATTGCAGTCATGCAGTGTTTTATTTATAAATAGTTTCAATCATAAATTTTATAAAAAGAAAGAAAAAAAAAAAAAAAACAAGAGAATACTTCCTACCCCTTTGATATAAGCCACTAACATTCATATATTATTTCTACATGTGTTACTAACAATAGTCAAATATTAAAAGATAACCAACTCAACAAAAATTTATAAAATAAAAAATGAAACGTGGAAAATATACCACAAAACATTTTTATGAAACGTATTAGAAAGAACAAAGAAATAGGACAAATTTCAATACCTGTCTCCCCTAATTTATTATAATATTTTGTTATTACTATTATTATTATCAGATATAGTGATGAAAAGAAATAAAAAACCTCAAAGGGATTTAAAAGAAAATTGTTGACCTGCCGCTCTCGTTAAAAAATAAATAAATAAATGTGAGCACGTGACTAAACATTGTGAAACGTTACCCTCAACTCAATATTTTTTACATTCTTTTTCTTATTCTTATTCTTCCTTTTTTAATTAGTCATCGATCCATGGTTACTGAAAAAAAGTATAAGATTTCCAAAGATGAAGAAATTTATTTTCAAAAAAAAAAAAAAGAAGAAAATAAGATGAGAAATTTATTCAATAGAAAATTTTTTTTTTTTAATTTTTTTTACTTTTTCTTTCTTTCCACATTATTCATAATTATTACTCTTATTTCATAATTTTAACAGTTGCAAACTTAAAAATTTGCTTTTGTGTAATATTCATTTTGAATGTAATACGGTCCTTTCATGAAAGGTTCCTTGTGTATGAATTAATAAAGGTCAAAAGAGAAAAAGAAAAAAAAAAAAACAGACCCCCATAACAAACCTCAAATGTCAACTGAAGATCAAAAAATTGAAAAACAAGTTGAAATTGTTGAAAAACAATTAGAAAATGTTGTTCTTGGAGAAGATGGATTACCATTGAGTAAAAAAGCTTTAAAAAAATTACAAAAAGAACAAGAAAAATTGAGAAAAAAACAAGAAACTGCTAAAAGAGTTGAAGAAGAACAATTGGCTAAAAAAAAACAACAAGAATTAGAAGCAAATAATGATATTTCTAAAAAAATGGATTTATATGGTAAATTGCCTCTTTTACAATCAACATCAAGACCAAACATTCCAAGAGTTCAATTTAAAGACATTTTAAACAATTCATCAGAATATGAAAATGATGACGAAACAATTCATGTTTTCAGAGCAAGAGTTCATAATTCAAGACAACAAGGTGCTACATTATGTTTTTTAACATTTAGACAACAAGAAAATTTAATGCAAGGTATTATTAAAGTTGATACTTCAAATGAAAAATCACCAATTTCAAAACATATGTTAAAATGGGTTTCATCAATTACATTGGAAAGTATTGTTTTGATCCATGGTACTATCAAAAAAGTTCAAGATCCAATTAAATCTGCGACAGTTCAAGATTTTGAAATTCAAATTAAACAAATTCATACAATTAGTGAAGTTGAACCAAATTCATTACCAATTTTAATTGAAGATTGTTCAAGAAGTGAAGAAGAAGCTGAAAAATTAGGATTACCTGCTACCAATTTAGATACAAGATTAGATTCAAGAGTCATTGATTTAAGAACAACAACAAATCAATCAATTTTTAAAATTCAAGCAGGTATTTGTGGATTATTTAGAGAATTTTTAAATAAAAAAGGTTTTATGGAAATTCACACACCAAAATTATTGGGTGCAGCATCTGAAGGTGGTGCAAATGTTTTTGAAGTCAAATATTTCAATAAAAAAGCATTTTTAGCACAATCTCCACAATTTTATAAGCAACAATTAATTGCATCTGATTTTGAAAAAGTTTATGAAGTCGCACCAGTTTTTAGAGCAGAAAATTCAAATACTCATAGACACATGACTGAATTCAATGGTTTAGATTTAGAAATGTGTATTGAAGAACATTATCATGAAGTTGTTGATTTATTAGGTGAATTATTTATTTACATTTTCAAAAATTTAGAAGAAAATTTTAAAAATGAAATCAATACTGTTAGAAAACAATATCCAATGGAAGATTTTTTGATTCCTGAAAAAATGATCAAATTGACTTATAAAGAAGGTATTGAAATGTTAAGAGAAGCTGGTAAAACTGAATTAAATGATTTTGATGATTTAAATACTGAATGTGAAAAATTACTAGGAAAATTGGTTAGAGACAAATATAAAACTGATTTTTATGTTTTAGATAAATTTCCATTAGAAATTAGACCATTTTACACAATGCCATGTCCAGAAAATCCAAAATATTCAAATTCTTATGATTTTTTCATGAGAGGTGAAGAAATTTTATCTGGTGCTCAAAGAATTCACGATCCTGAATTGTTAAAGGAAAGAATGATTGTTCACGGTGTTTCTCCATCTGATGAAGGTATTAAAGATTATGTTGATGCATTTACATTTGGTTGTCCTCCTCACGGTGGTGGTGGTATTGGTTTGGAAAGAGTTTTAATGTTTTATTTGGACTTGAAAAATATTAGAAGAGCTTCTCTATTCCCAAGAGATCCAAGAAGATTGAGACCATAATCTTTTTCTGTTTTGTATTGTATTGTATTTTATATTTTTTTATTTTTATTTCATTAATTTACATTTTCAAATATACTTACTATATTACATATGTACTTTGAAATAAGAGTTTACTCTCCAAATTTTTTTTTTTTATTGTCGCTTGTAGATGAAGAATCATTACTATTGTTATCCTTTGGTAAACCTAGGTTTTCCCAATCGTCTTTCTCCATTAATTCGTTTTCCATTCTACAATTTAGATAATTTTTAGCCAGTACTCTACAATTGTAAGCATTTTCACCCTTTGTAAGATTGATACATTTTAAATAATTTATCATAAACTCTTTACATTCGCCAAAATGATCAAGTGGGAATGATCCTCTTTCAGGTGGTGTGGGTGACAATGCCTTCAATGCATTACCTGGATTCCCACTCATATTCTTTCACGTTTTCTGGTGGTGGGGGGGTTTATGTTATTTTTTAATTTGTTTTTTCAATTTCGGTATTTCATTACATCCCATGTCTCTTATTGGCATGAAAACCAAGCAAAGACTATAATATACTAACAGTATGGTGAAACAAAAAATCAAAAAAACAATTATCACGTGATCAAAATTTTATTTTTATTTTTTCAAAGAATGACCATAGTTTAAAGACATATTTACAAGTCAGTAGACTTATAATACTGATTACTAGTGAGAACTTTCAAAAATTTAGTAGCAATCATCACAGTTTACATGCTTGAGACGAGGTTTTTTTTTTTTCTTTTTTGGCATTTTCTTGAATTTCTGAGGTTTGTTGCTAATACATATTTTATAGTAAGTTACGTTTTTAAATTTTTTTTTTTTTTTTTTTTTGATTCGATTTGATTTCATATGATTTGATGGGTTTTGTCCTCTTTAATTCTTCGTCTTTGTTTTTGAACATTTTGGGAAGAAAGAAAGAAATTTTTTTTTTTTTTTTTTTTCTAATATTAATTTTATTTCTGTTGCGTATTGTAATTCAGATAAAAAAAAATAATAATAATACTTTTATTGGAAATTAATATTAATAAAAAATAAAAAAATAAAAATTAAAAGGAATATCAAAAAAAAAATAAGTAAAACACACCCCATATATTCCTATTACTCACAGGAACAAAACCGAAAACACAGAGATGCCATCTGCTGTTAATACAACACCGTCTCCTACTGACTCGGGGACTAATATGCCTGCCTTAAACAAAAATAATGATATGGTGAAAGCTATAGATGTTGTGGTTGCAATACAAGACTTTCAACCAGCAAATGATGATCCCATGAATCAAAATAACAACAACTTATTGTATTTCACACAGGGCCGAGTAATATACGTTTTGAATAAACACGACAAAAACAATAATGTCTGGTGGGATGGTTTCACTATACAACAAGAATCACAACCCCAATATAGTAATATAGTTTTCGATAATTTAGACAACTATACCGTTTCTCAAAGAGGATGGTTCCCTGCAAGTTATGTGAAAAGTGTATACACTCTTGGAGCTTCTAAAAGGAAACAACATAGAGCCAAGAGTTTTAGCAATAGCAACAACAACAAGGCTAAAAATATCCACGATGCCGTCTCATCAAGAAAAAACTCTGTTTTTTCATCGATATCATCAGATAGTCCTGATCCACTCTCAAATGAAAATAACAGTAACACAATAACAAATAAAGAAAATCTTCAAATCCAAGAACATGCTAGAATAAATTCAAATGTGGACCCTCTTGACAGTTCAAGTAACGTGAAACAACCAAACTTATCACCACCGTCATCTTCATTATCTCCAAATCCAAAAGATTTCAAACAGGAAAAAGAAGAGAAACCAAAGAAAAAATTACAAATTTTAACAGAAGAAGAAATAGAACTGTTATACAGTAACTACATAGATTCTTCAAATGAAGAAAAAAATGCAGAGTTAAGTAAGCCTCTAGTATGGATAACTGTACCTTATGAAAGTAGTGCTCTTGATATAAATGCAACAGAACGTCATACTGAACTAAATAAATGGACTAAAAATAAATCAGCCTCAACAACTTTGGACTATTTACCCTCAAATAAATATGAAAAAGTTTTGAAAATTTTGTATTACAACAAAGAATTGGATTGTTATTGTAAAAAAATTCCATTTATCCAGTATCCAGAAATTAAATCAGATAGTGTTTTCCAAGATGAAGAAATCGGTTACAATTCTGTTCAAAGCGATTTGAAAACAAGAGACTTAGATGATTTAAATTCTTCCACAATTGATACCCATGCTCCTTCTATATCATCATTATCATCTTCTTCAAACTCAATGGCCGGGAAAAGAAAATATTCTTTCTCTGGTACCAAGGGAAATGAGGAAAAACAACATGAAGGTGATGACAACATAAAGGCTACTGATAATTCTGAAAAAATAGAAGAAACAAAACCAACCCCTGTACTGTACGATGAAGTCTTATTTTATATGGACGAGTCAAAGGACATTTCATCGTGGAGCAACTTATTGAATCACATCAATGTTTATCTAGATAAAGCACATCACGCAGTTTTCGGTTCTCAACCTTCATCAATAAATTTTCAATACAATTTGAACTTGGTTTCGAAATATTCAATTTACATGAATAACGCAGTTAGGTTACTACAATATAAACTAAACGATGATAACAAGAGGAAAAATCTCATTAAAAAGAAACAGAAAAAAGATATCAAAAAATTGTTTAAAATATTGAGAAAATCATTTTTCATTATTAGTGTAAACACCTACTTATATTTCAACAGCAAAAAGTTTCATTACAAAAATGCACATTCAAGAAATTTCCAAAGATTCAAACAATCCATCATGATGAATGACGAGGGAAAGCTTTTAACTACTAACGGTTTTGATGATGATGATGATGGTGATGATGATGAACTGGCAGAAAAAAATGAAGATAGAATAGAAGAAGAAGAAGAAGAAGCAGAGCAAAAAAATTATACTTACAACAATGCAAATCAATTTAAAAATTTGAATTCAAATATTCATTCAGATGTACAAGAACCGACTGCAAAAAGAAGTAGGAGCGATATGACCTTACTAGACATACCAAGGAACGACAATTTTGCAAATAACTATATGTACAGAGATAATGAACGCGTTGATACCAACAACGATAAAAAGTCTTCTGTGCACACAATCACGCCTGAAGAGTTTACCACCAGAAGTAAAAACAGCGCTGTTTCTTTTCAAAATAGTTCACCAGAAAGTTCAAAACGGAAATCTAGTGCTCACAGTCCTTTGGATACCACTTACAGTAAATCGAACAAATTAATGCTCAGATCAAATTCTACAACAACTTCACATCCAGGATTGCACATAGATGTTCTAGTACAGTCGATCTCAGACGAGTTTTCCATATACAAAAGTGCCATTTTGCAGTTGTACAAACTCATGGTCATTATTTCTATTCCTGATGAAAATGAAACAAAAGAGCATCCAGTGAAAAGCAAAAACCCAGATTTGTTAATACCACAATTAGCCCCTCATTTTTTCAAAAAAAATTTCTCTGGTGGTTCATGGAACGATTTCACCGCAGATTCTGTGAACTTGGAAACCATGAACAAGGACCCTCATTCAAAAACTGTAGCAAGCTCACTTTCTACCTCTCTGCCCATGTTATCGTATAATGACTTTATAAAGAAACAAGAGAAACAGCAAAAGACCCAACTTACAAGAGATCTGGTAGCAAATTTTGCCAAAGTGACAGCAACTTTCCAAGAAAAAGCCCCAGAGTGTTTTGAATTGCTAAACCAACCTAAAACTATGAAAAGAAACATTCAGTTGACTTTACATACAAACATGGTATTGAGCACAACAGTAGCCCTTATGGGTCAATTGGAATCAATAGATTTGTCCTTTTACACATCTTTGAGCAAATTGGATTTTAATCTTAAAGAAGACGGCTTTGAATTTAGCGATATTAAGAAATGGCAACAACAATTGGTGCAGGCCATCAGCGGGACTTTAATGGAGTTTGCCGATGCAAAACAAGCTTTCCACGACAATATTATACTAGGTGTGATGGACGCACAGTGTATATGCTTGGCAGATCCATACGCCTTTTGTGCTATGAGAGGCGATAATAGTTATGATTTTTCCACCAAAGAAGCCGTTACCGACAGTATTGCTCAGCATAGTACAAAAAAATCTGGTTTGCTCTCTTCGACAATTCAAAATCAAAACTCCTTTTCTCAAGCAACAATAAACAATCCAAGTATTTCCAGCAATAACACAATCCCATACTCGCCTTCCAAAGGGTCGTTTGCTAACAACTTTGCTTCCACAAATGTAATTGATCTAAAAAATTTACTAATTAGCAAGGATGTCGAAACAAACTCCCAAGAGTACTGGGATTGTGACAGTAGATTGAGACAAACAGTGGAAAGTTTTTGTGAAAATTACAGTATGACATGTGACATTTTGGAACAGCTTGTTGAGCTGAAAGAAAATTTTGTTAATACTGCATTCAGATTTATGAGCAATGCCAAGATTGCTACTTTGTTGAAAGACGAACTACAACATCGAGATTCTTCCTCTTTAAACAGCTCTGTTTCTAATTTGAAATCATTTGACAAAAGCAGTGTTAGTGTAAACTCATTCGGCGATTTGCGCTCAACACATACATCTGTCTCTGGTAACATTTTATCTAATGCGGATTTAAAATCCCTCTCACGGAGGGACTCTTTAAAATTTCAAGGAGAGTTGGAACCATGGTACTTGAAAGACTCATACGACTATTTCTTGCTGTATACCGAAAAAGGACAAGTTAAAGCCGGGACAAAACAAGCGCTAATTGAACACTTGACTAGCCACAAGTACACAGACCCATTTTTCAATATAGTTATGTTGACTACGTTCAGATCAATGTTTTCCACCAACGAGTTCTTGAGATCAATACTACATCGTTATACCACCCCACCTCCGGATGGGCTTTCTTACGACCAATATGCTACCTGGGTTAAGTTGAAACTTACGCCAATAAAACAGAATTGCTTTAACATTTTGTTTCTGTTATTCAGAGACTACTGGAATGATGCTTATGTGGAGCCCGGCATTAAAGAGTTAAGACTTATTGGGGAGTTTTTTGAAGATGACAACATGAAAGATTATCAAGAATTTGTCAAGTTGTTTGAAGAGCGCACCTCGGTTTTATTGAATGAGAAGCAAACTCAAAGCACTGAAAAATTGGAATCTTCTATTGATTATTTATCTTTTGATCCAAAAAGCTCAAAACATACTGCTGTAAATTTGCTGGACATTTCACCAATCGAATTTGCTGACCAGTTGACTCTGAAGGAGCACGACTTATACTGCAAAATCACAAAATTTGAATGCATCGATAGAGTTTGGAATAGCAAATATTGCAATTTTGGTGGGTCTCCACACGTTAAAAAATTTATCAACACTTCAAATCTACTAACCAACTACATCACATACCAAATTGTAAAAGTTTATAATTTGGAGAAAAGAGTTAGCATAATTCAATATTTTATTGACGTTGCAGATAGATGTTTCCACTTGAACAACTTTTCCTCAATGACAGCTGTGATTTCTGGGTTGTCTTCTTCTCCTGTTTACAGATTGAAGAAAACATGGTTGCTGGTCGACCAAACCTACAGAGATAAGCTTACTAAACTAAATGCAGTCATGGACTCTTCAAGAAATTTTGCAAAATATAGAGAAGTTTTAAACCATGTTCAAGACGAGAATCCGTGTATCCCATTTTTAGGTGTTTCGTTGTCTGATTTGACCTTTACTTATGGCGGGAACCCAGATTTTTTGAGTAATTACTCAGAGGTTATGATGATTAATTTTAGCAAAAGAGCCAAGTTGACTGAAATTGTGCAAAGAGTAATGAAGTTGCAGAAAAAAACCTACAAAATAAAAATATATCCACCGGTCATGAATTTTATAGAGTTTTACTGTTGCGTTGACACCGTTCCCTCAAAGCACAACCAAGGCATACAAAAAGCTGACAATTTTGTTCCGGATATTGACTATCTATATGAGCAATCGCTAGTAATTGAGCCAAGGGCAGCTTTGAAAACTCAAAAAACAGCTGGTGCAAGATTTGGAGACATTTTCAATGAGCTAGAGTCTTCTCATTTTTCTTCAAAACCAGTAAAGGCATCTGACATCTTCACTTTAAAAAGCAAAGACAAGCGGAAAAAAAGTCGTACACCTAATCCCGTACCTACTGATTCACAGCTTGCTGCAGCTACTGCTTCCACACAACAACCTCACAATCCGACAAAAAAGGCAAGTAGTCAAGCAAAAAAAGTTGCCACGAAGAGATTGCTGTTTGGAAACAGGCAGAGCAAAGCTTAAATTGTTAAAGAACGCATTCTTACATAAACACTTTTATCTATTAAATATATATTTTTTGCAAAAAATATTTCTTGAATTTTTAAACATATTAATCCTATTGGCATGAATTCTTACAGCGACTGCACCATGATGAAAACCCAAGATAATTTCGTTTTTCTTTAGATGCATTGCGGATATGTGTAATAACAAAATGTACATGTAATTTCAAATAAAGTAATATCAACGTTTGTGAAAGGTTCTTCGAAAAAAAACCCCCCTAAACAAGTTTTCAGAAACACTAATCTTTGTCTTTTCTTTTCAAAACGGAATGCAATAGATCCACAGACTTATAGTCATTTTTGGTACGCTCGCTCAAAACACCAATATCATGGATAACCGTTGTTGGCACCATGTTTCTATTGGGCTGAGCTGTGACTGTGGAATTGGTGGAATTGCATTTTGACAACATGCTGCTACTTATATTGGGTGTTGGTAGAGACGTGGCTCCAGTTGTTGAAATGTTGCTGTCACTCATAGCCCCCCTTTTTGGGAGAACGTTTGCAATCTGACTTGTCGAGGCTAATTCAGATGGTTTTAGTTTGCTGGTGTTGTTTGCATTACTGGAATTCAAGGTCAAAGTCGAAGACTGTGTTAGCTTCATTAAAATATCTTGAGGAATGTCTAATTGCTCTACCTCCTGTAATGTAGCAACAGAGGTTTCCTTTATCAGTGGTGCCTCAGGTTTCTTGGCTGCACAAATAGTAGTAGTAGAACTATTGATAAATGCAGGTTTGACTGCATCTATCGATATACTCGGAGGGCTGTGTGTACTATTATGTTTGTTTTTAGAGGTTAGTACAAACTCATCATCAGAATCGCTATATGAAGAGCGAATTGCATCAGAATCAGCTCCTATATAGCGTGTTTGGTCGGCCTGTGTGTGTAACATATCAGTTTCTTTATCACCAAAACCGTCTGCACTTGTAGAGCCATCGTAAGATGATTGTGAATCACTTTCTGACGAAGATGTAAAGATGCAATTACTTCTTTTCTTTATAGTTGCTGTATTTGGGCCATTCAATTCTGTGGAAGGTATATTCATTGGCAGTATTGTGTGTTGTTCCAGAATCGATGGTCTGATAGTGTTATTAGGATTCAAACGAGAAAGAGATATCGTACTGTTATGTGCCGAATCTACTCTGAATTCAAACGGCAAAGACTCCGTGTCCGACCCTGCCCCTGCATATCTGTTATTTGCTGATGCATAATACCCATATCCGTATTCAGACGAGGAATCTGAAGAAGCGGAAGCTGTTCTGGTCAACCCAGTGTTAGACGAGGAATAAGATGACGCTGGGTGCAAATAATGAGCACTGTTGCTCGGAATAGAATGAGAAGGATCATTGAAAGACATGCTGTTTGATTCATTATATTTTTTTTGAAACTTTTCAAATCTCTTACGGCCATTCCCAGTATGGAAGCCATCTATTTTTTGTTTACTAGCCGCATTGGCTTTCATATTATTTTTGGGACCAGCCTTTGGAATAATATCATTATAAGTATAATTTTGAAGTGAGATCATATGAGTTTGTGGAATGTCTATAGGGTTATTCAGTCTGGATCTTCCAGAGTTTGAAATGGCACTGCTGTTTTTAATAGGATTTTTCGCAACTGTCGAAGATGGTGCATCGGAGGAAACAGAAAACCGTCTACTATAATTTCTTTGATCAGCTACAGTATTACCATGATTCAGCAGTATCCCACCTGTTTGAACATAATTATCAATGTAAAAACTATCTAGAGAAGCAAAAGAAGAGTTCACAGGTAATGACACAGTTTTAGAGTCCGCATGGCGACCATGATGCTTGCGATGTTGTTGATGGCGAGAAACTTGACTATTATCTTGTGAATATTTATGTGATTTCGAGTAAGTATGGCTTTTAATCATATCATTATCTACATGATCTTTGTCAATCCAACCCATATTATCAATATCTTGTTTACTAATCTCATTATAATTCAAAAACTCGTCATTGTCCATGAAAAGTATTTCGTCGTTCAATTGATATTGACTTTGTAAAAAAAAATCTTGTTCAGTTTGAGAAAGATTGTGCAATGTGAATGGGTGATGTTTAATATCTTTGATTGATATTCTTTTGTATGGATTTTTTTCCAGTAATTGTAAAATTAAATTTTGAGCTTGATGATACTCTTTATTCTCAACGCTATCAACATTCTCGGGAAATTCCAGTTTTTCATTTATAATCTTGTCAAATAGTTGCATTTCATGTTGACATATAAAAGGTAATTTACCAAACAACAAACAATATAAAGTGATCCCTAATGCCCAAATATCAACTGGAAAAGATATGATTGTTTTAATTGTCCCACCAAATTTTTCAATTGCAGCATCAACGCCTAGACATATTTCTGGAGAATAAAATGCAGGGGAACCAGCTGTTTTACACAGTTCTTCTTCATTTGATGTGTGAACAGACAATGAAACACCAAAATCAGAAATCTTGACTACATCATCATCATTTAGCAATAAGTTTGCTGGCTTAATATCTCTGTGCAAAACACCTTTTGAATGCAAATACTCTAAACCCAATACTACATCTCTAAAAATTTTTCTTGCTTGTTGGAAATTCAACAACGGCGGACCTCTGGCTTTAATTTCTAATTGATCGCCCGCACACCATCTAATTTCTCCCTTACTGCAATATTCTAGAATAAGGTAAATTTTTTTACTTTCAATATCGTCTAAAACTTCGAAAAGTTTTACAATATGTTCATGATGCAATTTTTTCATTATATTTATTTCTTTCTTAACTGATGCATTTTCTATTTGTCCATTTGATGTCAGCGCATTACTAAAATGTTTTAATTTATTTCGTAGTGGTTCAACTCTATCTAAAATTTTGATTGCCACAAGTTTTGAAGTATGCAGATCTTTAGCCAACTTGACTTTACCGTGTTGTCCATGACCTATTTCTTTCACAATTTCATAGTGATTAAGCATTGTTATTTTATTTACAGGATCGTACTCTAATGATATTTTATTTGTTTCTTTTACAGGACAAAAAATATGAGCTTGATGAAATGGATTGTTTAGTTGTTGTTTCCTTTGATTTTCTAAAATCAAATTTAAAGAGTCAAAAGAAGATTGAGAGTCCAGGTTTGAATCAAACCATTGTTGATCATAATTGTCGTCTTCAAAATTGTTCTTATTGGCATAATCAATGTCGTTATAGAAGTCATCAATACTTTCACTCTTATGTCCGTGCGGTAAAAAGTGATACCCAAAAAATTTCCCCTCTTCTTTAGATGGCTGTTGTATATTAATATTTGACGATGGCTGAATTTCCATCAGATGAGAGGATTCGATGTTTGTGTGGTTATTAGAAGATTTAGATGTCGTATCGTTATTACTTTCCACAGTTGAATAAGAACTGTTACTAGTTGAAGTATCAATTTCTTTTTGCTCTGTTTTATTAATATCGGTTCTAGAACCAACTGTATTATTCATAGAGAGTTTGCTCAGGGATAGCTGAATATGCAGTGGAACGTCTACCATTTCTGGTAAATCACTGTCTCCAGGTAAGTTCATATGGACGTTGATATCTTAATTTATTTTCTTTCCTTTTTTTTACCTTTCCTTTTGTACACTAAATTCGAGAAAAACAGCGTTGTTTAAGAGATTATCAATTTGTTGTTATTGTTGTTGTTGTTGTTGTTGTTGATTCCAATAAATATTAAAAAAAAGGTTGACTCCACTTGTACAGTTGATCTTAGTGTTTATTTTGTTTGTTTATTTTGTGTCTTTTTTCATAGTTCAACAATCACTCTTCCCCATCAGCAGATCGTGATAATAATAATGGTCTGAACAAAATAAAGAAAGATTCTTCCTAGGAAACTTACCAACGGAAAGAAAAAAAAAAAAACTGTGTGAAGCGAAAAAACATCGAAGAACTGAAAAATTTGTTTTTTTTTTTATGTTTTTTGTAACCCAAAACATGAACACGTGTAAAGTAAAGCTATGACCCCGTGATGTGGTGGTGCATTTTTACGCTGAAGTAGCTTCACGTCTTTGAAGAGTTGGTACATATAAAACTAATTAATTAAATAACTCTTTGACGGTAGAAAAAAAAAGAAAAAAACATGTCTAATCCATTGTATATATTTAGAGCAAATATTGAGCCGGAATTCTCTTTTGCTCATAGTTCTGAATTCTTGGGTATACTCGGGAACTTTGATAAAATGTCCTCTACGTTTGTATTGGTGAAACTTTCTTCTTTCTTTTTATTCTCTTGCTGTGTTTTTAATCTTTGTTGTATTGAAAGTACCTTAGATTGGTACAATGCGTCATTCAGCTCATAGTTTTTGATCGAGTTTTTCAAATCACGCAAATTCTTATTCAAGGTATTTTGCCTCTCGACAAGTTCTTTGATCTCACTCTTCAACAACTGCTCAGTCGACTGTGATTTTTTCCCTTTCTCTTTTTCGTCTTTGTTTTCTTTCTCTTGGGTGTCAGTCTCGTCTTTGGTAGCTGACACTTCATTTTGGCCTCTCCTACGCAATAACCCATTCACCCACGTATCCCACGACCCGTGGGCCTTGAGCTTCTCCTGAGTGGTTTTCAACTGAGTTTCGTTTTTTTTGATCTCCGTCATTGTGTTGGTGTACTCTGAATCGTACACCGGAGCCATAAACTTGGTGTTGTCTTGTAAATGCGAGTCACAACAGTAAAACCAATCCGCCAGACCCCTATAAAGATTCGCATTGTACATGCATGTTGTTGTCAAACTGTAACACACCGTGCATGATTTAGGCAAAGCAACTTGTCTTTTAATATAGTTTTTGCTTGACACAGTTGACATTTGAGTTGGTCTGTTTTTTTTTTCCTTAAGATTGATGATGTATGGCTCAGTGCTGCTTGCTCTGATTTTAGTAATCAATTAAAACAAATGTCAGGTGATCTTCACTAAGCGGTTCTCTACTCGAGATTAAAAGCCAAGATCTATAATGTTTTAATTAAAACGTATATGGTTAAAATCATTTATATATATGTATGTATGTATAAAAAAAAAAGATTGAAAAAATAAAAAAAAAAAAATGATAAGAAATGTAGCCTAATTATTAACTTTGTTGATGAATAGAATTAGTATTTTCATGGGTATACCATCAATTACAATGATTTATCTAGATTTGCTGATATATTGGTTTTCAAAGATTTTAATCTTCTAGCAATGCTCGTTATATATTTCTTTATCATTTCTTTATCGTTTGCATCTAAACCAGGTCCATTGCTGTGTTTAGAAGAATTATTGTAAACGCCAGGTTCAAAATTTTCAGAATTTTTACTTCCTTCTTTTGCTGTCTCCTCGTTATCGATCTCCTCCTCATCTTTCTCCTCAAGTAAACTTTCCAACATCCATAAACTGCTGGCATACAATATTTCGCAATTGTTTGAATAATAAAACCCGTTTTTAATTTCAAGATTTGCACTAATTTTGGAAAGTTCTAGAGCCCTGTTGTAAATCAACTTTTCAACAAATATTTTGGAAACACCACTGCCATTGTCTTCATTTAATTCAGGATTTTTTTTTCTCAAAAATTGAATGTCATTTTTCAAAATCTCAGCTTTATCCAAACAATCATTAAATTTAGCTCTCATATATTGTACCAATACATTCAATCTCAAAATATCTTTACTATTGTCAGTATCAGAATAGTCTTTTGTAGATATAGTGCTTTGATGAAATGACCACCAGCGTGAAATAATATTCATTCCCTTGGCTAACAATGATAAAGTTCTCAAATATAGTAATAGTGCTTCTGTTGTCAATTTGTAAGTATCCAGTACACTCAATCTAGTTGCTGGTTGTGCTTTAAAAGCATTCCGAGATAAATAGTTTGCAGCTTTATTTTCTTCTTCTTCTTCTTCTTCTTCTTCTTCTTCACCTTCATCATCATCACTGTCTTCAATAGCACAACTGTTATCTTTTAAGCTTTCAACTTTGAATCCTCTAAAAGTACTTGTATTGTATTTCAATTCATCAGACATGTTATTTTGAGTGGTATTAGTCGTTAAAGATTCGTTGTGCAGTTGAATATATTTTATTTCAGAAAATGAGTAAATAGTAAATGCTTTCGCAGCTGTATTTTCCAAATAATGAATGATTTGTGAAACGTTAAAATTCTTAAAGTCCATTGATTTAGCAATCGAATTATCAGGCAATGGTTCAATTTTCAAAACCAATTGTTCAGTTAAATCTTTGAAAACACTAGAACTCAATATAGATTGATGATATTCAAAATCTTGAATAGGAGTAGATTGAGGAGAGATACTATATGATTTGAAATCCACTCTTGGTGATTTGTTTTTGACATTATTGCTTCCAAATGAAGAGCTTCTACGATACTTGTCTTCACTATTGAAAATTGCCAATGGATGACTATTTTTAACACCGTTTGAAGACAAATCAACATTTGTTGAAGAAGAAGTATTGAATAATCTAGAAGATGCCATTCCAATAGCTTTTGATAACGCATTTGATGGATTTAATGAAGATATTGATAATTTTCTGTGATTTTCAAAAGATGGTCTTCTTGCAGACATGCTATTTGAAGGAGTTTTTGTCATTGGTACTCCCAAACTAGTTGGATGATTGCTTCCAGATGAAGATGTGTTATTGTTAATAGCATTATGTTTGAAGTTGTTATTATTATTATTATTAGTAGTAGTAGCAGTAGCAGTATTGACCCCTGTGTTTCTATATGTAGCAACTTCATCAGCCAATTCGTTGAATTCAACAGTTTTTTTTTCAATAACTACATATTCATTTTCGATATCTTCGTTGGATTCATAATTGTTTAGTTTTTTAGTACTAGGAGTAGATGAACTTTCTGTTTCTTCTTGTATTGGAGATGGAATTTTGCTTTTGTTTTTGGATAGAAGATTATGATGATGATGGTGATTATTAAGATGGGAAGAAGAGGATTTCAAATTTTTACTAGTTAAATCTTTCTCTTCATTGCTGTCTAATAATTTGTTTTTATTTTTGTTGTTTAAATACTCAGAAATGAAAAGATTGCTTTCCAACATTTTATGAGATTCTTTTTCAATAATTGATTCTTCCAATTTCCCCTTTTCAGAATCTAATTCATAGATTGATAAATCTTTAACAATGATTGAGTTTTCAAAAAATTCTTCAAATGTAATTCTTTTAACTGGATCATATGTCAATAGTCTACAGATCAAATGTTTCATATCTTTATCCAAAACATCATCCTCTGGATCAATCTGTTTAAATTCTGGTTTTTCGTTTTCAGTATGATCATCATTATCATCATCATCATCATCATCATCATTATCTTCAGAATCATTATCTTCAGAATCATCTTCAAAAATATCACTATTACTCTTTGGAAATGCAATAATGTCATGAGCATGTTTAATTTTTTTCAATAATTCCATATGATTATTTGCTCTAAATGGAGGTTTTCCACAACACATTTCATAAAGTACACCACCAACACTCCAAAGATCGGCTTTTGCATTATATTTTTGATATGACAATATTTCAGGTGCCATATAAAGAGGAGAACCACAAAGTGTTTCAGCCATTGAAGTATTTGGTAAAAATCTTGCAAACCCAAAATCTGCAATTTTTAAAATTGGTAAATGCGAAATACCGGTATATTTTAAAAAATCATGAAATTCAATTGAAGTTGAATAATTAATTAGTGGAGCACTTAATAATAGATTTTGTGGTTTAATATCTCTATGAACTAAATTTTTGGATCTTAAAAATTTTAAAGCTGTTGATAATTGTTGGATATAGTTATAAATCAAAACTTTATTTAACCCACCATATTGATTATTTGAATATTTTGCAAAAATTTTATTTATTAATGGATGATTTTTTTTCAATAAATCTTTTTTTTTAATTAAAAATGATAAATCACCTAATGAACAATATTCCATTATAAGATAAAAATTTGTAAAAGTTCTTTCACAATCAATTAATTTAACAATATGTGGATTGTTTATTTTTTTCAATATTGCGATTTCAATTTCTAAATTATCTAATAATTTTTTATTTTTTAATGCATTTTTTGAAACAGATTTGATTGCAACATTTACATGATATTTTTGTTGCTGTTGTTGTTGTTGTTTTTTAGTATTTGTTAATGATGATATACTTGAAGAAGAAGAGGAAGAAGAAAATGCTGATGATGATGATGATGATGATGATGTTAAAGACGTTTGAGATGATGTTGGAGATAAGGGAGGTGATGGTGGTAAGGGCAGTGCATGTGTAAGTGTATTGTTGATATTATTATTATTATTATTAATATTATCATTCTTAATGGTATTATTAGCATTATACGTGAGTTGTTTTTCTTTATCATATCCTTTATAAACTATAGCAAAAGAACCCTTCCCTATTTCTTTTCCAACCACATATCTATCTTTTAATATGAGTTGTTTATTATTATTGTTTGTATTTGTATCACTCTCTGACATATTGTTGTTGTTGTTGTTTTTGTTATTTTGTAGTTCTTTTGTTGATTAGTTGACAATAATAAAGTGAAATAAATTTAATAGATCAATTATAACTCTCATATACTATTAACAATTTTTTTGTATATGAATATATGGGTTTTTTTTTTTATTTTTTTTTATTTACAATGATAATTATCACCACATTTTAATTAATCCAACTCAATAACCTTTATCTAATTATATCACACAAATATATTTAGTTTAAATACACACTTTAATTTAACCTAAATACATATGTGCATATTACTTTGAAACGGTTACTAATGTATATAATAATAATAATAATAATAATAATAATAATAATAATAATCAATAACTATCTCGCTTACATAACACTAACTGAAACAAGAAATAAAAAATGAAAGATGAAAAATCAGAAAAAAAAACAGAAACCCAAAATTTGGTTTTTTTGTTTTTAAAGAGCGAGCACTGAGAGAAAAAAAGGATAATGTGTTTCTTTAAAGGCAAGACAAGTAATGCAATGCAGTATAGCAACATACTGCATGTAAAGTAATTAACATTTATCTACAACTCCATACTAAATTTATTCTTTTTATAAGGTCATTTTCTTTTTTTTTAATAATAATATCGGTGTGTTAAAACGTTTATTTTGGATATGTTCAGTCAGTTAGTTAGTTAGTTATATTAGTCATATTAATATATTCACATTAATGGGCTTACTAACTATCCACCGACAATATGTATAAAACTTAACTTATCTTAACATAACTCAACTTATCTTAACATAACTCAACTTAACTAAAATTAACTTATAATACTGAAAGATAACGATTATAGATAAAAGATAAAAGATAAGGAAAAAAAAGAAAAGGGGAAGGAAAAAAAACAAAAAAAGGGGGCGGAAAGAAAAAAAATGTGTGGATTATATTAATAATATAATGTAGTAGTAGTAAAGGAATAGAATTACAACTCTTTTTGTTACTATGCAAAATGATAATTGCACGTGATAAGGTATGGTATGTCATGTTGTGTTATTGTATAATATGTATATCTATTTATATAATAGGTTTAAGGACAGTCTAAAATTGATTGTAATTACCATTGTTATACGGATACTGTTGTTGTTGTTGTTGTTGCCATAATTGTTGCTGTTGCAATTGTTGCTGTTGCTGCTGTTGGTATTGCAATTGTTGCTGTTGCTGCTGTTGGTATTGCAATTGTTGCTGTTGCTGTTGTTGTTGTTGCAATTGTTGCTGCATTAGTTGTTGATATTGAGGATTGTTTGGTGTAATTTCAACTCCACTAGAATAAAACCCTGGATTGTTATACATATTCATAACTTGTTGTTTTTTTTGTTCTTGTTCATTTAAATAATTTGAATATTGTGTTTTATCAACATATATCTGTCCAGATTTTGAATCATAATATGGTTGTAATTCTGTCGAACCATCAAATAACGAATTTTTTGGTTGAAAATTATCATTATTATTATTATTGTTGTTGTTGTTGTTGTTGTTGTTGTTGTTAACTGTCTCACCATCAAATAATGACGGTTTAGGAATTCCCGTATTTAAAGGTCTATTTGGTAATGAAGGAGGAGGTGGTGATGATGAAGATAATGAAGAAGATGATCTTCCTCTTTCTTCTCTATAATCCCTTTGTGCACTTGATGGTCTACGAGAAGAATACCTTTCTTCCCTTCTGTCTTCTTCCTCTCCATCGTGACATAAATATTTATAAGAGTACTTCTCTTTAATTCCGCCAGATTGAAATTTCCCCAATATATATTTGGATCTTACAAAATTTTCAACTTCGACTTTATCTTCATCTGCATCATATGGGAACGGATATTCTGTATTGTTGTATTTTTGAAAATTCATTTTATTACCTCCAGATTCAAACAATTCATTAATCTCTTGTATATTCCACCTTTCCAATGTCAATGATTTAACAAAACTTTCTGGTAAAATCTTTTTATGCACGTTTGCACAACGTCCACATAATAAACAATGGAAAGTTATTGAACAATATGTTGGAAATGGTGATCCACATTCAACACATTTGTTTCTATTTTCCGATGATGAAATAAAATCTTTTAATGATTGTTCATAAGAATTTGACTTATTTCTTCTTCTATAAAACCCCATCATATAATTCCAGGTTGTGTTTTCGTTGTTATTTTCATCTCTTTCACATATTATTTTGTTCACTGTGTTAAATAATCTATTTTTATGAATAAAACAAAAAAAAAAAAAATAAAAAAAAAAAGACTCGTTCATATTTTAAAAAAAGTGTGCGGGTTTCAATTCAGACCATACCAGAAAACTTTAAACTCTACTTCCTGAGTTGTATTAATTAAACTCGTGTATATATATAAACAAGAAAAGACTCCTTTCAAAGTCTAAACTACCTAACAACAAGAAAAACCCCATGGTAGAATCTAAAAGCAGCAATAGTACGGGAAAAAAACCAATTAAGAAAAGAAAAACAGTCACAATTGAAGAAAAATGCGCTATTTTCCAAAAAATACTACAAGATCAACATGAAATTTACTCTTTGAAAGAATTAGAAACAATCATTCCTAGAAAATCACAAGGAGTCATTCACTCAATGGTTATTAAAGAATGTATTGAACATATGAATAACGAAGACATGATAAAAGTAGAAAAATGCGGGAACGTCAATGTATATTACAGTTTCCAATTTATATCAAAAAAAGAAAATCAACTTCAATATCAAAAATTAATTAAAAATAAAGAAATATTGAGAACCACAATATTTGAACTACAAAAGACCACTAAATTTTGGGAAAATTGCAAAAATGTTGAAATTCTTGAATCAAATATAAAATACCAAAAATTGCTTGCTCAATTGAAAAAACTCGAAATAGACGAATCACAAATAAATCAACGTTTAAAAAATAATGACACAGGAGATTTGAAAGCTCGTTTACAAAAACAATCCCAAATAACACATAAATTAAAAGATAACATCTCTATGATCGTTGATTATTTTGCAAAAAAATTCCCACATATAGAAAAAAAAAGTCTTTTCCAAGAATTAGAAATATCAGAAAGTCTATTGGAAGATTGAAAAATAAAAAAAAACATTGCTATTTACAACACCATAAGTTTATGCTTAAAAAAAAAAAATATTCCTATATAGTTTGTTTATTTATTTCTTTTCATTATTTTTCATATCAAGTAAGACTCCCTTGCATATGGTCATGTGGTGCTTCATATTATCATACCGTGTAAACCTTTTCTTTAAACATTTTTCACAAACATATGGTTTCAATTTTATATGAACACTGTTTATATGTCGTACCAGATGCTCTTTTCTTTTGAAAAAACATGCTTTTTCAGCAGGACAATGCGGACATTGTAATGAATTATCTCCTGTATTAGAAGGCTTCCTACCACGTAATTTCTTTTTATCATCTTGTGCATTTGCACTGAAAACTCTTTCAATCAATGAAGAAGTTTCACTATTTTCACTGTACGTTTTTAATTCACCACTTTCCGGTAAACTTGGTAAAGAATTTGTTTCCTGATGATAAAATAATTTTTCTTTACTTTTTTTGAATTGTTTAGTTTTTTGTTTCGAACTCGTAGTTGAAGTTTCCTCTTTAACGGTTGGTTGAGATGTAGTTGTTGTATTTTGTAATTTTTTCAAAATACTGAAATATTTATTTATCCTTTTAGCAGGTTGTGCTACAGTTTCCGAAGTGTTCAATAATTTTCTTTGGATTTCCTCATTTTGTTGTTTCAAGTTTTTTGCCTTTGCATTGTAATGATACAAATGATTTTGTAAAACCTGCATTTGCGTTAATTGACTAGTAATAACTTTAGGAGACGATTTCAAAGGCAAAGCCTTTTCCTCTTTATATACTTTTTGAGAGTGTTGTTGGTATAGGTTTAAATCATCGTCACTGTCATCATCTTCTCCAATATCTTCATCATCGTCATCTTCATCACCTCTGGCATTTCCTTGACCATTGGTTGTCCATTGAAATCCAGCAAACTCATCCGGCACTTTCTCTATCAAGTAATCATCATCAACTTTATAATCTTCTTCCTTCTTGATAAAATTCATATTTGAAACTCCATTTACTGTGTTTTGTTCAATCAGTTCTATTGGATGTAGGTTTGTAAAAGGAGTTTCTTCTTCTGGACAGTTCGCATTAACAATTCCTGCAGATGGTATATATTGCTGGAAATTTTGAGCCAGAAAAACAGATTCGTTCAAGGAATATGCATCAAGTACTTGACCATTGTTATTGGGCGGTATATATGATGCTATGTTGTTATTTCCAAAATATGGTTTATCGGAATCAAGATGTATTTTTTGACCTTTCCCAATATGCACAAATGATTGGTCATTGTTCTTGGTAAATACCTGATGATCGTATGAATGTTTGTATTGGATTCCATCTTTTTCTTCTATATCACCTTCAATTTCAATGTCATAATCATCATCTTCATATTCATCATCTTCATCATCGTCCTCATACCGGTAGTCAAAAGTTTGGTTGTCATAATATTGGGCTTTGTAATCTTGTGCATGATTATTTAACAAATTAGACTGTAAATTTTCAAAATTTGTTATATTGTTCTTATGTTGAGCTTGAAACGCCGCGCTATCAAATTGAAATTCTTCCAGTGGTTCTACTCCAATGTTAACTACATTTTGCTGTTCTTGTTGCTGATAATAAGGCAAATTATTTGATGAAAATGTATCATTTTGAAAAGTGTTCACTTGTGAAAGTGGATGAGTGATAGATGCAGACGCTCGTGTATTTGTGAAATTCGAATGTGAGTCTGAAACAATACTCGAAAGATTTCCTGTATCGCCCAAAGATGGCTGAACCATACTGTTTACATTGCTACTTTCAGCTGAGTTTTCTGAATTATAGTAGTTGTAATCATATTCATCATACAAATGATAACTCACTTCGTTTTGAAAAGGTGCACCCGTGGTATCAATCGTTGCAGGCGCTAATTGCTTTTGCTTGAAAACATCATTATTTGCTGCATAACTAATATTATTGATATTATTATTATTTTGACCAGTGAACTGGTCCAATTTTTGTTCATAGTTGAAACAAAGGTTTTTGTAAGTCTCGCTATTGAAAACATTGTCACCGTCTTCTGGGTTCAGTCTATTCATATGATCATTAAAAGCTTGTTTATATTGTTTCTTCTGGGAAGCATTGGCATCACCATATACATTGTCATTGTCAATATAATAGCCTTGTACAGTGTTGTAGTTGTAATTGTTATTATTATTTTTCTCAGTCATATGGGAAGGAAAGTATTTTTGTCAGTCTAACATAAAAAAAGGTCTTCGCCAACCTATGTATGTGTACGTATATATATATTTAGAGCAGTCTCTCAGAGTTTTTTTTGTGAATGGTTAAGCTTTTTTTTGGTTTACCTCTATACAAGGATAAGTTAATGACTTAAAATCTTTTTATTTAAAAATGAAGTTAAGCCAATTACACTCCGTATATTCTCTAATGCCTTCTTAAAAAAAAATCAAACATATAATATTGATATAGATCCAATAATTCTCAAAACAGAACCACACCTCATATCATTGTGCATTAATTCAATCGATAGTTAGTTGAGTGCAAAGTACATAAAACGGTTCATGTAATCTTTAAAATAAAAAAAATAAAAAAATAAAAAAAAAAAAAAAAAGGAACGACTTTTTAAGATTATAAGACATTTGAAAAATTAAAAAAAATTACTCAGACACAAATGCACTGTTTTTTACCAGATCTATTAAATTGCCTTTGTCTTGATCTATTTGCAATATATTATTTCCATAGCTTTTTTTTTTTTTTGAACTTTTACAGCTTTTATCAGGAATATCTTTTGATATTTAGCATTATAAAGCTTATGTGCAAACATAAAGCTTTTTTAGCCTCTGTTACTGACTAAGCAACATTTTACTTGATAGACGACGTGAAAACTCGTACTTATCTTCAATTCTTTTTTTTTTTTTTATTCTTTTGGTCTAGTGATTTGTGTAGCGTGTTTTTTGTGAAACAATATATGGTGTAATCTCGCGCTGCAGCACTTTCAAACAAGTTGCATCTAATTCAAATGCCGAACTGTTTATACTTTGTACCTAAATAGTTATATACTTTAGAAGTTAACCCAGATTCTTTGTGCGAGTTTTATCAAGGCTTTCATATAATTACTATTCTATAAAACAACACTTTGTTTAATCTTCAAACTCAACAGAATTTGCTCATAAATTTCAATTTAAAAAAAAAAACATTCTTCAATTTTACACAAGAAAAATATTTCTATCCACGGAACAAAACATAATGAAGAGTGGAAAAACGCCTCATTAAAGCATTTTATCTCCGCTTGTAATCATCCAATTTCACGTTTTGCCGTGGAAAAAAAAAGAAAAATCAAAGAATTTTGCAATAATAAATGAGGATTTAAGGAACATGTTGAACTAAACAGAACTTCACTGAGAAAAATAAACACTGAACGCATCACTATGCCATGGATAGGTTATAAAATCCCGCAGCCACTCAATAATAACATTAAACAGAATGAGTTGACAAAAACTGAAAAAAAATACGTGTAATTAAATTGTGGAAAGGATATTATAGCTATATAATCTTTTATACTAAAAATACCAAATTAATTAAAGAAAAAGTTTACAAACGCCTATAAATCTTGAAAAAAATACTTCCGCATCTATTAATAACTAGGATCTTCTGAGTATCGTCTTTCTGAGTAGCCCTAACAACCTTACTTTGCTTGGTTTTCTTCAAATAGGCAGGCTCAATAAACCACTTAAAATTTCCAGTATCGCATTTTCAAATTCTCTAAAGTAATCGTCATGTTCATAGTAATCTTGAAATATCAGTTTTTTTTTCTGTCCTTTAAAATGAGCAGTCGATGGTGACACTAATGTTACATTAGAGTGGTCTGTAGTTTTATGAGTGTCTAGCATGTCACTACCGTCCTTTCTTCCCCGTAAACCCTGAGCAAAGGTTTTACTGTGTACGTCTTCGAAAGGTATGCAAGATTCGTCGTTTAATATCAAAATATATTGCTCCACTTGAGCTTTCATTTTTTCAATTTTCGTTCTTTTAGTATTAGCACTCATATCATTGTAGTATTCATCTGTATGTTTCAAACTATCTGGAATTGAAAACATTGAGTTGATATTATTATTATTATTATTATTGTTATTGTTATTGTTATCAATATTATCATTATTAGTGTTATTACTAGAATTACTGGAATTTGAAAGTGATAATGATGATAACAATGGTGGAGAAGGTGTCATTGAAGTAGGACATGTTGCATTGGTTCTTGAAGTGTTTAATATATCGTTTAAATATTGGCTACTTGTGTGAGCTGACTTGTTCATAGACCGTGACAATGTAGAAGTTGATAAATTTTTTTGATTATTAAAATACTCTTTGTCTTCAAAATTATTGGAATTTTCTGATAAAAACTGTGAAGAAGGAGTGGAAGATGAACCACCTTCTTCTTTTGAAGGGTGTGATAAAATGATTTCGGTTCTAATCAAAGGTGCTGGAGCAGGTTGTGGAATCAAAATGTTTTTTTTCCCAAAAATACCTTCGTTGAAAATACTCTGTTGTTCGATGTCATACTTGTTAAAGTAGAACTTGCAATTTTCATTTTTGTCATGAAAATGTTTGAATGAACCAAATTTTATCTTGATCAATTCAAACAATAGTTCAACTAATTGAAAGCACATGGTACAAACACAGCGCTGTTTATTTTCACCTTGATGTCCAATAACTTTGGCAACTTTTGGTATACATTTTTTCAAAAGAATGTATCTCAAATCATTGTTTAAATTGTAACACTCTTTGTAATTTGCATTTCTGTTCAAATCTAAAGCTAGTGTTTTCAATGTGAAAGTGATCGCATTAACTGGTACATTTGACAATTCCCAATTGAATAAAGACCAACCTTCAGTGGCATAAATATCAGTTATTTTATTAAACTCGTCTAGATAATGCAAGGATGATGGAATCAAATTATTAGTCAAATCTTCATAATTGTACACGTTAGAGCCATCAAGTTGCAAATTCCCGGAATCGTTCAAAACGCTTTGAATTGTCAAAAAGTGCTGACCGAATTCAATCAACTTTCTCTTTCTCTTCACTAAAATAGGCATGCTGATTTTAATCAGATTCAAGTGTAAGAGTAATAAAGCTCTATCTGGAAACGTCCTTATATTGTACATTGCCCAATCAATGAAATGGAGCTCGTCTTCATACTTTTTCAAAGTCTCTTCACTATTGTTATCCACTATCATGTCACGATAATTTTTCAAGCTAAGCCAACTCCCTGTACAACAAGAATGGAGCTTTACAATTTTCTCTTTCAAAGAATTGATACCTCCAGTTTTAATTTTCACACATAATTCATTAAGAAGCATGATAAACCGATATTTTGCATTTAAAAAGCATAAGCTTGGGTTCAAGTCACCTGAAGCATCAACCTCGTTTGGCAATGAGACTTCCAAGTTACTTATCAAAGGTGGCAAATCATTGTGCAAAGAAGTGAAAGTGTCCAGTTCATACAACTGCCAAAATAGTTTTTTTCTAAATTGAATAGTTTCTGACGTTATTTCTCCATTTTCGTAATCATCGTCATCTTCATCGTCGTCTTCTTCGTTGTAAGCACTGTCTATGGCGTTTTCTTGAGATAAATCTTTTAACAATTCTGATGATTTTTCCTCAGTATTGTCTTCAGTTTTGCTACTGTCTGAAAATGACAAAAACGGAGTTGAGGAAAACCCATTCTGAAAATTGCTGTTGGATCCACATGGCTTTAATAAAGGTTTGTTTAATTGTAATTTTTCTCCTACCCTAATCAGTTCAGCGATTTTCGTAAACTTGGGATTTTCTAAAATAGAGCAAATCATAATCTCTGCAGTGAATTTAACCAGCATCGGAATTTTATTATTTTCCGTCAAAAGATCATTAATAAGTTTTTTATGTACCTCCATAAGTTGCTCTAATTTGGCGTTGTTTTTGGTGGAAATATTCATATCAAAATATATTGATCTAAAAGCGGTGTAGTTGATCAAACTCATTTGCATCAAAAATTTATAATTGATTAAACCATGACTGGTAAAGTTTTTGTGAAAAGCTTGCAATCTTTCGGAGTAGTTCTTTATTTTCAAAATAGGCAGCACAGGATGCACAGAGCTACAAAATCTTTTAAACAACTCTTTTGATTTTGATTCAGATGGAATAATTTCAAAGATTTTATTGTACTCAGAGTGGGTTGCTCGACTGATATATGCAGGTAAATTCCGTGTCATTTTTGTATTTGAGTAGAGAGGGGTTTTACCTGTTTCATCCTTAACTAGTATACTGGGCTGTTCTAGTTTAACAATTTTTTTACTAATCCCTCCATTTTTGGTACCATCTTTCTTGGTGTAGGTTCTTTTATTTTTCTTACTTTTTTCTATTATTTCTTGTTCCATAAATGCATACTTTTTTGCTTCTTCCATGGCTGCTAAAATCTCAATTTTATTTCTCATCGCTGGAGCATCATCACCAATTGTTTGGAAAGAATTTTCCATTCCTATTGACGAAAAGGGGGGTGTCTGTGATTTTACTGCTCGAAGTTCGCCACTCACTATTTGTGCGTTTAGTCTTGATTGTGGTAGGTTGGAGTGTGTCATTTTTGTAGAGGTTAAATCACCTCTTGTGAAATCGGACTCTACCACCAACTCATCTGTATTACTCAGTATCACTTTCTCATCCAAATTGGACGATACAAGATGATCATGTGCTGGTATTGTTGATATCCTGTCATTAACAAAATAAGTGCAAGGAGTTTTATGTTTAAGACAACTACTGCATGTTGGATTTGCTTTGTCACACTTTATTTTTTTTTGATGGCATCTGATACATGAAAGGACTTTTCTCTGTCTTTTGTGTTGAATTTTGTATACTCTACCATCATCCAAAACCAACGCAGCCTTGTCTTTGATCGGTATCAATTTGGGCATACTTTTCGTGATTTGATAGGTGTGTGTTTTATTTCTTTGTTGGTTTTTTCACTTTTGAGATCTTCAAAATTAAATTAGAGAGAGATGGTTGCAAAATATAGTTGATTTGTTCAATGAGATATCGATAATTCTTCAAATCTCAGTTCTACATGAATATTTTTAACTCCATTTTCAACAATGATTAACCCCATTTTGCTTTTTCAAATTTCTCACATTTTTAGTTTTTTTATTTTTTTTTTGAAAATTTTCGGTTTTCTTTTTTGCTCTACACTCCATGCCAATTTCTTATGCCCATAACATAGGAACATTCAAATGGCGTTATACAAACCGGTGTTCGACATATAACGTCTTTCCCAAAAAATAATGTCAGAAATGTAGCTAGACTTACATCTCTGCCAAAAAGTCAACTGTTAAGATTTAGAATTAATGATTAAATGCATTGATAAATTTGTACACAGTTAAATAAGTAGACATAAAAGAAGAAAAAAAATGCAATATGAACATCAAAAGATGTATCCTAAAAAGCTTATATAAAAAAACTGTGCAACAAATTACCTGTCTTTCTTACAATTTAGATAGAGTTGGGACGTAGTCTGGAACGTTATTGTTGTCGTTGCCAAGATTTTTAGTTTCAAATATTTCATAAATATCTGGGAGTTTACCAATTTTATGAATATCAATGTTTTCACCGGTTTTTTTTGTCACTTTGTTGTATATTTGCGTTCCTTTGCTAATTAATTCAACTACTCCTGCATCAATAAAAGCATTCAATAAATCTTTACATAAATCTTCAATGTTTTCAATCCCAATAGATAATCTGATCAAATCTTCAGGAAGAGCTCTCTCCTTTCTTGTTTTTTCATCAATAGAAGCGTGTGACATTTTACAAGGCATAGAAATTAATGAATTGACACAGCCAAATGATACGGTACACCCCCAAATTTTTAAAAATTCTGAAGTTACAATTTTTTCCGATATTTTAGTACACCCAGTTTCAAAACTCAACACAGAACCAGGACCTTTGTTAAAAGATTTATGCAATTCGTACTGTGGATGTAAAGTTTTCAACCCGACATATTTTGTTGTATCAAATCCACAATTGTTCACTAACCAGTTAGATATGATCATTGCGTTATATTGTTGTCTGTATAATCTGATTTGCAAAGTTTTTAAACCTCTAATCAATAACCATGAATCAAATGGGGATAATCCGACCCCGGTACTATTGATGACAAAATAAACTTGTTCAGCCAATTTCAAGCTGTTTGTGATAATTACACCGGCCATCAAATCGTGTTGGCCATTTAAATATTTTGTAGCACTTTCATAAACAGCATCTGCTTGGAAAGAAAGTGGATTACAATTTAATCCGCTCATCATTGTATTATCTACTACTGTTAAACATTGTGGTTTGTTTGATTTTATGAAACTTATAATTGTTGGTAGATCAGCGACTTTTAACAATGGGTTTGTTGGCGATTCCAAAATACAACACTGGACTCTATCCAAATACTGTAAAAACACTTTCTTATATTCTTCAGTATTGGTACTATCAACATGAACAACGTCACAATAAGGTAAAATGAAATTTAATAGTCTTTGAGTACCACCATAAATATCATCTCCCGCCAAGATAACGGGTTTTTGATTATTTGCGACAAGAGCAGAATCTAAAGGTTTGACAACCAAGGCTCTTAAAATAACATCCAAGGCTGTCATCCCACTACTAACTGCAAACACTTGACGGGAATCAACGCTCCCATATAGCTTGGCAACCTGTTGTTGCAAAAGAGTTCTTGTTGGATTGCCTGATCTGGTGTAGTCGTATTCACTGTCGTTGTTTGTCAAGTTTTTCTGTTTAAATGTAGTAGTTTGGTATAAAGGCGCAACACTGCTTCCAAATTGGTCTTTGTTGTTGTCGTTCAAACAAAGTAATTTCGTTTCTGGATGAAAGGTGTTATTTAATGACATTACTATGTGTGGTTTTTTTGTTAATTAGATGGGTTTTTTTTGATTTGGTCAAACTCTTTTTTTTCTCACTTAAAACTTTCATTAGAGTTTGCAATCTCATGTATATATATATTTTTAAAACATACATAAGCTAAATAGGGTTTGTTAATACCATGGGTCATCACCACACCGGGGTTATCTTTAAAAGATAAAGGTATATAAATATTTTTTATTACCGACATTTGCATTGTGAGTGGATCGGCCCAAATGGTAAGAAACAAAATAAAAAAAAAGTGAAAACCCACCACAGTTTATTGGAAACTCGGCATTACTGCTTCGGTCTTTTCTTTACCAAGAGAGATCTGGAAAAAAGGGAGGGGAAAGACACATGTTTAAAATTTTAAGTAGTCGTTAATTTCACGGGTAGAAGGATCTAAATATTGGGACAAGTTTATCATGTCTAAAATTTCCTTTTCACTTTCACAGTCTCGCAAGAAAACACGCTTCCCAGAATGACTCAAATCATAAAGCCCCTCATTTGTTAGTTTCCAATTGTGTTTTTTTTTCATGAGGATTCTGCAAGATCTATTGAAAAAGTTGCTCCCAGTGAAATATAACCGCGCAGCTCCAACATCACTGTGTTTTGTTATTAAAAAATCCACTCTGCGGGATATTCCCACACCAGCAGTCCCAAACTGTGTGGCGTTTAAGTCTTGGAAAATATCGTCTTGTGGTTTTAGCCATCTTTTTGATACAGTATTTTGTTCTTGCTCTATTTCTTGCTTTAAAATGGTACGGTCTGGCTCAGATATGTTTTTTATAGATGCACCAACAAATATTTTCCGAGTATCTTTGTAATTGATCATTTCGTTACTACTATGTTTCTTGAGCAAAGCAGACATTAACAATTTTTTATCGAATTTATTGTTTTGGGTTTTGTCAATATAATCTGATACAAGATCGACCATGTTTAAAATGTCTTTTTGAAAATAAGTGTGAACATAATTTTGGGACCCTTGTAAAATGCAATCTACGTATTTGATAGTAATCAATTCTTGCATAACCTGTTTTAATATTTTTTTCAAAGAAGCACTATTGTTTTCTTGTTTTTTGAATAGAAGGAAATCAATGTCTCCAATATATTTTTTTTGGCCACGTCTATATGATCCCAAAACTTCACACTCAACATCATACTTTGAACAGATTTCATAAACAATATTGTAATGAAATTTTACTTCGATTTGTGGTATTTTTGTTTGAAAATCATTGAAATATCTCCAACCATATAACAATGGAATATGTATGTCTTGAGGATGATTTTCAAATATTTCAGTTATTGTTTTTGAAGGAGGATTTCCAGTGGCATATTCGTTACTTTTGGACTCGCCAATTCCATATAGTTCAGAGAAATACAATTTGAGCTCATTTTTTTCGGTTTCTTTAACAGAACTGTCATTTTCTTTTAATACAGATTCTATCCAAGATGGTTCTGTTTTTTCTTTGGTTTGTTCACTTTTCTCTGCAAGACAATCCATGATTTTCAAACCAATACTTGTTCCTATTCCTTTAGTGTTTTTCACAATTTGGTCAAGAGTTAATGGTTCCTGAAATTGGGATTTGTCTAGTTTACTCCATGTATCTATTGCTCTTTCATAACCATGAATTTTGAAAGTCTTATATTCAATTTCTTTAGTTTCTTTAATTTTTGTGAGTATTTTTTGAAGCATTTTGGTAACTCTTGTTTTTTGCAAGTTTGCATGGCGGGATGTAAAGTTGGGTTTAGTAATCGGTTTGATAGAAGAGTTTGGTGGGTTAATGTTAATTCTATACCTTATATCGTTTGGATCTGCGAAACAGTTTCCAGAGATTGAGTCGCTGATATATTGCGGGGTGAGAAAATAATCGTATTTTTTAAGCAATGCAGTTTCGAGGCTTTCTTCTGAGTCTTCTTCATGGTTTAAAACTTTGTAGTCTAAAAGCTGTTGCTTAAAATGAGTTTTGTTTTTCAAAGAGTATGTAACATTAGTTTGGTCAAAACTCTTGCGCCTAAAAAAAGACTTGTTTATGATGGCAAATTTTAGTGATTTTTCTTTATTGTTTATTTTTGCAAATAAGGTTTTGGTTTGGAGACTTAAAGTTTTCTGTAACAAGGTATTCATTAATTTGAACTGAACATCAATCTCTGCACTGGGCAAAAACTCTATTTCTAGATTCTCACTAATTTTCATAACAGTTTTCTTGGTTTTAAGGTTTTTGGTTGAAAAAATAGATCAATTTCAAAATGATAGGAAGTAAGAGGGTATATAATTCAGCGGGTACTGTGCTTAGAAATAAAAAAAAATCCGGAGAAACCTTAATTTTCGGTATTATCTTTGGGAAAGAAAAGTGGAACAAGAAAAAAAAAGCCTTTTTGACGCGGGGACTAATCGATTGCGTGTGTCCGTTTGTAAATATCTTATCTTATTGCACTTGGATATTATGTTAAAGAAAAACTCTTCAAACAAAAACCAATAAGACAAGTAAACAGAATGAAGGGTATACTTTTCATGGACATTCCTGATTATTCTGTGGCTTCATTCAAACAGTTGCAATCAAAATATAAAGTTGAGATTTTCCAATTCTCCAAAGAACCGGAGTCGACTGACGAATCTAAGAAAAAAGATTTCGTCAACTTTGTTAATGAGAATTTCAACTGCAGCAAGGGAATTGAATTAGTAGGTATATACCTGGGTTACCAGTCTTTCCATAGATTGGAGAGTGGGCTTACAGAGGAACTAATCAACTCGTGTGAGTCACTGCAGCATCTGCAAATGGTGACGTTGTGTTCTAGAGGAATTAACAAGTTGCCGCTTGATTATTTTGAAAAGAACAACATAAAACTGATTGCGTACGATGACTCGTTAAACTACGTGAACAACGATGTAGCAGATTGCGCAATGTGGCATGTTTTGGAAGGGTTTCGTAAATTTAGTCTTCAACAAATTTTTCTAAGAAACACATCCAACACCATAGAGGCAAGATGTTTAGCTAGAGGAGACTCTGATTCTTGTGAAAAATTTGCCTTTGGACACGAATTATCTTATAACAACCAAAGGGTAAAATCGCCAATGAACAAGAAAGTCTTGGTCCTAGGATTTGGGAAAATCGCACAGGTGCTGTGTGGGAAACTTTGCAACGGGTTGGGCATGAACGTTTATTACACAACTAGAAGCGGAGAGTCTTTTACTGGTTTGCAAAACGGATTTCAGTATTTTCCTTGGGAAAACATATCTAACGACACCGAGGGCAGTGATAATTTGAGCCAGTTTGAGTGTGTTGTCAACTGCTTGCCCTCTACTCCGGAAACTAGGCATTTAATAAACAGCAGTTTTCTATCCAAGTGCTGTTCGTTAGAGGAGTTGATTATTGTCAACATTGGCAGAGGGGATGTTATTGATATTAAATGCATTGAAGAAAACCATTCTAAATTCAGACACCTGGGGCTTGATGTTTTTTACCAAGAACCTGTCATAGCAGAGATGCCGTATTTGTCACAGGAAAATTCTTCAGTTACTCCACATTTGGGCAGCAGTACAGATCCATGTTTTGTATTGGCTTGTGATTTTTGTGTAACCAATTTACTTGAATTGTGAAAACTTTTGGTTTTACATGCACGTGACTCCAAACCAATCATATTTACAAAAACTTCAAAATCTTGTGCCTCAATTTGACAGACAGTCATTTTTGTAATCATTATTTATTTTATGGTTTTTATTCTTTTTTTTTCTGTACATCTTTTTTGCTTATATCTTGAAGAGGTTTTGTTAAAACCGAAATATCAGATATGTATTTCAACAAAGAGGATTATTCCAACAAGACCACGCTAAACCCACCACAAAAAGACCTTAAAAAAAAAAATGCTATCTCTCAGAACACAGAGCAAATTACTATTCAGTAGACAATTTTCAATTACTAGAACTATTCTAAACAGTACTTCTCACAAAGGTGGTGCTGCAGCAGCCAAACCACCAACTTTCACAACTGCCAAGACTTTAAGTGAGGTTGATGGACTAAACACTTTGGTTGGTGAAGGTGCTGCTCCAGGGACAGTTGGTACTGATCTGGAACAAGCCACTGGTTTGGCCAGATTGGAATTATTGGGTAAATTGGAAGGTATTGAAGTTTTCGATACCAAACCATTAGACTCTTCGAGAATAGGGACCATGGCCAATCCTGTGTTGATCGATTCATACGACGATTACAGATATGTTGGATGTACTGGTTCTCCAGCAGGCTCTCACCAGACCATGTGGTTGAAACCTAGTGTTGATAAAGTTGCCAGATGTTGGGACTGTGGTTCAGTTTATAAACTAAACAGATTGGGTTCTAAAAACGACCACCATCACTAAGAGCCATGCTCTCCGATTATATATTATAACGAAATCTATATACTGTGTTTGTTTTGTTTTTTTGGTCCCTATCTCTATTGCATTTTAGTTTATAATAATTGTATATATATGTATATATATTCCTGAATTGTTTTTTTATCTAAAACAAAAAAAAAAAAAAAAACCATATTATTTGTACATTATTTATGCTATGTATTTGAATCAATTTATTAATAAAATATATGACGTGTAGTTGTCTCAACACCTGTACATGTTACAACACCTGTACATGTTTGACCTTGCACATTTTTTGAGTTTTTTTACAAATGTAAAAACAAAAAAACTGTGTTTATTTATTTGTTTTTCGAGAAGTTTTCTGTGCTTATATAATAGTGATCAAAAAAGAGTTTGTCTTTCCTATTACAGTTATTTCTAATGCTTTTTAAAAAAACACTTTAAACACGTGATTAGTAAATATGTTTAGTAGAGAAAACAAGCTTGATAGATACCCGAATGTTTTTTTTTTAAAATTTTCATTTTATTGAATACATTTCTTTTTCTAGTATTTTTCTTTTTTTGCAATTCATGCTCAAATTTTTAACACCTTGGGAAGTTTTTTCAGACCTTGTGACTATGTAAAATGTTGCCCACGTATTGTTTCTCGTTGAGTGAAAATTAGTGTTATCAAGACATTATTTCCAAATTTATATAATGTTTTGATCACTTCTTGTTCTACATTATAAAATTGATAAAATAAAGAAAACCCTAGAAACCCAGCTAAAAGAGTATGTTTAAAATAGAATACAAGAACATTAGTTATGGACAATGAATATAGAGAATACCAATGAATACTAGAATCAAGAAAAGACAAATGATGAAAACATGATTGAAGAATCTAAGTAGATACATCAACAGACAGAAAGATACATACAGAGAAAAACGTGAGGAGTGTGTTATGATCCTATTGAAGAACTGTCCACAATACACAATCTATTAGTGTTTTTCAGTGACTGTAATGTTTCAAGCACAAGCCTTGTTTCTATAACTATATGTCAAGAAAAAAAAGTCTATTGCAAGTTTTTAAATAGATCGAATGACATTACCAGTTTACAAGTTATAATCAACGAAACACCATGAAGTATACAACAAGTCATTAAGAAGTTATTCATCTGGTTTCTTCCTGTGTGTGTGTGTGTGTGCGCGCTTTTTCACATTTTATTAACTAATAAATGATTATCATGGTTATTCAAATTCTCAAAACATTCAAGTATAACATAACAAAAAAGAAGAAAGACCTGTTTTTTTTTACTAACAATAATATTACAACTATATATTATCATTCATCATTTTTATTAATAAGAAGAAGAATAATAGTATAGTTACGAAATTCAAAATAGAACAAAAATGCCAAAAAAGAGAGCTTCCAACGGTAGAAACAAGAAAGGTAGAGGTCACGTCAAACCTGTTAGATGTAACAACTGTTCTAAATCTGTTCCAAAGGATAAAGCTATTAAAAGAATGTCTATCAGAAACATTGTTGAAACTGCTGCTATCAGAGATTTGAGTGAAGCTTCTGTTTACCCAGAATATGCTTTACCAAAAATCTACAACAAAGCTCACTACTGTGTTTCTTGTGCTATTCACGCAAGAATCGTTAGAGTTAGATCTAGAACTGATAGAAAAATTAGAGCTGCTCCACAAAGAGCTAGATTTTCTAAAGCCGGTGCTAAAGTTTCTCCAGCCGATGCTGCCAAAAAAGCTTTATAAGTTTAATAATAATATCAATATTATATAAAAAGAATATATATTTATCTATACAAATATTATTAAAAGATAAAAAATTATAAAGAACTTGTAATAAAACAATACAAGAACATAAGATAAAACTGACATACGGTATATTATTATTACTTTACAATAATTTTTTTCTTTCTTGAGCTTATTTTAAATAATTACGTAACTAAAGAAAAATCATGTGTGTCTGTCACGTGTCAATACACGTGACAAATCTTGTTTGTCACCCACGTGACGTCTTAATATTAATTTTATTATTATGTTTTTTTTTTTTTGTGTGTTTTTTTTTTTTTAAGGTCAAAAAACTTGAATAAAGATATACAAATACGGACAAACCCAATAACAATGAAATAAATATATTTCAATTAAATTTTTTTTTTTTTTCAGTTTCGTTAAAAAAAAAAATAAAAAAAAATATCAAAATTAAAAAAAATTTAACTGCATGATTTTTTACAACTTTTAGAGATTTAAAAAATAAATTATAAAATTAAAAAAAAAATAAATTTTAAATGAATTATAAATAATATATGAAATATATATAAAACAAACGAATTTTGATTTTCTCCTCTTTCTTAGAAAATCTCAACTAAAATTCTTGATTTTTAGTAACTATATATTATAATCGTTATAACATAAAGAGACTTTATTATATCTTGAAAACAAATTTTTTTGTTTCTTTGATTTGGTTAGAAACTAAGGACTTTTTGGAAAATTTTACTTATTCTTATACTATTTTTATTTTTAAAATCATTTAAAACTAAATTATTAAAAATATATTAAAGTTGATTGTATCCCTAAAAAATAAAAAAAAAAAAAAATTATTATTATTATTATTTTATTTATATTTAATTCATTTGTGATTACATTTTAATGGTGAAACTGTTGTAAGAAAATTTTTTTATTACTTTTATTTATTTACAACTCTTGATTATACAGTTTGATTCTATATATGAGTCGTAACACTAATACCAACGCTGAGTTAAACATTACAACAGAGTATAAATAAAAGATCTCTGAGGAAAGAAAATAAGACCCTGTTTTTTTTTTTGTTTTATATGAAGTTAAGAGAAAGAACCAGACAAAATAAATATATAAATAGATAGAAAACACAAGAATACGCAAAAAAAAAAAATAAAAGATGTCACTGGATAATTTCAATTTTAAATTTAGTCAATGTTTTGGAGATAAAGCAGATATAGTAGTCACAGAAGCAGATATTATAACGAGTGTTGAATTTGATTCAAGTGGGAAATACTTGGCAACAGGTGATAAAGGTGGTAGAGTTGTTCTCTTTGAAAGAAATCAACAATCTAAAAAACATTGTGAATATAAATTTATGACTGAATTTCAAAGTCATGATGCAGAATTCGATTATTTGAAAAGTTTAGAAATTGAAGAAAAAATTAATCAAATCAAATGGTGTAATACAACTAATAATGCACATTTTTTATTATCTACTAACGATAAAACAATTAAATTATGGAAAATTTATGAAAAAAATATTAAATTAGTCTCTGAAAATAATTTATCTATATTTAATAACAATATTGGTAATAGTCCTGGATCCCTATCACAAAATTTAATAGGATCAAATAAAGATAATATTAATAACAATTACAGTATAAGACTACCGAAATTGACCAATCATGACAAGATTATAGCTGCATCACCTAAAAGATTATATTCTAATGCTCATACCTACCATATCAATTCTATATCTCCTAACAGTGATGGAGAAACTTTTCTTTCTGGTGATGATTTAAGAATTAATCTTTGGTCTTTGGATATACCCGATCAATCTTTTAATATTGTTGATATTAAACCAGTTAATATGGAAGAATTGACAGAAGTCATTACATCTGCAGAATTTCATCCACAAAGTTGTAATTTATTTATGTATGCTTCATCAAAGGGTACAATTAAACTATGTGATATGAGACAAAATGCATTATGTGATTATCAATCCAAAATTTTTGAAGAGTACACAGATCCAACGACTCATAATTTTTTCACCGAAATTACAAGTTCTATATCAGATGTAAAATTTTCACCAGATGGTAGGTATATTGCTTCAAGAGATTATTTAACTGTTAAGATTTGGGATATTAATATGGACAGTAAACCAATTAAAACTATACATATACACGATCAATTAAAAGAAAAATTAAGTGATACTTATGAAAATGATGCAATTTTTGATAAATTTGAAGTTTGCTTTTCAGGTAATTCCAAATCTGTAATGACTGGATCCTATAATAATAATTTTATGATATATCCAGATTCCACAAAAGGAGAACAAAATAATAATGAAGAAGAAGAAGAAGAAGAAGAAGAAGAAGAAGAGGAGGATGAAGTTATAAGATTACAAGCTGATAAAAATGCTTTCAAATCTATGAACAATAATAACGCCAGTGGAAGTGGTAGTATAAGCAATAACAATAACAATAACAATAATAATAACAGCATCACTAATAAAAACAACTCACTGTCTTTTTGGGGATCTTCTTCAACTTCTTCATCAAATTCATCAACGTCAAATCGTGTCTCTTCCTCAAATTCATCAAATTCATCTCCAAATACTTCAAGTATGCAAGCCTTGCAAGAAGAAATCGACTATAAAAAATCAATACTGCATTTCTCGTGGCATCCTCATGAAAACAGTGTGGCTATAGCTGCTACAAACAACTTATTTATATTTTCATCCCTTTGATAAATTTATATAGCAATTACAACAACAACAACAATAATAATAATAATAATAATAATAATAATAATAATAGTGGTTAAATAGCTACACACTATATACGCTCATTCGTCTTTAACGTTTCTGTTAATGACTGGGTTCCAAAACAATGTCTTGTCCCCGTCCCCCCAGAAAAAAGGTTTGGATCTTATGTTTTGATATTCGTATCCCTTGGGCCAGTCGGCATCAGAGACGTGGGCCAGGTGTTTTCTGTGCTCAGCGTGCTCCATCTCGACAAAATAGGTGTTCACCGTAGTAGCCACAAGAGCTGGCACTGCGACAAACCAGGTGATTTTCTTCCACAAAGAGGTGGTGTGTTCCGCATGGGCCTCGACTTGGGCTATGCTCTCCTTGTACGCGCGGGCTGCAGCCGGATCAGGCTTGTACGTCTTGTGCACATGCACTCCTCTTCTGAAAACACTCTTGGCCGCTTGGTGTTGTGTTACTTGTCTAAACATTCTTTTTGGTTGTTGGGTTAAGTTGTGTGTCTTTGGGTAAAAACTAGTATTGAAAATCTGAGTTAACCGATAAGTCCTTCCATAGTCTTAATCTCATTTCCAAAAATCACTTCAACAAAAAGAGTGCGTACAAAAAATGAGAAAAAAAAAAATTTAGAAAAAGATTCATCTGTTTAATGCTATTTGATTGGCTGGTACGTGTTTTTTTGTTATATACATATATATATTCATATAAAAAAAACAAGACAAAAAAAAACCACATTGCATCACGTGGTCGTTCCATTTGTTTATATGTGTGTACCTCCTTCTTTCTCTCTCTCTCTCTCTTTCATTCACGTGCAGTCAGATGCCTACGCCGGGACTTCCCAGCCCCACGCATCGCTTGTGCCATGGACCACTCTTCAAAACGAGCCTTCACGTCAAGTTCATGCACACAGCTGTCTCGAAGCTGGTTCCCAATGGTAAACCAGCCGGGCCGCACGTTGTGGTCACGCCCAAATATCTCTAGTTTCCGCGAGTGCCGCCCACATAACCGCTCGCAAATACCGTAAAGCTCATCGGGTTTCCGCGACGTTTCACGCGTGCAAGATACAATCAAGTCAATGTCCTGCTGCTTGTTCAGCCACTGCGGCGAACCCTTGAGCCCCACCAACAACCGCTCCTTGCTATGATTAAGCCAGTGCCCCGTTCTCCCAGTAACAATAGTCCGGCCCAGTTGGTTCAACTTGATCCAACTCATCTCGTTAACAATTTCGTACCCCCATTTTTTCAAACTTTCTTTCCCCAATTCAACTGACCTTCCTGTAACCCATAAAAAGAAAATTCCCTCATCTTGTAACAGATCAAGGGGCATTTGTAACAACTCATTGTCATTGCAGGTCCCATATGGTAAATTCATATGGATGTTCCAAGCAGGATCAGCAATAACACAACTAAACTTCCCAAGAACGCTAAAGTCAAACTTCCGTACATCGCACCGAATCCACTGCTTCGGTAGCAACGGTTTGGCCCTGACACTGTCACCGTGCGTGAAAAGTGAAATGGCATTGCTCGCTCCCTGCACTCTGCTACTGCTGCCTTCTTGCAGAGGAACATACTGCATGTAATGAACATAACGACATGTGTTCAGCTTGTGACACGTGTCCAAGTAGGAGCAATCGCCAAGACGAGTGTCTGTATGTGATTTCACATTAGGAACATAATGTATATGGGTCTTCAAGCATTTGACAGCCAATTGTTGTTGTTGTTGTTGCTGTATTCCATTCCCGCATACAGCCTCTTTTTCAAAATCTTTTACAGACACAATCTTGTTGTTTTCTATTTTGATGTATTTCATCAAAATAACCAAATGTTTAGGATCGGTACAGACAGGAACAAATTTCTTGGGAACTCCACTCTCTTGTAACTTTTCCCTATAAAGCGTTTTGAATGCGGTTTGCTTTTGTAGTATGTTCGACAATCGATAATAGAGCGCACCTTGCGGTGAGGTCCTTTGTAAAAAAAAATCGTTTTCACCATCAGAAGTAGTGCTCATATCTAGCAAACTGTATAAAGACTGTTGTAACTCCGCTTTATTCATTGTGGTATTCTTGTTTGTTTCTTCTTCCACATGCACAACGCCTCCATCTTTCTTCAGTTCCAAAAAATCACTCCCGTCATGTTTATTAAGTAAATTGAAAAGAATATCTAATAACTGCGTATCGAAATTTGATATTTGGTCTCCTGCAACTGGATCGTTGTCTATCGTAAAGCATCCAGGTTCAATTTCCAAGATGTTGGCCAACTCTTTCTTGAATAAAAAATATCGCTGTTTTTGTAACTCATCATCATCAAAATCAAATTTCTCCTTTAAAGTCTCACAAAATAAAATAAACAAGCTCTCAAGACTGCCACAAATCGGATAGCGAGTAATCATATCTTGGTTTTCAATCAAATAGCATACCAAACTACTGTTACAAACATCACTTGCGTGCAACATCATTGTCCCGGTATTACCTACTCCCTCCGTTTTTTGGATTATTAGTAAAGAAGCACATGTTAAATTAATCAATCGCTAATTCTCTCACTAAACCGCATTGTGTGTTTTTGCGTTTTCATATCCCTGATCAATAAAATAAGCCGCCGTGTCGTAGAAGGGAAAAAAAAAAAAAAAAAAGAAAAACAACTGAGGTGGTGAAAGGGTCGGGTCTCTCTCATCAATGTAAAAATCCATCCGATCGGCTTACCAAGATTTCACCAACTTACTCAAGCAACCAAGTAAACAAGTAGACAATCAAAGACGAGATGGAAACCTTCCAGTACGATGAATCCACGAAAAAAACGTACCCGCTGTTTGAAAACATAAACTGCAGCTATAAGCCACGAGTGTCTTATCATCACAACCCTGCAGTTTCCAAATATCACTATGGTGTTAAACATCCAATGAAACCGTTCAGACTAATGTTAACTGATCATTTAGTGTCTGGATACGGTCTACACAAAATAATGGATTTATACGAAACGAGAGAAGCAAGTAAGACCGAAATGGAAGAGTTCCATACCAAAGACTATATAGAATTTTTGTCAAAAATTACGCCGGAAAACTCAACAAGAATGGGGAAAAGATCAATGGAAAACTTTAACGTCAGCGACGACTGTCCTATTTTCCATGGATTGTTCAAATATGCATCGCAATATGCAGGAGCCTCTTTGGATGCTTCGAACAAATTGATCAACCAACAATCAGATATTGCCATCAACTGGTCAGGTGGGTTGCATCACGCTAAAAAGTCTTCTCCTTCAGGATTCTGTTACGTTAACGATATAGTGTTGGCAGCTTTGAATTTGCTACGGTATCATCCAAGACTTCTTTATATCGATATAGACTTACATCACGGAGACGGTGTGCAAGAAGCATTTTACACAACCGATCGTGTTTATACTGTGTCTTTCCATAAATATTGTGGTGAATACTTTTTTCCAGGTACGGGAGATTTTGACGAAACAGGTATTGATAAGGGGAAGCACTACTCTCTAAATGTTCCATTGAATGATGGTATTGATGACGACTCGTATATTAACTTGTTCAAAGCTATTATGGACCCTCTTATCAACTCTTACAAGCCAACAGTAATTATTTTACAATGTGGTGCAGATTCATTGGGTCACGATAGATTGGGTGCTTTTAATCTAAATATCAAAGCACATGGAGAATGTACAAAATTCATAAAATCATTCGGTATTCCTATGTTAGTTGTAGGTGGTGGAGGCTACGTTCCAAGAAATGTCTCTAGAGCATGGACATATGAAACAGGTATTATGAATGATGTCCTATTAAATGAAGTAATTCCGCACAATATTCCATTTAGAGATGAATTTCTACCGGATAACTCCCTTTATCCAGTACTTGATGATTTGTACGAAAACAAAAATTCAAAAAGATATTTGGAAGATTTAAAAATACGATGTTTGGAAAACATAAGATATATGCAGGGAGCTCCCAGCGTAAGAATGGATGCAGAAATTGTTCCTACTAGAGATATAAGAGGTTTGACCAAAGATGAGGAAGACCTTATCAAAGAGTGGAACGAAGACGATGAGAGGTACAAGTTGCTTGAAAAAGATGTATCAAGAATCGGTGAATTCTATTAAATAACTATTAGGTACTGTTTGCATATATAATAACATTGCTTTCAAAGCTCAATCAAATAAAAAAAATAAAATACTTTTAGGCAAAAGGAAGCGTATTTGATGAGGTAATTCCATTTTGCCATTTGTTCAAAATCAAATTGAATGAAGTCTTGGCACCTTCACAACCACAGTCTTGATTCAAGACCTGAAAATAAGCAATAGTTTTGCACATTTCATTTTTGCGAAAAGTTACGTCTTCTGCATAATCTATAATTGAGGTACCGTAAACTGTCATTGAAGATAAAAACATCATCAGCCTGAAATCAAATCTCAACTGTTTCAAGACGAAATGTGTAAAATCATGTTTTTTTGTCAAATCTTGAAATGACTTTATAGTACCGTTGATTATATCATCCAAAACATGATCATAATCTCGATAAAAAGAGCCCTTTAAAGGAACATGAGGATTTGTTTCTGTAAACATAAAGTCAAGATATTTTTGCATGCTACATAGACAACTTGACAAAAGCTCATTTTTAACTAGGTCACTATTTTTAAAATAAATTATCAGGCAAGCATCTAAATGAACTTGATGGCATATATCGAATAAAGAAAACCATTCATTTGTGGCTGTTTTGTGAAGCACAGATTTTGAAAACCCATTGCAGTTGTCTATATCAAAATTTCGTATTTTCCCAAAAACATGCGGGAGGAATTTATAGTTCTTACTTATCTGTGCTTGATGCATTATCTCATAAAAACAACTGTTATAAAGGCTATGGTCGTTACTTTTATTATTCTTTTTCCCCCTTATATATCTAATGATCAGCTTTATCATTTTCAAAAGATCGTCAGAATATCCCAATACTAAATTGTAACGATTTTGTGACAACAGTTTCATGTTAAGCAAAACCTTTTTTGTTTCGTGATTGGTTTCAAAATCAGACAATAAATCCAATTCTTCATCGTTAGAAGTGCATCCTCCGTCATCGTTGAACAAATTTGCTATTAAATCAAATGCAGTAAACCAGACTTTCGATAAAGCCAATGTTTCTTCTCTCTTGTTATCTTCCAGTATAATTTTACTATACCTTAGAAAAATATTTTTGGCAGCTTGCAAATGAATTTTCCAATCAATATTGGTGGAGCTGTTATACATGGCAAGTAACAAAATGGAAAGTACCAAAGACTCAATTTTTTGAGCCATCAAGACATCTGGATCGGCTGTGCCGCTGAACTCATTTGTCAGATTTGTTATTGTTTTTTTCAAATAATTCTCCTGATCCAACTTATGTCTTCTTTGCCCCGTTGCGTTGAAGGCGTATTTGGCAGCAACGGCTATTAATGCAGAAGTTAAGCAACTTTTTGAAAAACTTTCTTTTGTCATTGACTGACAATCGATATGGTAAAACATGACTTTGTTCACAATGTTATCCCATGAATTTTCTGCAAAGGGTAATATCCAAAACGAAACTTTCTCATGAAAGAGGCTCAAATAAAATATCTCTGCTGCGGAAATACCAGTAACCTCAAGTTTTTTCCTTATTGCCTCCCAGCTTGAAGATTCGTGTATAAAACTTGAATAGTTGGCCAAGTCATCTACATCAACAGAGTTTCCAAGCATTTGTTTGTGTATAGAAGTGTAGTCATATTGGAAATCGTCGTCAATGGGTATACTTGAATGCAATGATAAATTTATATCGTTATTCAAAATGATGCCATTTTCTAAAGACATATTATTTGGAACGCTTGTTTCAACAATATTGTTTGTTCCATTCTGCAATGATGTATTGCCAGTCATATCATTTGTAAGTTCAAGAGCCAATTTATTCACATCGCTAAATACAGAGTCCAATAACGCTATATTCGCAAAAGATAGTGTATTTGGGTTTTCTTGTGGCATTTCTTCAAAACCTTCCGGAGATTTGCTCAGTTCGGGATTCAAATTAAAGTCATGTACACCTTGGCTAGTTTTGTTGTTAATTGAGACATTTTCTCGAACATGTATCGGCGAAGTTTTTATTGTGTTAGTGCTGTTGGCAATTGCTGTATTTTCAACATTATTTACTGTACCCAATAAGTTCGAATTTAGTTTCTTCAGCAGCTTTCGTTGTTTTCTTTGAACTTTCTGCTCTTCCAATGTTAAATAAACACACTCTTTACTTAGTCTTTTACAATTAAAGCATTTGGGCAATTCTTCAGAACATTTGACTTTCCTGGCTTTGCAACTAATACAGCCAGTTCTGCTATGTTTTCTTACCATAGTGGATTTTTGATTATTAGTCATTGCAACAAAAACTTGAAACTAAAAAAAACTCCTTAACTGTGTATGAGTAAAACAGTTTATCAAATTTATGAAACGACAATGGCGAGAATGCCCTAACTGTTGTGTTTTTTTGGTTGCTTATGAAAGTTTAACATCTCAATGACCAAACTTTTACCAGACGGGGACAAAAATAAAGAAACAAAAAAAAAAAAACTAATAATATTCAAGTTCATTAGCGGCTTTTTTTAGTATGGTTAGGGAAATGGAGATAATTTAATAGAAATTTATATTGAGATTATTTATTATAAATGATGTTTGTAAACTAAATGCGTCTACTCCATCCAAACTCAATCAACCAACAAAGGTGAACAAGTGATTTTCCTCGTTCTTCTTACTATGTTCAAAGATTTTCACATCTCGCATCACACATGTGAGAACAGTACTTCCTATGTTGAGAAATTGATTTAGAAACTTTTGCAAAAAAAATTATATGTAACAACAAATAACCTTTGCATTTGAGTTATCAAAACATTAGACAATCATTTTGCAGCCACTGTTGATTGTTTGTCTAACTACTTGGGATATATCAAGTCAATAAAGCATCACAACACAAGAAAAATAATTTTATTGAATTAATATATGCCTTTTTCAAACCTCATTGTTTTAAAACTTAAGAGATGGAGGAATAGCAAGTCATGGACATTATAAAATATAGATGAAACCGATGGAACGTTGCAAGTTTTTTTTATTTTTAAATCTTGAGTAAAATGTTTAAAACATTTATTATGCATTTCACATTCTTATCCTCGGTTCAAAAACAATTGCTTTTAATAAGCTGACTGAAAAAGTCCTCATGAACTATATCTTTCGCGTCTCTGAAAGACCGTTTTTTCGTTTTTCCCTACTTTAAAGTGTGCAAGATGGAATTTCTAATTCGGCAAATCAATGTATATGTACTGCACCATCTAGACGATTAAAACCTTTGGTAAATACCAATAACTTGAGCTGGCCACCTTCACAGTACTATGGAGTCAAAGCCTCTTTCCTATTTGAGCACTAATGAGTTCAAACAATGCAAAAAAATTAATAAAAAACTCAAAAATGTTTTGAAAGCCTTGACTTTGGTGTTATCACTTACTCTTTTATTTCAAATGTTTCACAGAATCTATATGGTTTCCCTTTTAAAATTCCTTCACAATTTTTTTTTAAACTGTTGTTCATCCCGAAGCTCAAACACTTTTGCACCTGAGCCACGATCTGCTCTTAGGAAATCTGATAATGCCAATAACTGCATTCTCATCTGGCAAAAAAACTCATATATTGAAAAATTAATATGGAAAATTTTAGATTACATAGAAGATTGTATAGATACATAAAAAATATATTTCCTTTTATTATTAGGCATCAGTGTTTAAGTCAACACCACCAATTGCCCAAATTTCTCTTTCGTCTTCAAATCTGTCACTAAACATAGCTTCTTCGTCCCCACCAGCTGCAACTCTTTCTCTTTCAACTTTTGCCAATCTTGTAGCAACTCTCTTGGTGTACTCGCTAATAGATCTGCTTAACAAAACAGTACCTGCATAATTTTTGATTTCCTTGCTAGATTGTTCTTGGAACCAGTCTTGGAAAATTTGCTGGTCAACTTCATCAACTAGCTTGAAAATAGCCAAATAAGCTTTTTCAGCAGCCAATTTAATTGGAATAATAGTATCTCTGACACAACTGAAACAATTTGGAACAATTATTTCCAGGTATGGTTGAATACAAATTTCATACTTGAATCTGGCTAAAGTTCTGATTATACACAAAGACAATCTTCTTGAGTCCAGCGAATTTGATTCAGGTTGGATCATGCATTTGCATAATTGAGACACTAGTTTAGTGATGTTTTCAGTGCCAATTTCAAATGGTGAGTCCACAATTGCAACTTCATTGAATGGTGACTTCAACTCTTGTTCTAGCAACAAAAACTTCCCAATGGCAAGCAAAGCGTTGTCCCCAACGTAAGGTAGCTTGTCATCACTTAATTTAATCATAAAATCAACAAAGTCTTCTTTCATTGCAAAAATGTGCTCTGGTGCATCTTTCAAGAAAGCGTTCAAAGTCAAAATACTAAATTTGACTGATTCTACCTCAATTTCTTCTCCTTCTACCTCAGCAGATACTTTCAGCACCTTTTCGTTTAAGATTTTCTCTGCTTCAGCTGGTTTCAAAATTTTGGAAAACGCACCAATTAATTTAGCATATGCAACAGCCAACTTTTCATTATCAACAGACAAAATTTCATCCTCAACCAATTGAACAATGTTGTTTTTACTAGATTCATTTAATTTTTTACCAGATTTAGAAACAACTTCCATCAAAGCCTTCAACATGGCTGTTTTCACACCAAAATCAGAAGTTTGCTTAGCCCCAGAAACCAATTCCACAACTAGTGGATCAACTTTTGGTTGGTATTCAATCAAAGTACCCAAAGCCTTTGCAGCTCTGTTTCTTAATGTTTCATTGGAAGCATCACCTAACGATTTAACAAATGTTCTTTGCAATTGAGGAACAAAAGGTCTCAAAAACTGTGGAACTTTACCGAACAAAATATTCAATGCGTAAAGAATTGCAGCTTTTATATCACTGCTAAATCTTTCACCAACAACTCTGATCAATGGACCTGTAATGACAGTAACATATGTCTTCAAAGCAGCAGCAGGTGTCTTGGAAACAATATCAGCAATCGCCAAAGCAGATAACTCTCTTTCGTCAGCAGTACCATACATCAGACCTTGCAAAAATATTGGCAAAACACAGTTTGGACCCTTTGGTAAAGTGAAGGCAAACAAGTCTTCGCCAGTTTTCCCAGTTAGATCCAAAGCTTGTTTGGCAGGTTTTACTAATGATTCTAAGGTATGTTTGTCTTGCTTTTTGATCAAACTGCTCAATGCAGTAAATGCATTAACAACAATTTTTTCGTCACTTTCATCCAAACTTAAGATTAACTGTGTTACAAAGTCCTGAGTGTAGATGTGATAGTTTAGAGTAGTGTTCTCAAAGAAAAATGGTAATCTCTCTAACACAATAGCACGTTTGGCAACATCTTCGTGTTTGATCAAAGCCAGAATTTGTTGCAATAATGGATGCAAACCTTCTTCGTCTTTTACAGAAACAAAAATTCTATCCAAAGCAACACCAATCTCAAGTTTAGCTTCCGAAGTTACATTTAAGGAAATCAAAGTGTCAACCAAAGAATTGATGATAACAGACAATCTCTTGAAAAGTGCAGAACCAGCAACTTCAGCTAATGAACCCAAAGCACGAGCTTTGAAAGCGTCAATTGGAGGAGCCATCAAAGTAGGAATCAAAATCGGGAAAATGATCTCACTCTTGGTAGCCATGATTTCTTGCAATGCCAGCAAAGCGTATTCAGAGCTGTCATCGGAGTTTAGCATATTTAATAAGTATGGAATGATTTCATCAACAGCCACTTTCCCAACAGCAGTTTGGAAAGAATCAAAGGCAAATGCAGCAGCTTCTCTGACAGTTTCATCCCCATCGACTAATGTTTTTCTGATAATACTAACAATCAGATCTTGGAATTCCAGTAACACACCAATGTTGGAAGACTCGATCAATTCGTGTAAAGCAATACAAACACCTTGTCTAGCATTTGAATCTGTCGAGCTTTCCAAAGATTCATCCAGAGTAGGAAGTAATTGGGATAGGGCATTACTACCCACTCTTCTGACCAAGTCACCTAACGTTTGTGCAGCAATCGATCTCAAAGTTGAAGAAGAGGATGCTAAATGAACAACAATAATGCTGGTCAATGTTGGCAAAATCTCCTTAACTGCTCTTGGTGTATTTGGAACCAAAGATTTCCAAATATCAATGGTAGTTGAACGGACCATACCTGATGTATCAGATCTACAAACAAAGAAAGACGACAAAATTCTATCACGTCTTTCAATACCCAAAAACTCAATCATTTGTTTACTGATTTCACCATGTTGAGTGCCCATGTCTTCTTCATCTTCTTCTTCAAACTCATTCTTAGAAGAGATACCGGTAACTTGGAACAATAACTCGGCTGTCAACTGAACAGAAGACAATCTAATTTTTTCATTTTCATCAAACATACCACGTTCTAACTCTGGCAATAACAAATCAATAGCCTTATTAGCATAATTCTTAACAATCAATTTACCGGCTTTCATGGAAGTGTCCCTGATGACTTCGTTGTTATCAGCCAAACCAGCCAAAATTGGTTGAATTATTTGGTTAATGTATGGTGCAAATTGGGCGCCAAAACAAACAGGTAGAAATAGTAACAATGGAATAAACCCTTCACGAATAAAAGATCTGTAATTACTTACACCTGCTAAAATTGTTGGCAACAACATGTCCAATTTATACAAACCAAGACCACTGATAACTTCGGATAGTGCTTGCGCAGAACCCAGACGATCCCCGGCCTTAGATTCGTCGCTCAATGTGTCCATCAATCTTGGAATCAAGTTAGGGAATTGGTCTTCACCCAATCTTTCAACTAAAGCACCAAGAGCACGAGCAGCGGTTGCTCTCGTACTAGGAACAGGATCAACCATAGCAATTTCAACTTCTTCAATCAAAGTATCCAAATAAGGAATTAAATCTTTAGCATCGACCAAAATAGCCATATTCCCAACAATTTTACATGCGATTCTTTTTGTGTTAGCACTTCTATCACGCATACCTCTGTGAATAACATGAATGATTAGCGCCAAAGAAGGGCCGTCAATATAATGTACAAACTGTGTTTGAATCAACGCATTAAGAGCCTCTTCTGTGTGTTTTGTAGGGTCACCGATAGCTTTAATAAGAACTGGGACCAATTTTTGAATTTCTGGATTTCTAATAACCTCACCAAATCTATTCAATGACTGGTCAGCAGCTTTTCTCACTTCTTTGTGAGAATCATTCAAAACCCCAACAATCTCTGGGACAATTGTAGATAAAGACGCAGATAACTGTGTTGGATCCAAGTAAGCCATAGACCCTAATAACTCAACAGAACCTCTTTTGGTTCTCCATGCAATATCGTCCAAATTGTCAATTGCGACTGGAATCATTTTTTTAACACCAAAACTAGTAGAGTGTGACATAATAGTTTGGGCAGCTTGAGCTGTCGATTCACGAACTTCCAAAGAGACGTCCCCTAAGTTTTTCAAAAGGTAAGGCAACACTTCAATGACATAAGGTTCAAAATATTTGCCCAACAATTTTGATAATCTTTCAAAACTATAAGCAACAGCTTCCCTCTTTTTCAAGTCCTTTTTGTCTTCAGAGGCCTCGATCAAGTTTCTGATGATACCAAACTCGGACAAAGCAGAAATACCGTACCCTTTAACCAACCCAGCAATACCCCAAGCAGCACCCTTTCTAACATGATTTGGGGCAGTAGAGTCAAATAACTGGTTGAATAAGTTGTAAGTGAACTCTTCGACTCTTGGTCTAAACAAATGAACCAAAGGTGAAATACACTGAGCAACCGCTTGATGAACATCTTCAGATGGTGTAGTCAACGCATCTAGTAGTTTTGAAACAATGTTACCGACTCTGGCATCGTCGGCAGATAAATGCTGTGCCAAAGAACCGTACAAAATAACTACATTTTCTTTGACGGTGACGTCAGATTCAGTGATCAATGAATGTTCAAAAATTGGAATCAAGCTCTCGACATTGTGTGCGCCATGCAAAGTCAACATAGCAATACCAGCCTCTTTCATTTCTTGTCTGACAATGGTTTCTTTGTCACCCAAAGCACCCGTGTCAGTCAAAAACTTGATAAAGTTTATGATTTCATCTGTTGGTGTTTCTTCACTATAAAATCTAACACATTCTACCAAAGCAATGGCTGCTGAACTTCTAGCTTCCCACTGATCTCTTTGTTGGGAAGCTGGTACAGCAACTAAACCGTACTCATCTAGAATATCTTGCAGCGGTTTGGCCTTTTCTAAGTAAAAATTCATCAACTCACTAACGTAGTGAAAAAATGAGCCTTTGTTTTCATGAGAGCCTAGGACATTGGCAGCAGATGCATACGCTCTAGCAACAAACAATCTTAACCCACTATCCTTTTGCATAAAAAAATTGTTCATCAATGAATAAATTAGTGACTCTTCAACTTCAAACTCGTTTGATTCCCAGATAACTTGAGCAAACTCTTTATTTGTTTCTTCTTCGTCAAACAGTGAGATAAAAATTTCTGTTGGGCATTTCATGTAAGGTTGTAGGTCAAACTCTTCGTCTAAAGTTTCCAAAATAGTGGCACGAACAAATTGATTTGGAGTCATGATTCCTGACAAAATCATGGTTAAATCACCTTCGGTTGGAGAAACAGAGATATTTTGACACAAAGTGTTGAAACAATCCTTGGCCATTTTAGCTTTGGAAGAAATGGAAAGCAAGGATAGTAAAACACTCAAAATGTTTTGTCTTGGAATAGACTTATCCTGAAATTCCTCTGCATGAGATAAAATAATCTCAATGGCCAATAGCAAATGTTCTTCCTCTTTGTCTTCTTCCACAAATTCTTTCTTTAAAACTTGTTTACTTGAATTTTTAATGGCTGTCAGTTTACCCTTTTCCAAAACGTTGATCAGTAATGGCAAAGCATAAGTCAAATTCGAAGAGGAAAATGGGATTTTATCGGTCAAAAATTTAATTTTGAATAGCACCCTTGAAAGAAGATCTAGCAAGGGTTCTTCTAACAAGTCTTCAGGAACGTGGCTAATGTTGTATGCACGAACGATGGAAACACCAATGAAATATTTGATTGAGCCTAGTTTGTCTGTCATAATATTCGATAGTTCCAGGAAGGTTCTCAAAGGGCTTTCGCCCAATAAAATGTAATACTGCTCAATTTTTAGTAACTCCAACAATTTATTTACAGCAACTGGGAACCATTCAGACAAGGCATTATCGACTTGATTTGCATCTTTAGACAAAGCAGAGATCAACCTGATAGCTGAGTTCAAAGAATTGAATGAGCTGGAAACCTTTGATCTGATTTTTTGTTCTTTTTCCAACTGTTGGTCAACCAAAACTTGTTCTTCTTTAGTGTACTTCCGTGGAGTTTTTCTAGAGGCCGAGTTTGCATTTTTCTTTCTGATGCTCTCCTCCCATTTTAGTGTCTCATAATCTTTTGAGTTTTTGCTAACTTGGTTAGCTTTCTTCATAGCTAAGGCTTCAATTATGTCAACTGTCATCTCTCCATCAGTACCATCCTTCCAAATATGCACATCTTCTTCAGTGAAATTATGTAACGTTTCAAGCTGACTTTCAAAACTGACCAAAATTTCATCAGAAATAATTGGACCCATAACTTCGGAATTGATGAAACAAGAGTATGCAAAACTGCTAAAAATCGCATCTTTCATTGGCGAATCCATTATTTTGGAGTCGTGAGAATACTGTTTGTACTTGGAAACAAGATATTCAGAATGCTCTGCCAAAACAATTTTTGGATCTAGTTGGGCATTGATGGCCAAACCGGCCCATCCCATAACTTTATGCAACTCCTGTAAACACATCTGAGCAGAAAACATCAAGTCAATTAAAAACTTTGCCCCGAGCTCTTTGTTTTCCAGAGGTTGAGAAACGGTCATGAATACAGAAACAATAGAAGAAATAGAAATGTGAAATTCGTTCTCAAGGATGTTTTTCTTGGTATTCACAAATAAAAATTCCAAACCTTGTACAATAGCATTGGATATCAATTCAGGGTCGGATCTAATTAAACGAGAAAGCGTTGTCAAAGAAGCTAATCTAAATTTTGGTGGTAATGCTGTAGACAAACAACTTTGAATCAAATTCAACCCTAGATTCTGTATTTGTTCTTTAGTTTCAAAGCTGTTAAAAAATGGATGAATTTGTAGTAATTGCAAGGAACCAAAAATAGAACTATGGTCATATTTATGGTGATCGCGTAAAGTCTCTTTTGCAAAAGAAACGATTTCGTTCGAATTAGTGATGTACTCCAAAACCTTGGCAGACGTGTTTTCGCTTAAGTTTCCTAGTAAAGAGCTAGTCCAGATTTTCTTGGTAGAAAGTTTTTTATCACTTACTGCTTTGAAGATTAAAGAGAAATATGTTGTTAATTCTTCATTTTGTAAAACATTGAAATGCTTGAAAAAGGCATTTAACATTGCAATCAAAGCAGCTTCATTGGTCTCTTTACAAATGTAGGTGCCCAATTGTTTGGCGATAGTAGAGCTCAAAGATTCACCTTTAATTGGTATGTTATACACAATTTTTGAAATGAAAATCTTGTAATCAGAGTTCAAGTTTGTTTTTAAAGATTTGAACAGCTCGTTGCAAATAACAGTTTCCGAATCAGTATCGACATGTTTGTGTTTTACTAAATTGCACATCGTTCTGAAAGCAAATTCTTTGTTTTCTTCTTTGCTGCTTTTGAGATTGCTTATGGTTTGGGACATCAATTTTGACGACGTAAAGATATCACCAAGCTCAAAGGTAATCAAACTGCTTTCATATAATGCAGAAGACAAAGCAAATGCATGCACTGGAGTTCTTAAATTCATTTTTTCCAAATTAGGAGTAATGTGTTCAGAAAACAGTTCTTTGGTCATGAAATTTTTAAAAAATGGTTTCAAGTTTATAACAAACCCTTCAGGAGAAGGAATAGACTTTCCCAACAAACACTGTTTGCCAACAAAATCAGAAGCTTTCTTGATGATAGAGTCGGTAAATTGGGTCTTGGCTGCTTTACCAGATCTTTGAACCGCGTCATACGCAGCCAGCGATCCAAGAAGAGTAGCACTTCCTGAAATTGAAGGATTTGCAAAAACTTTGTCTAGATATGAAGCTTGATCTAACTTTTCAACCAACTTGTCCTTAGACAAAGAAAATGTTTTGACTGATCTTTTCAAAACATAGTTTCTTATCCTTTCTTGGTGAGCAATTTTTTTGGTTACTTTTTTGTAAGACAACTCAATGGCTTCAGTTGTCAAAATGTACAAGTTCAGTAATTTCAAAAGATCAGCGTCTGCGTCTGGATAAGTAGAACTACTAAAAATCAAACTAATAAAAGAGATAACCCAATCAAATATATTAAGAAAGTCCGTAGTAGCATGGGCATCGGCTTTGGTTTTAGAAAGCATCAGTTCAATATAAGAAATGTATTTGGATAACATTTTGAACTCTGTGTCTTTGATAATAGTTTGAAAAATGTTTATGATGGTTTTTTTCGAAAATGAATCTCCAGTAAGCGTGTATGTTTCCAGCAGTCTTTGTGAAATTTTGTTGTACAAAGCAGACTTTTCTTCAACATTGTTTGATTTGATGAATTCATCAATGCTTGTTAAAGAGTCTGCTCTGTCTTTGAAAGATTGGCTAGCAAAGTTTCCATCTAAAATTTCGGTAATTTTTTCCATGTTGGGGACGTTGCAGCTTCTGTCAAAATTCTTGTTACAATCGTTCACAATCAATCCCACAGCAATATAAACTTTAATCTGTTTATTGTTGGTAGTTTGGTTTTATTTTTACAGCTTTCAGGAGGAAAAGTTGTAAGATGACATTGCGAGATGTGAAAATTTTTTAGAAACTCTTCGTGGAAATTTGAAAGCAAAAGAAATCACAATCTGTTCAAAAAAATGTGTATTTAGTGCGGGTACCATTTTTGTTGAAAATTGAAAAGTTATATGATCCCCTCAAGTTTCTGAATCTACAAGTCAACTTTACATATCACGATGATTGTTACAATTGGTAACAAAATGTTAATTAGATTATATTTATATACACTTAACAAAAATAATTCAATCACTAGGCGCTTGGTTTTTTCTTCATCTTGCTAAAAAATGAAATAAAACTTTTATTTTTTTTTCTAGCAAGGACTTCGTCTGGAGATCCTGACTTTGCACTTAATAAAGTTGAGTCTTTGTGCTTTATGTCTTGAGCAGGATAATCCTCATATATACTATCAATGTTTGATGAAATGAAGTTTGCTTTTCCAGCAGTAGATCTATTTTTTGCCAGGCTTGTCATATATTGGTCACTATCTACCGACTTGGCATGAGACAAGCTATGCGCGACTTGCTTTAGCTTGCTTCCGGCAACGGAGCCTCTAGAAGTATTGCTAGATATATTAGGTTTTTGTAAATTATCTGTAGTTGCAGCCTTTGCAAGAGGATTCACAGCAGACATTGTTCTTGTAACTTCTGGCCTTCTGATTACTTTAGAAATAGAATTGTCGTCGTCCTGGTGTGGTTTCATATTAGGTGCAGATGAAGAAGACCCGGCTGAAGATTTAGAAGAAATACTGGAAATACTGTTTTTGTGTTGCTGTTGTTTCAAAATTTTCAATAGTTTAGGATCGCTTTGCAATGATGAAATACTTCCTGTCAGAGTAGTTGAACTGTGTTGAGCAGATAAAGGAAAATTTGCTTTGCCATCATTATCTGCAAAATTTTGAGATGGAAAAGAGACGTTTTGTTTATTATTCTTTTGGGAGCCTAACACAATTATTTCGTTGTTCAATTTTGATCTGATTGTTTTCAAAGATTTTGTCAGTTCAATACAATTTCTACATCTCATCATCAGGACAATGTCATACAAATACACAGTAGTGTCATAAATTAATTCCATTAGGTATTCTACTGGTGGTTTGGAGCCTGGAGATGCCAGCATCTCCAAGGTAAGTATGCCATTTTTACGATCTGAGCTTCCCATATTTGACTTTCTATCCGTTTTAGACCCCATTGGATCATCTTTTTTTTTATCGCTAAATCCAGGGGATGCTGTGGAAGATGAAACCTGAGAACGTTTTTTAGAGGAAAATAATAAATCAGAGAACGTCTGATTTTCCACAGGAGTCAATGGATCAATAGATTCTTCACTGTATTGCTGTTGTAAAATTTTGCTAGATTTGTTAAGTGAGACCAACCCCAAGCCGTACTTGTCTTTGAAAGACGAGTTCTTGTTTGTAGATGCAAATTGTGGTTTTGGACTCGCAGTACCGCTTCTAGGGTTTCCACTTGTAAAGAAATTCTCGCTGTTAGCGCTCTTTGGACTATCACGTCCGCCATCAGAGCTCGACGAGGTTGACGATGAAGTAGCAGAAGAATCAAGCCGGTCCGTAATGCTACTGTTGTCATCCTCTGAAACAGTTGAAGATGTTTCAACGTCCAACCCCCTTTTTTCAGTAGACTCATCAACTTTTGGAGCAAAGTTTGACAAATTGGACGCTTTGCTTTTTAGGGAAGAAACGTTCTTGAGAGCAGTTAATTTCAAGTCCATGTTTCCAGATGGCTTTGACACACTAGTTTTAGGAGAAACATTACCAAATTCACCTGGAAAATCAATACCGGAATCGGTGCTGCCAAACCTTATGTTTGATGATTTTCTGAAAATTGGTCTATCAATGTTGTTAACGTTAGAACCTACATTTACAAAATCAGAGACACCGCCCCCAAAAGTGGAGCCTCTTGAATAACTTGAGTTAGATGATCTTGTTATTGATGGATCCGTATTACCACCTTCGGTGCTGACGGAAACAGCTCTGCTTGCCTTTTTCAGTAAATCGTAATCAAAATAACCGTCGTCAACCCCTCTCAACGATGCTGCCAAAGTTAGTAACTCTTGATAGTCTGCACTGTTTTCCAAATAGTTTTCCATTGCAAAAGAATTTTCTTGATCTTCAAAATGTGCTTCCACTGACCTCAAATAAAAAGATTGTAAGTTTTCACAAATACTTGTCAACGAAGCCTCTTTTTTACCAATAATAGAGTAAATCACTTCACTCATCAAGTCATACAAAAGGGGGACCTCGTATAGTTTGGCCATAACAAAAACGTCTAGACTCACTGGTTGAAGAGGCCATTTTGGATTGACTTGTCCCGTGTAAAAAAATTCAACAAATGCTTCAACAGAAGCGTTTGTCCATGGCATGTATAAGAGTCTTGGAATCATAAGCGGTTCAAGTTCGTCGTTCAGAGATCCTGCAATACTGTGGAAACTGTCATATGTACTTGTGCTCATACTACGCACATCTAGTGGATTATTACTCTGTGTATTCTCAGTGATAGAATGAGAGTTGAAAAAATTCTGTTTCAAATTTGTGTTATTAGAAACGCCTTCATTTTTTAAGCTTTTTTGTGACATCCCACCATCGTTGCTAGTAAAAAATTTTTGTTGTTGATTACGGTTACAAAACCCACTATCCGGACCAAAGTTTTGTTGAGACGAAATTGAGCCAGATTTTGGAGAGTTGAAAATAGCCATTCCTGTGTCGGTCAAATGTTCTGTGTCTGATAAAGAGTTTTTTCTTTTTTCATGAAAGGCCCTATCCAACGATGATCTACGCGAACCATATAACGAGTTTCTCAAAGATGATTTTTCTGATATCAAATCAATACTGTGAATTGAAGATTTTCTTCTTTCGCTCATAAAAACGTTTTGTAAGAAATGAGAAACTCCCACATTAGGACCTCCTTCAGAAACGTGGTGTTTTGAGCCTGGTGGGCTAGGGGGAATATCTGTTGGTGCTTGCGTAGCTGGCGGCAATTTTTGGGAGCTAATCTGGACACTTGATAAAGGTTTAATCTTGTCTACACTATTGATAATTTGATTATTCGAGTTGTTTGAATTCAAAGAAGATGAAGAGTCTCCAGAAAGAGATGTTTCTCTTGATGAATGGGGAGAAATGTTGTTTGCTCCATTATTGTGATTGTTGTTGAACATCAAATTTATAGGAGCAGATGGTCTTCTGGATTCACTCATTTTGCGTGTGTACAGACCTTTTGACTTTAGGGAGCTGCTTTCTGCAATATTTTCGTTGCTGATACTAGCCGTGGTGCTATCATGAAATGGTATTCTGAAAACCATACCACTACTTGACGAGGTTGTTGAGTACATATGTTTTGAAGTGGACCCATTACTTGAAGAAAGATCTACATTGGAAGAAACGCTAGGTTTTCTAAAAGAATTCATTGCAGACGGGTTTGATTCGGGTGAAACTGCTCTGGATAATGGCGAGTCTGCTGGTTCATCTGCCAATTTGTTGTCAATAGACTCATTATTATTATTATTATTTTTTTGGACAGCATCTTTCTCTCCAGAAACATGTGTTGCAAAACTTTTGAAAATAGTTGAAGGGTTCGATTTCGAAAGATGTCTTTCTTTCATGATAGAGCCCGTGCTATTCACAGGAGCTGATTTAAAACCTGCAACACCTTTTGAAGTTGAAATACTAGAAACTTTAGAATTTTTCCCCGAATTGGAATCAAATTCGTTAACAGCAGCAGTATAGCCCTGTGCCAAAATAGTATCAAAATACCTTCCCCATCTTTTTCTCAAAAGAAATAAAGAACACGCTGTTGATTTCCCATCAGACGAGACTAACTCTATATCTGAAACTCGATCAGCGTACGTAGAAAGTGAGGCCTTCCCTAAAACCATTGCGTAAGCAGGCAAAACAGAGTTATTTGCTGTCATGTCTGAAGTGGGAGTAAGGTACTCTGCGTACTCTTTAAATCTTTTCAAATTTGAGTAGTCTTCTTTGGAAATTTCTCCATCAATAATTTCCATAACATTATTGGTGTTCAAGTCTTTTGTTGATTTTGTTGTTGACAAATTCTGTAATAAATATTTGTGAGTTTTCAGTAAGTTACTATTTTTAAAAGTATTATAATCTTGATGAAATAATGAAGTTACTGTTAAACCAATGGATATTAAATTATCAAATTTTTGTAACAACGGTTTGTATAGAGCATCATTGTTTGAAGTATGTGAACTTGATTTAGAGCCCAAAAAAAGAGCTTTATGATGAGATTCCCATATAAAAGTATCTGTAATCAAATGGCACGAACAGCTTTCTCTATCAATACAAGTCGTATTTAATTCAATCCATTTTCCTGTTAAAATATTATAACAGTATGATCTAAACTCTAAAAAATCTTGACTCTTTGGCGACTGTTTTAAATTTCCATTATTACTTTTAGATTGCAAATTTGAATTGCTTATTTCATTATTAGTTGAATCTTCAAATTGACAATAACCAGATATTATCAAATTCAAACCGAATATTCCACCTTTGGGGAATCTTAATTTTCTATTGAATAATTTCAGTTTAGAATCAACATCATCTGTTAAAATGTTAAAAATCTTATGTTCGTTTGTTTCAGAGGAATTACTCAAAGGAATAACTTTTAATGGATTGTTATCATTTTTCTTATAAATTACAATAGATGGAATTTCAGATTTATTTTTAGAAAATGCAAAACTTAAATTATTTTCTTTATTAAAATCAATATTTTCATTTCCAGAGTTATTGTGTTCTTTTGTCAAGACATTTTCATATTTCCCACCTTCTATAGTAGATTCCCAAACATTTGTTTCTAAATTGTAAACATCGATTTTTTGTAATGGTTTATCCAAACTATTTAAACCTCCGATAACAACAAGTTTTTTGGTATATTCTTGTACTGCATTGGTATTAATGTTGCTAGTAGATGATCCTTGAGACGGCATTGAATCTGTTGTTGTTGATGTTGATATTTTTTTATCATATATAATATGTAATGAATGATTATATCTTTTAGAAACCATTGATTCACCCAATGGATCACTCAACAAAAGCCACGTTTTACTATACAAATCTAATTGCCATAATTCATTGGTAGCAATCAATATTTGATCTCCATTATTTGTTGATGTTGGAATCAATCCACCGAAACAATAAAGGAAATTTTCGTCACAAATTATTGAATGGCACATTCTTGGTTTAAAAACTGGTGTATATTCATCATCAAAATATGTACTAATATGACTCCATTTCCTGGTAATCAAATCCAATTGGAAAACTTGATTTGATATTGAATCTGAAACTGTATCTGTTTCCGATGAAATAAAATTAATTTGTTGTTTCCTTTTAGTATTTTGATTTTGATCTAATTGTGGCGATGAATGACTTTGATGTAAATTATTTGTATGTAAAACACCTTTTTGATTTAAAGTGTAACGAAGCCATGATTTTTGAATATTGAAAGAAGTCAATATATTAACGTCTTCACCATTCAAAGAGTTTTTAGGGAAATCTGGATTTTCCTCTTTTGCAACATTTATTAAAGTGTCTAAAATATTCAAAACCATTCCTCCATGTACAAGAATACTAGATCTTGTAAGACAACTACTACTCCCTATTCTTTCTTCTAATAAATATTTCTTGTTATATAAATATTTTTGCCATTCACTTGGTTCAGATGAAGACCCATGAGAAAACCAAGTATAATATGGTTGCCCCTTTGGTAATTCCAAAGGATAGCATCTAGTGTTTCCCGGTAAAAGAGTGTTGGGCATCTATGTTGTGTTGTTATTGTCACTTATTATACTCAACCTCTTTATTTATTTATTTATTTATTTATTTATTAATTTATTAATTTATTTTGTTTCTTTGCCTTTAAATTTTTTGTTTTTCTTACGAAAAGATGACGATGTTTTATTGATTATATACTTTTATTATAAAAAGCTTAATTATTTTATTTTATTTTTTATTTGTTAAAAGGAAAATTTTATTTTTATTATTACTATTACAATACAAAATTATTATTACATTTTTTTCATTTTTAATTTTTCATTTTTCATTTTTCATATTTTATTTTATTTTTTTTTTTACTGTTTATCAAATAAAATTGCCTTTTTTTTTTGCTTTTTTGCTTTTTGTCATTTGTCTTGGTTCTTTTTTTTTTTTAAAGAGAAAAAAAATTTATCAATAAAAAATTTATCGGTAATTTTTTTTTTTTTGTATTTATAAATGAAATAATTGAAAAAAAAAAAAAACGATTAACAAATGTATATATGGTAGCTGGGTAACACATTGTTTTCACAGCATATTTAACCAATTTAAAAATGTAAACAATAATAGAATAGGTAGTTCATGGATGAATTGGGGATCATCATCATTTGATGTTGACGATACGATACAACAGTAAAATGACCACCAAGTTGTTATTATTATTAGAATCAGTTTAATTATTTTAGAAATATTGAAAAAATCCCAATGGTTAAATAAAATTGGATTTAACAATAATTTGATTAAAATTGAGTTTAATAATATCGGGAAAATACAATATCCAAATAATGAAACATTTGATAAAAATTTCTTATTAGATTGTTCATTTTCTGGGAAAATCATTGAAAATTTTTTTAAATGAATTGATCCAATTAAAAGTATAACCCAACAAGTAACAAAATATAAAGAAAACGATGTATTTGAAGAAGATAAAATTTCACTAAATAATAATATGAAAAGTAATGGGGCCCATAGATCACTATTATCATTGTTGTTGTTGTTGTTGTTGTTGTCGTTACTTTCTAATCTATCGTTTGTGTATGTTTGTATAAAACTTGGATATATTATTACGTTTAGTCTTTGGTGTATAGTGCATAAATCTCTTTTGATAGTATCCCAAACAGATTCATCTAATGTTCCTCTTTGCGTATAAGAAAAACCAGTTGAAGTGTTATTGTTGTTGTTACTATTATTGATATCATCATTCAATATGTTATAGTGGTCATTAGGGGAAGTGGAGGTATATGCAGGAGGTGTTTTTGTATTCAATGATGGAACATCAGATTCAATCAATATGTCTCTTTCCATCGTAATTTGTATGTTGTCAGCTTGATATTCGTGAATATGTGGTTTTTATCACTTAGTAAAGAAAACTTCAGTTTGTTAATATGAATATACGTCCCTTTTTCCATCTTTCTTTTTTACAGAAATGTTTTAAAAAAAAAAAAAAAAAAATAAAATAAAAAAACCACCCATCTATAACAATATAATAATTTACTAAGACCATATAAAATATATATATATAAAAAAATTAAAAAAAAAAAAAAAAATGAATATATTTATTTCAGAAGGAAGGCAACATAAAATTCTAATCACGAAATTAGATTCAGAGATTGTTCACACGATGTCATTCATCATATAAAATATATATATTTTTAAAACTACTTTCACCTTTAGTAGAGGGAGAATAAATTAATATAGTAGATGATATAATTTACCCTTTAAAATCTTCTGATTTTATCTACTTAATGATCAGTGAAGGAATCGTTCTGGCTCCAAAAGGAAAGAGAATTTACAACTCCACAACCACTTGACCAAAACCGTTAACAAAAACGTAATAAATTTAAAATTTTGAAAATATTCATACTCATAGTTTGTTTTGATTATGATTTACAAATAAATTTAAACAATTCCCTAAAACGGCCTTTAATAAAAACATAAAACCAATGAATTGTTAATAAAAAAATTCTCTCTTTCTTTCTACTCTCGTTTCTTTTTCTCATTATATAGTATATAAATTATATATTTTATTTCTAACAAAGAGTAAAAAAAAAAAAACAAAAATAAAAAAATTCTATTTTTAACTAAATGTCCATATGGAAAAATTCAATATATTGTCTCATTTTGATTTGTTGATTATATATATTTTTGAAATAAGTTATCATAAAAATGAAGAGCTTTGTTTTTTTTTTTTCTTTTTTTCTTTTTTTTTTTATTGAACGAAGAAGTAATAATTATATTTGTCATAATTTCATGTATGTTTTTTTGTTTTTTTGTTTTTTTTTAATTTTTTTAAAAAGATATGGGTTTTCTACTTGGTCTATGCAATTTTTTTGATTTTATTGAATGTTTTTCTCATGAATAGTTTTTTAGCTTTTAATGTTATCACCCTTCCCCCCCACCCATTCACTCCCTTTAAAACTTAATAGAGATATTTCTTTATTAAATGATCATTATATTGTGATGGGGTGTGTGTGTGTGAATAATGTCTTGAACGTGTCTCTTCTTACGTATCTTTGATATAGTTTAGTAGTTTTTTGTATACTATTTATATCTTAAAGGTTTAAGTACTCTATTGTATTAATAGAGTTTCTAAAAGTGTTAAATCATAAAACCCAAGAAGATTTCACTATAGGAATCTTATATCAAGGACAGAAAAGAATATAGATAACCATCAGGTTCTATTTACATTAGGGGACTGTATTTACATTTTTTAAAAGAGAAAAAAGGTTCACGTTAATCAGGTCAATAACAAAAACAAAAGAAATCAGTTTCTGTAATTAAAGTTTTTCTTTTTTTTTTCCACAAATTTAACAATAATATTTAAAAAGTAACTGTTGTGAAGTATACAGATTTAGTAAAATACTTACTTTAAGTTTAAAAAAATATAAAACAGAATAACCAAAAGAAGAAAAAATCAATCAATAAATAAATAAATATGAGCACACCAGTAGCAGCCAGCACAAATAACGAAAACGCTCCAGTTGATATCGATAACATTATTGATAGACTACTGGAAGTAAAAGGTTCCAAACCAGGTCAACAAGTTGATTTGGATGAAAGTACTATTAGATATTTATGTTCCAGAGCAAGATCTATCTTCATTAAACAACCAATCCTACTAGAATTAGAAGCACCAATTAAAGTATGTTCCTATAACTATTATTACTATTCATCATAACATATGGATTTGTGGTTTTATGGTCATCACATCTTTTTTTACTATTTCTATATTTCCTTCTTATTCAATTATTTTGTTATTTTGCACAAGGAAAGATAATATTTTATTTTTTTTTCTGAGAATGGAAAAAATTAGAGAAGGGAGTCAACTAGTTAAAAATATAAAAGCGCGAAATTTTTCAAAGTGCGTTTTTTTTTTTAATTTTTATTTTTCTCTCAATGATTTGATTAAAAGCTAAATAAAAGGAGTTGAAAGAGAAAATAAAAAAAAAAAAGATTGATGATAGCATAAAATTACTTTTCCATATATGTCTTTGAAATTTATCTCCAAGAAGATCATAATTTACTAACAATTTTTTTCTATTCCCATATTATAATTTAATATTGAGAGAGTGAATGAAAATTAATTAACAGATTTGTGGTGATATTCATGGACAATACTACGATCTATTAAGATTATTCGAATACGGTGGATTTCCTCCAGAAGCTAATTACTTATTTTTAGGTGATTACGTTGATAGAGGTAAACATTCTTTAGAAACCATTTGTTTATTATTAGCCTATAAAATCAAATATCCAGAAAATTTCTTTATTTTAAGAGGTAACCATGAATGTGCATCTATTAATAGAATTTACGGGTTTTATGATGAATGTAAAAGAAGATATAATATCAAACTTTGGAAAACTTTCACCGATTGTTTTAATTGTTTACCAATTGCTGCAATTATTGATGAAAAAATCTTTTGTATGCACGGTGGTTTGAGTCCAGATTTAAATGCAATGGAACAAATAAGAAGAGTTATGAGACCAACAGATGTTCCTGATGTCGGTTTATTGAATGATTTATTATGGAGTGATCCTGATAAAGATATTATGGGATGGAGTGAAAACGATAGAGGTGTTTCATTTACATTTGGTCCTGATGTTGTTTCAAGATTCTTACAAAAACATGATTTAGAATTAATTTGTAGAGCTCATCAAGTTGTGGAAGATGGTTATGAATTTTTCAGTAAAAGGCAATTAGTAACTTTGTTCAGTGCACCAAATTATTGTGGTGAATTTGATAATGCCGGTGCAATGATGAGTGTAGATGAAAGCTTGTTATGTTCATTCCAAATTTTAAAACCTGCTCCAAAGGTAGTCAAAAATACAAAAAGAAAGAAATAAAGTGTATCATTAAATTAGTATAAACTTTTAATACAATAATGCTTATGATGTCTTTTTCAAAAATAACTAAAAAAAATAAAAAAACAAAAAAAAATTAAAGGAAGGAGGACATAATTACATTATATAATATACAAACACACACACTATCATGTCACTTTACTAAAAGAACAAAGAGTATAGAGAGAAAGAAAGTGGACAAGCATCGACGCAGGTAATTATAATTGCTTTCACTATATATGTATGTATGTATATATATATATGTATTTCTGTATTTCTTTATGTACACTATCCATTGTATCAAATGTACAAGATTTTAAAAACATATACAAATTTAATCTTTAATTAATTAATTAATTAATTAAATAAATAAATGAATAAAAAAAATAGTTTGATACGGGCGGGTACGTATTTGTTTTTGTCAATGGAGAGAGAACATAAATTCAATGCGTTGTTGACAAAAAAACAAAGACAAGAAAAAAAAGTAAAAATAAAACATGTAACATTTTCTACATTTGATGTATTTTCTAAAAATTCATCAATGTATAATCATCTTGATTCAAAAACTAAAAGTTGCAAGAACACCTAAAGAAAATAGAATTGACAGATGCTAGGAAGTAAACTGATATTTGCTGTTTTTTTTGCTTTTTTGCAATTAGTACAATCACACACTGTTCTACTACCTCCTAATGGGGAAAGATGTTTTTTTGAAAAATTAAACAAAGGAGATCAGTTGTCTGTTTCATTCCAATTTGGTGACAGATCCAAACATTCTACTGAACAACAGACTGGTGATTTTTTCATTTATGGTCCAAACAATAATGAAGTCTTAAACGACATGTTTCAGGCAGAACACGGTGAAGTGACAGTAACAGCTGCAAGTGCTGGAAGATACAAGTACTGTTTTTCCAATAAGAGATCCAGTTTGGACACAAAAGACGTAACCTTCAATGTCTACGGTGTCATCTACGTCAGTCCAGACGATCCAAACTCGGACTCGTTGGACTCATCAGTTAGAAAATTGAGTAAGCTTGTCACCGAGGTGAAAAACGAGCAGAGCTACATTGTCATCAGAGAGAGAACCCACAGGAACACAGCCGAATCCACAAACTCCAGAGTCAAATGGTGGTCCATCTTCCAATTGGTCGTTGTTGTTGCCAATGCTCTCTTCCAAATCTACTACTTGAAAAGATTTTTTGAAGTCACATCATACGTTTAACAAGTTGGACACTTTTAAAAGTAAACTTGCCCTTTTCAATGTATTTCCACTTGTGAGTTAGTCAGTTGGTACATATATTTATATACATGTATAAAAAGAATTCTAAAAAAAAAATAGAGATTAAAATGATAAAGGCCCGATACACATAAACCTTGTATTGGTTTATTTCCTTATTACCAATAAACATCATCACTTCTTTAATTAACTGTTTATATTTGTATTGCATGTTATTCCTTTCGCTTCACCTAATGTTGTCAAGACAAGCACAAAAATGTTAGTTTAAAAACAAACATATATTAATAAAAAAAAACTTCAAAAAAAAAATGCCACTCCCTGGAATCGAACCTGGGTTTCAACAGCCACAATGTTGTGTACTAACCACTATACTAGAATGGCAAATTATTGAAATTATGAAAAACTACAGCTTTTAACATTGTTTAAGCGAGCTAAATTGATTACCAGGATTATATGCGCTATAGTCGAATTAATTAAAAGTCTTTGGTAGAATAAAATTGGTTAAAGAAGAAGAAGAAGTGTTTTAAAAATTGTGATTGCTCTTTCAAAAAATTCATAAATACTTTCAAAATAGTGTATAGATCATACTTTACTATTAGTCAGCAGGTGACCGTGTTTTTTCAAAATGCTTTCTTTACAAAAAATGTGAATGGAGCTATCCATTGCTTAAAATATGTTAAAAAACTGTTCCGCTCCACCTTTGGAGTGTTACTCAGCTTTTTCTCGAAAGCGAAATAAAATATTAAATAATAAAATAAATATTCCCATTTCAATCGATCACAAATATTATTATATTATATCGACCTCTCCCTCTTCTCTTTATTTGAAAAAATATTAAATAATTGAAAGACAAACAATAGGTTTTGATATCCCCAAGAATTATTTTTGTTGTTGTTGAATCTGAATCTGAATCTGAACTCCCAGTTTGACATCAAAGAATGACAAATGGTTCTTATGATCATTACATTTTCTTGCTCATTGAACTCTTCTTTATGTGAACTGCTCATTTAAGCTTCTAAAACTCCAGACATTTCACATTGGAAGCATGTTTTCATCTGAAAAAGATTAAATTTCCAGTAAGCGCGGTGCAGTATTCCACATCCCGTCTCCAAAAAACATTATTGACCGTTCAATAATGGAAAGTGACAAAAATCTCAACACCTGCAACGTTGATCAAACAAAACATATAAAAGAAATACAGCAGCAATAAAATCAAAAGGCCAGATACATAACTCAAATTTTTAAATAGTCAGATAATATCTGCAAACAGGCAGACTAAGGATTGAGACATGTATTATGTACATTTTTGTACATGGTTTTTAATAATATATATATTTTGATAGTTGACCACCATGTAGCGTATAATATAACATTTTCTGTTAATTATAGTTTTATAGTAATAGTAAAACTTTTTTTTTCAAAATCATTATTATGCAACCTGATGCAGTCTTACCTAACTTGTCGCTACAGCAATTGAGACCGCTAGGGTTGGTAATCATCATACACGCATTTAATCTAAGTAATCAATAGAATGAATAATCAATCCAATTTCTAATGAGCGACATGGTTACCAAAATAGGCTTAATAGTTGTTGTAGTATAAATGCCGTGAATGGTCTTGTACCAATATCTGCTACAATTTTATTTGCAGAAACATGTTTTAATGTATGTTTTGTTTTTCTAATATTGACGCATACCATCGTGTAATATCGTGGAGTTTTCTTGCTTTTTTTTTCTCTATTGTACTATGATAAGAAATAACTTACAAGCGTAAAACAATAAAGCGTCAAGAACACTTTATGACTGTTCATACACAACAATATTAGTAACTACTTTTATTTAATGAAGGACTTTTTCAAATGATATCTATTGTTATCTTAACCCTTGAGTCGGACCCAGAAAAATAATCAAGATAACAAGAAACCCAGATATTACAGATTAGGAATACTATGAAGCAATGAAATACAACCTTTCACGATTATGTTAAGGAGCATATCGAATTGTCCCTTTTGTGTTTAAGAAAGACAACTTTTAATTTCAATTCACGATAGATTTGGTTGGTAATTTTATAATAGTTTTGTAACCTAGCCAAAATTTTATTTGATATGGCTAAAATTGAACTGATACAAGACAATATTATTGCTCTATACATGTTTTTGATATATCCTTTTACATTTTTGATATTACTATATAATTTGCCATTCTAGTATAGTGGTTAGTACACAACATTGTGGCTGTTGAAACCCAGGTTCGATTCCAGGGAGTGGCATTTATTTTTTGGTTTTTTTAGTAGAGATTATTCTTTGCTTGCTTATGATAGATACAATGGTAGCAAGAAACGTTTCATACACCATCACTTGCATATCACGAACCAGAAAATGCTCATTTGATTTCGCTACGGTTTGTTTTGAGAGCTCAAGAAAGAACTTTTTTTTTCTGTTTTTTCTTCTTATTCAAGCTTCATTTAACAAAATTTGCTCAGAATTACACGTGGAAAACTAACAAGTAATATTTATTTGTTTCATGTTGTTTTTTTGATGGTCTCTTTGGAAATACCCCAGGTATCAAAAAAATGAAAAAAAAGAAACTGATTTAATGATCAAGTTGATATTATATTAGGTTACAATGTATTTCTGAATAACGTGTAATATACTATAAGAAGGAAACCTTGCAAAAGATTATCAATCAACACACTCGAACATACAATATGGATCAGCTGGCGCAGAGAAATACCAGTCACCAAGTTATATATGAAGATGCAGAAACTGTTATTATTCCACCAAACAAGACCATTGAGTATGGTTATTTATCGGGGTGGGTGCCAGAAGAAGGTTCTGAGGTTGAGTTGTACCATCGTTTCATGAAAAGAGCCACAAGCGTTTCGAGCGTGTCTGCTACAGCAACCAGTTCCAACGGATGCGTAGAATGTCCAACGGTTTCCTGTCCGAAATGTGGAGACAACTACTATTGCGTGATGACCAGTCGAACGTGCACTCAGTGTCCGCTAACATACTGTGCATTGAAAATTTCAACATCAACTGCTAGTTCGTCTGCATCGAGTAAACATAAAACAAATACTGGTGCAATTGCAGGGGGCGTTGTTGGTGGTGTTTGTGGTGCAATTGTCATTGCACTCTTACTATATTTTTTCTATTTTAAAAAATATTATTCTAAAAATAGAAAAAATAAGAATAGCGGTCGCGAAGGTAGCAGATTATCGAAATTGATACTAGGAGGAAAAGGAGGAGCTGATAATGGGAACGATAAAAAAGGTTCCTTACTTGATGGGAGTGTTGATGGGCATTTGGGATCATCTGTACCTCCTTCATCAGTAGTAGGAGGACAAGGTGTTAATGGATTATTTTATAGTGTGAATGACACACAAGGAGGAACTGATCTTGGAAGTTTTAAGCCACCAAGAAAGATTAAACATAATGGCAGTAACGGCGGTAGTAACAGAAATAAATTTTCAGATGAAACTAGCAGTGTTTCCACTACAGCAGCATCAAATATTTTACCAATTGCATATATTCCAGGTGTCAAAGCATCTGCAAGCAATCCAAGTCTAAGAACAAATGGATTGAGTGGACTTGCTAATAATTCAAAACGTAATGGTAATTTACGTAGAGGGAAAAGATCAGATAACAATAATGATGATGCAAAGAGTCATATCACTTTGGGAAGTTCAATTTTAGGTGATTTTGACGATGAGCAATCAGAAAACAATAACACCAAAAACTCTTTTTCACAAAGATACACAAATGATGCAGAGACATTGATGAGCACAGATGGGAATGAAACGCTTGCAAGTTATAGTGTAGGAAGTTTAATGAGCGTCAATGAAAATCTAGTCGCTATAAGGGCAAGACCTAATTTAGTACAAATCGATGAAGAAGATGAAGAGGAAGAAGAAGAGGAAGAAGATGAAGAGAAGAGAGAATACGATGGTGATGATTTAGATGAAAAATCGAATATGGATAGTTCAAATGTTTCAACAATTTCAAACAGTAAAAATACCAATACATATACAAGTATGAGTAGCAATACTATACCACAAACAGTAACAGAAGAAGAAGACGAAGACGATGACGATGACGAAGGCGATAGTGATAACGATGATGATAGTTTGGTAATTGAATTAGATGTTCATCCTAAGGCACATATCTCTCCTAGCAGCGACATACAGGGAAGAAAAGATTCGCCGTTCAGCAACATTCATGAAATTTGAATTTAACAAGAATACAAGGAAGATGCGATTGTGTAACAATATATATGTGTTTTTTTTTTTTTTTTTTTCGTTTTTAGTCTCTTCTTCTTTGCTCCTCTTGTGTATCTTTCTTATTTAGTCATTATTAAAAAGCGGCATTATTAGTGTATTTAAGTTGTATACATTATATCTTTACATCAATGTATTTATTTATTTTTTGTTTTGATTTTGTTCACACGGAGTAAAGAATTCCGTGTTAGTTATCAAAAAAATTTAATTGATAACAAAAACAGTGATTAGTAAGAGATGATTTAAGGAAAAACACACAGTTTTCAAATTGAAAAAAAATAATTAAATGATTGCACTCACTCACACCCAACTAATACTAATATGAAATGCTGACAATTTATTTCAAAGAAGGGCTATCAATTTCAAACACACACTGTGTGTGTATGCCTTTCTCTCCTCTCTTTTCCCTTCTTTCTTTTTCTTACTGTTTTTAGTTGTCTTTATCGTTATCGTACCTTCTCTCTATCCTCATTCCAGTACCACGTCGTAATTTTTATAGTGGTATCTGATTTAAATGTGTATAATAATAATATCGCGCATCACGTTTTTTCAAAACTATCTTTTCAAGTAGTTTAAAATATGTGAAAACGGCTAAAACCACAAATTGTTGTCCTTCCTTTTCTCTGTCTTTTCTTTTTCTTTTATTTTTTTTTTTTTTTTTGACTATCGTTCCGCAAAGAACAATAAAGAACATTTTTTTGAAAAAAAATAAAATGAAAATGAAAAAGAAGAAAATTTAATCAATTTCAATGATTTATAAGAGATGTTGATGACGATAATAATGAAGAAAATAGTGATTTGTCCATTTAGGTATGACTGATATATGGAGGAAATTTGATGATTGGAGTAGTTTCTCGACTATATATTTAAACTCTTGTTATTTCTATGTCTCTTTTCAGAATCATTATTATATTGAAACGTACATAATGTGTGGTTGTCTATCAGTTTTACGTACTGATTCAAAACATCTGCTTTAAAAGGAAGGAAAGAAAAAGAAAAACCAAAATCTCAATAAAAATAATGTCTCAATTTACTGATATTGATAGAAAAGCTGTTGCTACTATTAGATTGTTAGCCGTCGACGAAGTCTCTGCCGCTAACTCTGGTCATCCAGGTGCCCCATTAGGTTTGGCTCCAGCTGCCCATGTTATTTTCAAACAATTAACTTGTAATCCTAAAAACCCAGATTGGATCAACAGAGATAGATTTGTTCTGTCCAATGGTCATGCCGTTGCTTTGTTATATGCCATGATCCATTTAACTGGTTACGATTCTTTAAGTATCGATGATTTGAAACAATTTAGACAACTGGGTTCTAAAACTCCTGGTCATCCAGAATTTGAGTTACCAGGTGTTGAAGTTACTACCGGTCCATTAGGTCAAGGTATCTGTAACGCTGTTGGTTTAGCCATTGCTCAAGCCAATTTTGCTGCCACTTACAACAAACCAGGTTTTGAACTATCCAATAATCACACTTTTGCCATTGTTGGTGATGGTTGTTTACAAGAAGGTGTTTCTTCAGAAGCTTCTTCTTTAGCTGGTCACTTACAATTAGGTAATTTGATCGTCTTTTATGATGATAACAAAATCACTATTGATGGTGCCACTAATGTTTCATTTTCCGAAGATGTCTCTAAAAGATACGAATCTTACGGTTGGGAAGTTTTAAATGTTTTACAAGGTGATGATGATTTAGATTCAATTGCCAATGCTATTGAACAAGCCAAAAAATCTAGTAAACCAACTTTAATCAAATTATCTACTATCATTGGGTTTGGTTCTCTAAACCAAGGTACCTCTGGTGTCCATGGTTCGCCACTAAAAGATGATGACGTCAAACAATTGAAAGTCAAATTTGGTTTCAACCCAGAAGAAAAATTTGTTGTTCCACAAGAAGTTTACGATTTATACAATCAATCTATCATTACTCCAGGTAAAAAAGCAAACTCTGAATGGGACTCTTTATTGACTCAATATACTGAAAAATACCCAGAAGCAGGTTCTGAAATTTCTAGAAGATTAAGAGGTGAATTACCAAGTGGTTGGGAATCCAAACTACCATTATACACTCCAAAAGATTCTGCTGTTGCTTCAAGAAAATTGAGTGAGATTGCTTTGGATGCCATTTTTGATGATATTCCAGAATTGATTGGTGGTTCCGCTGATTTAACTCCAAGTAATTTGACTAAATCTAAAGGTTCTACCGATTTCCAACCTCCTCAATCAGGATTAGGTGATTTTAAAGGTAGATACATCAGATACGGTGTTAGAGAACACGCTATGGGTGCTATCATGAACGGTATCTCTGCCTTTGGTGCCAACTACAAACCATACGGTGGGACTTTCTTAAATTTTGTTTCCTATGCTGCCGGTGCCGTTAGATTATCTGCTCTATCTGGTCATCCTGTCATCTGGGTTGCTACTCACGATTCTATTGGTTTGGGTGAAGATGGTCCAACCCATCAACCTATTGAAACTCTGGCCCATTTCAGAGCTTTACCAAACATCAACGTCTGGAGACCTGCTGACGGGAACGAAGTCGCTGCTGCCTACAAAGTTGCTTTGGAATCCAAACATACCCCATCTATCATTGCTTTGTCCAGACAAAACTTGCCTCAATTAGAAGGTTCTACCATTGAAAAGGCTGCCAAAGGTGGTTACGTTTTACAAGAAAACAAAGACGCTAAAATCACTTTGGTTTCTACCGGTTCTGAAGTTGGTATTGTTGTTGATGCTGTTAAAGTTTTAGCTGAAAAAAACATTCCAGCTAGAATTGTTTCTCTACCAGATTTCCACACATTTGGTCAACAATCTAAAGAATATAAACTATCTGTCTTCCCAGACGGTGCTCCAGTTTTGAGTGTTGAAGTGTTAACCACTTTCGGTTGGTCCAAATATGCTCACCAATCTTTCGGTATTGACAGATTTGGTGCATCTGGTAAAGGTCCAGATGTTTACGAATATTTCGGTTTCACTCCAACAGGTATTGCTGAAAAAGCTGAAAAAACTGTTGAATTTTACAAAGGTCAAACCGTTTCTTCATTAATCAACACCGCTTTTTAAATGTAATAAAAATATAAATAAATTAACAAAAGCAAAACACTTTTTGAGAAAAGACATTGCTTTAAATTATGTATAACATTTTAAATAGTATAATATTGCACACTTTATGATATGATAAAGTCCATTTCAAATATTTTCTATTTGCCTTTTGTGAAAAAAAAAAGGTTTGCGTATTTACTTTAGCTCTTTTTTTTCTGGTTGACCTACACTATTAGAAAACACTGCTGAACCCTCAAAGCCAAGAAGAGATAGATGACTGAGGAAAAAAAATTGGCAGTAGCGTTTGTGTGTTTGGGGAATATCTGTCGTAGTCCAATGGCAGAAGCTGTGTTTAAGCAAATAGTGCAAGATCACAAGGTGGGAACGAAATTTTCACGCATAGAGTCGTTTGGAACTGCTGGGTACCATGTTGGCGATACGCCGGATCACCGGTCTGTTCAAACTTGCGAAAAATACGGCGTCCCTGTGAACCACAGAGCCCAGCAGTTCAGAGGCAATCATTTTGAAGAGTTTGATTACGTTATCTGCATGGATAATTCGAACCTAAGAAACTTGCAAAGCTTGAAGAAAAGATGTGGATACAAAGAGGGGGAAGGTGCTGAAATTTACAAATTTGGACACTGGAACACCAAAGAAAGCGAATTCAATAACATTGTGGAAGACCCGTATTACGGTGGAGAATCTGGCTTTGATTACAATTTCAAACAAATAAAGTTTTTCAGTGAGAACTTTTTGAAATCAGAATTATAATCCTAGTAGTGTACATAAAGTTTGAAAAGAAAGAATACAGATTTTTTGAAAAAAAATTCAAAAAAATGCCAGTAAGTTAATATATATATATATATATATTAGTTTTTCTTTATTTACAACTTTTCAAAATCTTCCTCTTTATAAACGAAATCTGCACCAACTCTTCTAGAAATCCATGAAGATTTGTAGTCAAAATACCTCCATGAATCTATGACGCCATGCTCTTCCTGGTTTTGCAAATTGTTTTCAGAAAGTCCAATTGAGCTTATCTCCTTTTGTTTATGATACCAATATCTATCAATTTTGTTAAATTTCCAGTTTCTAAGAGTCAATTCCCTAGAAGCTATAAACTGATCGTAAGAACCTTGATAATGATAGAAAATAAAGAAAAGAGTATCCAAATCAAATTTTGTACAAATTTGAGCAATAGAGGTTTTTGAATATATATCAGCTTTATTCCAATTTATTTTCAATCTTTCTATATTTTTAGGTAGAGCTTTTACATTTGGGTTGAATTCACTCATATGATTGTTTTGTAAACATGTGAATTTTATTGGTTCTTGTGGAAAATAAATAGAAGTTGGATGTGTTTGTGATAGTTGCAACTCGTGCAATTTCGGAACTTCAGAGTCAATCGAGTCAGGACAATTCAATAACGAGGATTCCAATTGCTCAATGATATTTTTATCCAATTCTTCATTACTTGGCTCAATGATATTTTTTTTGGTAAAAAGCCAATCTTTTAAACTGTCTTTAAATAGTGAATTTTTGAAAGCATCCTTTTCTAAATCTTTTGAAATCAAAGAATCTGCTTTTGCTAATCTTTCCTTTTTCTGTGCAGAAAGTTCTTTTACTACATCCTCTACTGATGGAGTTTGCGGTGTATTATTATTATTATTATTATTGGAAATAGTATTTGTGCTATTATTTTGACCAACACTATCCACCACACGTATTTCTTTTATATCTTTTTTGGGTTGCTGTGGAGCGTTATCATTCAATTTCGAAGAAGAGTTGAGTGATGATGTTTGTAGTTTGGAAGTGACATTTTTTTCCTTCTCTTTATCATTAGACCGTTGTTGTTGCTGTTCAAAAGGTGTTGGTGTTGGGGAAATGCTTCTTTGTGTAGTTGGTTTTTCATTTTTAGTTGGTACAAAGTTTTTGTTGTTAAGATTTGGTGAAGGTGGCGCTGCCAGTGATATGTTAGATGATGAAGCTTTGATATTGATATTATTATTATTATTATTATTATTATTATTAGTGTTATCTTTTTTGGTAGGCGTTGATTCAAGAAAACTGTTATCTGTCGTTGTTGTTGTTGCCATGGTGGTATCAGTAATAAAACTAGTATTGTTATTAATATTATTGGAGCTGTTATTATTATTATTATTATTATTATTAAATTGAACTTCACACCCCATATCTTCATATAAAGTATCATATTCTACAAAGTCTGGATCATCTAAATTATTTTCCACATAATACAAAATATCATCTTTAAATTCTTCAACAGTTTCGCATTCCATATCATCACTATTAAGTAATCTTAATATATTTTCCAAATTAGCAATATGGAAATTATGTCTTTCAATTTTATCTGTATCATCATTAGATTCTAAGGTTTCTAGTTGCTTTCTCAATTCATCAATATTTTCTTCAATGAAATTACCGGTCTCTAATTTTTTAATCTCTTTTGGATTCAAAACAATGTTAGGGTTCGACAAAGCTTGTGTAGAAAATTGTTTTAATTTCATTAACTTTTCAACACTTTTAAATCTTTCCATTCCATTTTCAATCAATCTTCTATTTTCCTTTAACAATTTTTCTCTGTCTTTGACATCTTCTTTACTCATCCACGTTTTAATCTGTTCTCTTTGTTTTTGTAATTTTTTGATAACATTTTTCAAATCTCCTTCTAGTTTCTCCCTGTATGATTGTTGTGAAGGTTCACTATCTTGAAAATTATCATAAACTTGATCAAAATCTTGCAATCCATCTTTTACTTTTTTTAATAATTTATCAATCTCTTGATATAGTTTTCTTTGGGACATTAGTTGCTGTTTTTGGTTGTTGTATCGTTATGTTTATATTGCATATTACGAGGCCCATTAATGGTATTGAATGAACCCAGGTACACTAAAATTTTCTTCTTCTTTCAATATTTCCATTTTTTTGTGCGTTTTTTGTGACCAGTGGGGGTAACGAAAATGGTTAATTTTTTGGAATTTCGAGGAACAAATTTTAAAGACACTTACCCTCTTTTTTATAAAAATGAAATGCAAAAAAAAACCAAAAGAAAAAACTAAATTCCATTGGAATTTTAAGATTAATATCAAAATTGAAGTTCGAGACGATTGAAAAGAATTCAAGAGTCATAAGTTATTTTATGTAATATATAAACATGTACCTCTATTTATGGCTGTCCTAATTTTTGTTTTATCTTCCTTTCGCTACTGAATTTACAGGTAACATTCATCTTTCTCCTAATTACCCTAATCAAAGAAATAAAACAGCAAAACCAAAAAAACGACAAGTTTCGATCAAAATTTGGTAATATAATGTCTGAAATTTTAAAACAATACTCTGAAATCTTAGACAACCCAACTCTAAGTATTTTACCTCATGATTTTTTGAGACCAACTAGCGAACCGTTTGTTAAACAGGAATCATATTTGACTCAATTACCTCAACTCTTTTTAAATCATGAAACTAAATCAATTGTCACCACTGCATTGGCTACCTGGGCTACTTTGATTTATAGATTGACCGGTGATGACGATCTTGTTGTTTATACCAACCAATATGGTGTTATTAGATTTACTATTCAACCAAATCTTTCGTTTAATGACTTACGTTCTTTGATTGATTCTGAAATCAAATTTTTAGTTGATGAAAAAAAATTGAATAATTTCCAAGACTTTGATGCATTATCAAAATTCATTCAAACTGAAAAAGATATGGAAATTACTCCACAATGTTTTAGAATAGGTTTTACTGTTGATGAACCAAATTTTCAATTAGATCATTTTAAATACAGTCTTTTTGACACAGTTATTAATATAAATACAAAAGATCAAGCTCTAGAAATTATTTATAATTCTTTGTTATATTCTACAGAAAGAATCTCTACATTAGCTGATCAATTTGGTTTGTTGTTATCAAATTCAACTAATGATTCTACTACTATTACTAAGATTAATTTAATAACTGAAAAATCAAGTGAAAATTTACCAAATCCGACAAACAATTTAGGATGGTGTGATTTCAGAGGTTGCATTCATGATATTTTCCAAGAAAATGCCGAGGCACATCCAGATAAAACTTTAGTAGTTGAAACGCACGACTCCCATAAAAGTAGAAATTTTACTTATAGAGATATCAATAGAGCTTCTAATGTTGTTGCACATTACTTAATTGATAATGGGATTCAAATAGGCGATGTTGTTATGATTTATAGTAGTAGAGGTGTTGATCTTATGGTGTGTGTTTTCGGTGTTTTGAAAGCAGGTGCTACCTTTTCCGTTATTGATCCTGCATATCCACCTGCAAGACAAACTGTTTATCTAGGTGTTGCTAAACCAAAAGGTTTGATTGTTATTGAATCTGCTGGTGTCTTGGATCAATTTGTTGAAGATTATGTGGAAAACGAACTAGACGTTATTTGTAGAATTCCCCAAATTGCTATTCAAGATGATGGTATTGTTCACGGTGGTAAATCTACTTTTAACAACTCTGATGGCTCGGATGTTTTGGCTAATTTTCAAATTAAGGGTGATATCAAGACCAACATTGTCGTTGGACCAGACAATAACCCAACTTTAAGTTTTACTTCAGGTTCAGAGGGGATTCCTAAAGGTGTTTTGGGGAGACACTTTTCTCTTGCATACTATTTTGACTGGATGTCCACTCAATTCCATTTATCATCAGATGATAAATTTACCATGTTGAGTGGTATTGCTCATGATCCAATTCAAAGAGATATGTTTACTCCAGTTTTCTTGGGCGCTCAATTATTGGTTCCAACTCAGGATGATATTGGTACTCCGGGAAGATTGGCTTCATGGATGGCTAAATACGGAGCTACTGTAACACATTTGACCCCAGCCATGGGTCAATTATTAGCAGCACAAGCTACTACTCCAATTCCATCTCTTCACCATGCCTTTTTTGTTGGTGATATTTTAACCAAAAGAGATTGTCTAAGGGTACAAACTTTAGCTGAAAATGTTACTATTGTTAACATGTACGGTACTACAGAAACTCAAAGAGCAGTCTCGTTTTTTGAAGTTAAATCCAAGAAAGAAGATCCACTATTTTTAAAAAGTTTGAAAGATGTTATGCCAGCAGGTAAAGGTATGTTCAACGTACAATTATTAGTCGTAAACAGAAACGATAGCACTCAATTATGTGGTGTTGGTGAAGTTGGTGAAATATATGTCAGAGCCGGTGGTTTAGCAGAAGGTTACAGAGGATTACCTGATTTAAACAAGGAAAAATTCATCAACAATTGGTTTGTTCCTGAACACCATTGGGACTCATTGGATGACAACAAGAAAGCTGATGGGTCATCTTGGTTAGGTCCAAGAGATAGAATGTACAGAACAGGTGATTTGGGTAGATACCTACCAGATGGTAATTGTGAATGTTGTGGTAGAGCAGATGATCAAGTGAAAATTCGTGGTTTCAGAATTGAATTAGGAGAAATTGATACGCATATCTCACAACATCCATTGGTTAGAGAAAACATCACTTTAGTTAGAAAAAACAAAGACAACGAGCCAACTTTAATTACTTTTATGGTTCCTAGATTTGACCACGTTGAAGAGTTGAAAAAATTTTACTCTCCCCTTGAAAACGAATCGATTGCAAAAGACCCAATTGTCAAAGGTTTATGCACGTATTACAAGCTAGAAAAGAACATAAAAGAATTTTTGAAGAAAAGATTGGCCAGTTATGCTATGCCTTCAATCATTGTTGTCTTGGACGGATTACCTTTGAATCCAAATGGGAAAGTTGATAAACCAAAATTACAATTTCCAACACCAAAACAATTGGACGTGGTCGCAGCCAACGTTTCTACAGAGTTGAACGATTCCGATTTCACTGAACAGGAACGTGAAGTTGTAAATTTATGGTTGGAAGTTTTACCACAAAAGCCAGCTTCTATTTCTCCTGAAGATTCCTTTTTTGATTTGGGTGGTCACTCGATTTTAGCCACTAGAATGATTTTCACATTGAGAAAGAAACTCAATGTTGATTTGCCATTAGGAACTATTTTCAAATACCCAAGTATCAAAAGTTTTGCCGAACAAGTTGCAAACGCTAAGGGCTCTACAAATACAAACGACTCAAATGGGCCAACCACCGTTGATTATGCTGGGGATGCTAATAAAATTGCTTCAGAACTTTTATTGGCTTCCTACCCAACCAGACCAGATTTTGGAAGTTCTAGCGAATCAATCAATGTTTTCTTAACAGGTGCTACTGGTTTCTTAGGGTCTTATATTTTGAGTGACTTATTAAACAGAAAGGGGGAAAACATTAAAGTTTTTGCTCATGTTAGAGCCTCTGATAAAGAGGCTGCTATGAAAAGATTAGAGAGAGCAGGTGCCACTTACGGCACTTGGAAACCAACATTTTCTTCCAGAATTGAAATAGTTTTAGGTGACTTATCCCAAAAACAATTTGGGCAATCTGATTCTGAGTGGAAAGAATTGTGTGATCAAGTCGACGTCATTCTTCACAATGGTGCTTTGGTTCACTGGGTTTTCCCTTACTCTAAGTTAAGAGACGCCAATGTCATTTCAACCGTTAATGTTTTGAACATGTGCGGTGTCGGTAAATCTAAATTTTTCACTTTTGTTTCTTCTACTTCCACTGTTGATACAGATTATTTTTTTAACAAGACTGATTCTATTTTAGAGTCTGATGATTTGAGCGGCTCTGCGTCTGGTTTAACAGGTGGTTACGGTCAATCCAAATGGGCTGCTGAATACATCATTAGAAGAGCCGGTGAAAGAGGGCTAAGAGGTTGTATTGTTAGACCTGGTTACGTCACCGGTAACTCCAGCAACGGTTCTTGTAACAGTGATGACTTTTTAGTCAGATTTTTAAAAGGTGTTACTCAGTTAAAATACATTCCCGACATTTCAAACAGTGTCAACATGGTTCCAGTAGACCATGTTGCTAGAGTAACCACTGCTGCAGGTTTCCATCCTTTGAACAACTTTAGTGTTGTTCAAGTGACTGCTCACCCAAGACCTGCTTTTAACTCTTATTTGAACACATTGAGCCAATTTGGGTACGAAGTGGAGGTTGAACCATATGAAGCTTGGAAAAAACATTTAGAAGCGTCTGTTGTTGAAGGTGGCGAAGAAAATGCTTTATACCCATTGCTAGCCATGTGTCTAGACGACTTACCAGGTGGTACAAGAGCTCCTGAACTGGACGACTCTAACGCTGTTGAAGTTTTATCGAGGGATGCCAAATGGTCCGGTGTTGATGTTTCTTCAGGCAAAGGCGCAACAAAAGAACAAATTGCCATTTACATTGCATTTTTAAATAAAGTTGGGTTTTTACCTAAAGCTCCATTAAGCTCGAAACTACCTGAAATTGTCTTGTCACAGGAACAAATCGAGCTAGTTGCTTCAGGTGCAAGTGCCAGAGGCAGTGCTGCTTAAGCTATATATATACATATAAATTGCATGTACAAACAAATACAATAAAGAATAATACATTAAAAACTTATATTAAATACACGAGGATGAGATTTTTCAGTTTTAGAAAGAACCTCACTTTTACAACAAATCAATTGTTGAATAAAAATTGCAAATCAGCCTGGGTTAATCTACTGGCAGCGGCTTCGTCTTTGTTGATTGTTGCATTAATCATATTTGCTTTTTTCTCTTGTAACTCAATGATTCTTGATTCAATACTATCTTCAATACAAAATCTGACAATTTTAACAGGTCTGTTTTGACCGATTCTATGGACTCTATCCCCAGATTGCCATTCTACAGAGGGGTTCCACCACGGCTCCAACAAAATAACATGCGACGCTTCACACAAATTCAAAGCAACACCACCTGCTTTCAAACTTACTAAAAACACTTCTACGTGCGTGTTGTTCATGAAGTATTTAATTGTTTCGTCCCTTTGAGTTGGAGACATATTACCGGAAAGTTTGACTGTTTTGAAACCAGCCCTTTTCAGCCTCCATTCTACTAAATCCAACATACTTGTGAATTGAGAAAATACAATAGATTTAATTGTTTTCTCCTCACTTCTCACGTTGTAAAGCTCTTCTACTAAAGCTTCAATTTTTGTTGAAGACTTCCAGGTTCCATCCAATTTGATTTTGCTCAAAATAGACTTTTTCTTCGTAGTGCTTTGAAAATCATCAGTAAAAATTGGTGGTTGTGATAGATCAATACTCAAAGAAATATGACAAACTGGACATGTCGGATGCTCATTTATTGCACTTTCAACGTACTCTTGAATACATAATCTGCAAAACTTATGATGACACTTGGATTCGATTGGATCTTCAGCTTGTTCCCCACAAAGCTGACATACTATCATGTCCTGCTGCTTTTCAGGGTTTCTTAGTTTATGCAAGACCAAATCCGGATGATCTGCCATTTGTCTCATTCTAGTGATCAATGTAAAGATATTAGCATAATTATTCAAAACCACACCTTCTTCAACATACCCATTATATTCCCTGCTAATGTCTGTGTATAAACTTTGGTACAAATCTTTTTCCTCTGGGTTGAAAAAATCCTTTCTAATGGTGACGATTCTAGGTGGCAAACCCAAATCATCGGATCTTTCAACCTTGGTTCTTCTTAGCATGATTTGCTTCAATAAAATCTGAATGTTTTCAAAACTCTCTCTACCGGGGCCTTCCATACCGTGTTTCAAAATATTTTTCAACATAAAATGATTGAAAAAATTGGTATGTTGCATGATGACATGATTACAATGATCACAGTGCATATTGTCAGAAAATTCCCATTTTTTACTGTTACAATCACATTTGGTACAAAAGTATTTTGCCACTGGCTCAATGTCTATGAACCTAAGTAGGGAATAAATTTCACCAATTCTATTTTGCAAAGGAGTACCCGATAAACACCATTTTTTTTGTGTATTTAGTTCAGTAGTTGCCTTAGCTGTGTTGGATTGTCTGTCTTTAATATTATGGGCTTCATCTAACACAACTCTATAGAAAGGAAAATTGTGTAACAAAGATTTTTCTTTATAGAGACCATGTTTCCGTTTAACCCCATACTTTTGTCTTCTAAAACAACTTTCCAGAACTGCAAAAGTCGTTAACACTACATTATAATCTTCAAAAACTGTTTCCAGTTGTTGTTTTGATTTGTTCTGAACAACTTTGTTTCTTGTTGGACCATGAAATACATACGGTTTCAACAACCCACATGCATGCAATTCAATTTCATTTTTCCATTGCATTAGAGCGACAGTAGGAGCTATAACTAAAGTCACTCTTTTATTTTCTTTATCCTCGTCCAAGTCGGCCATTAGCAGTGCAATAGTTTGAATTGTTTTACCCATCCCCATTTCATCTGCCAATATACCACCTTTATATAGACCTTTTTCTTGTGCTTTCATCCAGTATAAACCTTCCAGTTGAAACGGTAATAATTTTGTTTTCATTTGGGATGGTTGTTCGGCACGACAAACTGCTGGAGTTTCAATTGCTTTCAAATCAGTAAAATAGTTTTTTAAATCAGGATGATGCAGGTACAAATTGTTGGTTGTTCTTGCGTAATAATCAATTTTAGGTCTATTTGAAGGTTTTTTTTTACCATTTGCTTTAGCTGCTGGTTTTTTCTTCGATTTTTTCTTCAAATCTTTTTTTTCATCTTCTAACTCTTCTAAGCCTTCTGTCAAATCTGTAATATCTATTGGCTCATCAACCGCTGTAGTGTCGTCCATCTTATCAACGGAGTTTGAACCCTCATCAACTAAATTCTCCTTTGTATTGATTTCTTCAAGCTCAAAATCCGCATCGTCCTCATCATCACTGGCTATCTTCTTGATCTTAGTTTTCTTAGCATTTTTGGCTTTCCCGGCAGTATTTGCTCTTGTTGGTCTTTTTTTGGTATTGGATGTTTCAACTTTAGTGTTGATTTCGTTTTCGTCATCATCTTCATCCTCAGAAGAAGTTATGGTATAAACTATTTTCTTCTTTGTGCTTCTCAATCTTGATGACCTTCTTGTTTGTAAATCTGGATCATCCACAATGAAGCCACCGTCTAACTCTTCTTTCGACATGGTCTCTATATCTGCTCTCTATTGACTCAATATGGTTTGAATTTTGATGTTTTCATTTTTTTTCTCCATGAATTACTTTGAAATTTTCAAGTTGGGTTATATAAAAACTGTAAAAATAAAATCTCAAATCTTAAATTTTTCCTTTTATTATAATTATTCCCCTATTCACCATTGTCAAATATTTTATAAACAATTGAAAGTAAGGTGTTACGTCATATTAAGAATGAAAAACCATTGTTTACGTGATTCAAAGAATTTTTCAAAAATTTTACGTGGTTGATGTTTTGATTTCGATCTTTGATACCCGACATGAAAATTTTGTTTCTTTTTTTTTTTTTTTTTTTTTTTTTTTTTTTTTCAAATTTTTTCCAAATTTTTTTTTTTTATCCTGCCTGAAGAATTTGCTTCTTCAGCTCATCACTCTTTCGTGGAAGGCTGATTTTGATGCCCTTTCTAAACATGCTTTAAGAGGAAAAAATTATCCAACAACTCAATTAATCATCATATCAATTGAAAATTATCAAAAAAATAATAAACATATTGTGTTTTTTTTTCCGTATCAATAAACAGTAACAACAATAATAATAATAACAGTAACATAATAAAAAAAAAACAAACAAAACATGTCAGTCGTCGGTTCCTTGATTTTCTGTTTAGAGTGTGGTAATCTACTAGATAACACTTCTTCTACCAATAACGATCATATCGAATGTGGTGTATGCCAAGCCAAATACCCGAAAAAAGATTTTGCCAATTTGAAAGTTAAAACTTCAACAGCTCCAGACGCTTTTCCATCAA
>JAKTSY010000005.1:0-233139 GCA_030580555.1 Hanseniaspora taiwanica (nom. inval.) | reverse complement strand
AAAAACCGGATATTAACTTAATAAGAAAATAGTATACAAATTTTTTTTATATATCCGAATTAAATTTTCTTAGAAAAAATTGAAATTATACATTTTGAGAAGTCAGAAAGCGAAGAAAAAAAACAACCCCCAAGAAAACCTAATCAAAAGATGAATGGGAAAGAAAAAGAAAAAAAAAGAAAAAAAAAAAAATATATATTGTACTGTATTTTATGCATGTTGTATTTTAGCATTCGATAAGAATCTTATATAAATGTATTATTATATCAATTCTTATCAATAGTGAATGAATGAATGGAAAAGAAAAAAAACTGAAAAGAAGACAAAGACCTAAGGAATGAAATTTGGTGCACAAATATTTGATAAGAGTGTTCCTGAATGGAAACATAACAATATCGACTATAATAAATTGAAAAAAATCATTAAACTGTGTACAACTACTCAATATGATAATCCAGACCATTTGGCAATTGCACAACAACAGTTTGAAGAGCAAATCACTAATGTCAATATATTTATTGGTTTGAAAATGAATGAAGTGACGAGTCGAATTGTTTCTATAGAAGAAGAATTGTCATCATTGCAACAACAACAACAACAACAACAACAAGAAAGTGGTAGTAGTAGTAGCAGTACAATTGCTGCTGCTGCTACCACTACTAGTGCCACCACTGTAAACAACAAGCTGAGGGCAAGAAGATATTATTTGAAAAAAATAGACAGATGCAATCAACTATTAACTAATTTGTCTCGTTTCTTGATTGTACAAAAAATTGCTATAAGGAAATTGTTTAAAAAATTCTACAAACATTATCCCAATAAAGAGGTTGCATCGACTTTCATTGATACGCTACAATCTAGTGATAAATTTGTTAAAGGTTACAATGGGGTTTCTTTAATAAATGTAGATTTAGATCCGTATCTATTAGAAGTTTCATTAATTATGGATTTCTTATGTAATACTACTATGGATACAGAACCATCATCGCAGAGACATGATACCAATAATGGGATTATTTTTAACAACGAATGTGAATTCGATGCTCTTATACTACAACACAGTTATAAAAGTGAAAAATTCATTATTTCAGGAGATTCTTCAATGCAGTTGAAATTCCTTTTGATGAAAATGGGATTTCTGATGGTGAGTTCTTCTTTTTTCAATAATAACACTGCCAATGGTAAAGATATATTTCCAACAAGATCAAATTCGGCAGTTTCGATAGATAATAATAATAATAGTAAAAATAATAATAACGATACATTAACAATTCTACAAAATCAAAATTTAAGGAAAAAATCAAATACTTCACTGACTATTAATGCTAGTAGTAACAATTTCTCAAATTATGAACATGTTTCATTGAAAATTTTAAACAAACCATTGAAAACTAGTTCTTCTTCCTCTTCAACAACAAAATTAGGAATTGAAAAAAATAAAGAAGTTGATACAAATCCAAATATGATTCTAAGTTACGAAAATAATAATAAAATCCAACAAGAACAACTAAGCACAGAGAAATGTGTTGTACAATGCCATATTGGTGGAATTAGAAACTACATCACTACAACACAGATACCATACCATATAATAATGGATACGCAAACACACGAATTACAATCCATAAACAATGAGTCTCTCTCCTCATCTGTAACAACTTTACAACAAGAAAATGAACTATCAAGACCTGTTAACAAGATTGTTATGGAGTGGATTCATTCAAAAAATCTACAAATTGTTCATCCCTGTTTGCAATTCAAAAGAACAAGATTTGCCCTGTTTGATAATGATTCAACTCCTAACAAAGCAAGATACATATGCACAATTGATGAAAATATAACACCAAATGATATTGTTGGTAATAATTTCTTCTTTACAATGATTGATCTAGAAAATGAAGATTGTAACAACAACAATATCAAACATAGTACCAACAAGTCGACAATAATACCTAATGTCAACAAAAAAAACTTGAAATTCTTTACAGATCTATACAACAATTTGAACGAAAACAATATTCAAAATTTTCCAACTTCAAAAACACTGTGGTCATCTATTTACAATTCACAAGTATTAAATAATCAGGATTTCTACAAATCTATTATGAAAGACTACAAAGATGCATATCTGTACTCTGACGACTTCATTACAAATGAAATTTTTTACTCAGTAGGGTCGTTCATAGTAGATACAAAAATTACAAGTTTAATTGAAAAACAACAAAGATCAACACAAACCTCTCTTCTAAGAAAAACATCCTCAGAACACCTACATAACAACAAACCTCATCTACTACACCAAACTCAAGACCGTTCAAAAGCACCTCAAAAAAGATACTGGAACGAGTTCGATGATGGCGAAGATTTCGAAAATTCAGGATTCTACAATGAGGACGACTTGGAAGATGATGGGTACGAAGATGAACGGTTCATTAAGTTTTCTAAAAATTTCATAAACACAATGTATCAGATTTTTTTTCCTAAAAATCCACTCCCATCCGCTTCTCTTTTGGAGAGTCGTTATTTCAGACACGTGGACCCAAACTCCCAATCAGAACAAACAAATTTACTAGACCAACAATCGGTCTACGAGCAGTATCTAGTGAATGGCGTCTTGTCCAACAAGGCACCGTATATGACTTTGGAAGAATCGGTGCCGATTTTTGAGTACAAGCATGACCAAGTATTTTCTGTTCTTTACATCCTTTTGTTGATTATCTCCTGTTTGACATGTGGGGTCTCTATTGGGATCGTTTTGACGCTTTTCAACGTGGACAGTGACTATGACTCGCGTTTGGAAATCTCAAATCTTTTTGTGTTCGTTTTATGTTTCTCGATGGTCGGTTCTCTTGTCTTTGGTATCGTTAGTTTGTTGATTCTGTTTAGCAGATTTTCAAGAGCACCCCTTTGGCATTATATCAGTGGGTTCTCGGTATTTATCCTTGTGACCCTCATTTCCTGTTACGGTATTTTAGGAATGATTTTTTGACTGTGTATAAAATTTAAGTATAATACATAAATATATAATTTCACCTTCTTGCCAGTTTCTTACGTTTCTCCTCTTCGTGTTTCTTTAACCATAGTTCTTCTTTCTTGTCTTCCAATCTAGCCATTTTTCTTGAAGCTTCTTCTTCTTCCAAAATATCCAGTCCATTAGCCTCCATGTCGTCGCTGTCATCGTCGTAGTCGTACTTCCTCTCTTGGCTCCGGCCATTGCTCATCAATCTCCAAATCTCTCCTCTATCATAACCAGGCTCGTCTTCTTCGATGAAATCATCCAATTCACTGTCGTACTCTTCTCTTTCTTCATGATTCTTTCTATAACTTTCCTTTTTCTGCAATTTCTTCAGTATCTTCTTGGAAGGACCAGACTGAACTGTGGATGAGATCTTTACTATACTTTCAGGTTTCCGTGTTGCAGATTGCGCCACAGGTTTCTTGTCACTAATTGAAACTGAACTGCTGCTTTTAATTCTTTTGTTACTCTTCCAACCACTAATCTCCACAGGCCGTTTTTTAATGGGCACTTTACCGCTTTTGATAATGGCAGGGGTCGTGGGCTTGGTTTGTTCTGCCTGAGCCATTAGTTCTTCAAAAGACAGTTTCTTTTCCTTTGCAGGTGCAGGTTTCATCACTGATGAACTCGACATATTTTGCAGTTTTGTTTCTATTTTTTTCCTAAAACGAGTCTTCACCATATTCGGATCTTTTTCTACAGTGTTGGAACTCCTAGACCTGTTAGCCTGGTTTCTCACTTTGAGAGACCCTCCACGCTTGGCGTCTTCTTCCAACTGCTTCTGTTTCCTTATCTCTTTCAATCTTTTCACTGCTGGATCAGCTTCTCTGGTGTACCTTGCAGGAAGAATACTGCTCTCTATATCCAGAGGATCCACATATTTGCTGTTGGTATTGGAAAGTTGTGTCTTATTGTATGGCAAAGCTTTTGCCTGGTTGGTTGAGCTTTTTTGAATAGATTTGAGTTGGTCTAGATATCCCATGTGTGTGTAGTGTAAAGTGTAAATGTTGCTTAATTGAACGTTGTCTGGTGTTTTCGTTTCTTTCTTATTTTTTATTGAACTTGCATGAGACCGTGTAATTTATCAATTTCCATTGTGTTCGGCAACGTTGATATTATTTTCGGCATCACGCTATTTTGGAACCTCAACTTTTTTTCAGTATCAATAAAGCGTTTAGAACGCTGCTATTTTCAAGAAAAGATTTAATTATATACAACTATTTAATCACTTTCCAACTGCTGCAAGAAATCGCCATATTCATCAGATAGATTTAGAGATTGATTTTCAGTGTTATCTTTGCCCTCCGTGTCTTTCCCTTCAGGCTCTGAATCTACAATAAATCCACCGTCTTGCTCTTTTTCTTGAGAGCCTTCTGAGGTATTTGGATCAAATCCTCCTTCCTCTTTCTGCGAACCCTCCAAGTCATCTTGAAAAAATCCTCCTTCGTCACTCTCCTCGCCAAAGGAAGAAGCATCTTGAAGTTCGAAATTCTGTTCAGCGTTTTTGTCTTCTCTCAAAATCCCACCTTCTGCTGCTTCCTGAACTAGTTTGTTGTTTGGATCAACAGACCCGTGCAAGTAGTTTAATCTTTGTTGAATTTTCAATTTTTTCAACAACACAGTCCAATGGTTGTACCCTTCCAACTCTTTGTTCTCTAATTTTTCCTCTTCTTCAGCAATTTTCAAGCCTTCAATAGCGATGCACACTGCGTCTTGAAAATCTCTTAGGCAAACTATACCACTAACTCTTGGCTTTACTGTGAAACCTCTTTCAAAGTCAAACCCTGTAACCGCTTTAGCAAACGGCACCTTGATAAAACGTGCAGCTTTTATAGCTATCAGATCTTCAATCAAAACACAGTTCATCGGAATCATATGCGGTTTGTAAACATCAATATTCCCGTATGCGTTGACTTGTATTTCACCTTTAGAACTGGCCAACGGAGGAACAAACAGCTCGGTGCTGTCTATGGGATACAATCTTTCCATTCCGTCATCATCAGGGTCTTCTACATTGCCACGCGCAGGCCCAAACTTCCGTTTCTTGACTATTCTCAAGTGTTGAGCCCCACTCTTCAATACTCTACCTTCCATATACCATTGCCTCCCACTGCGTAATTTCAACAAATCTGCCTTCAAGTAAACTTTCACAGATTTGTTTTTGTTTTTCAATTTGAAAAACCCACAATGTTTACAGCCTGCTTTGAGTACATAATCAGAAGATATCTGATTTTCCAAGATGAACTTTGGATGATTTGAAAAATCTTGTAAAGAATCCGGAATCGTTTCCAAACCTAATTTAGTGGAAAAATACTCGTCTTCATATTCATCGATTTTCAAAGAAATACGGCCTCCTACAGTGTTCAAATATTGTAAACTCTTTTCATACCATTTTTCAACTTCCTCATCTCTCGTACATCTTTTCTTGAAAACTTTGGAGTGGTACTGAATGGTGTACCTTGGAGTGATGTCTCTAGTGCCTAATTTCCTGTCATACCCAATGACGTATCTTAGAGAGTTGAACTTGTTTGCTTGTCTTTGAGAAATAGGATCTAATTTTGATCTCGAGTTTCTATTCATAGTATGTTCTTCAATGATTCTGAAGTTCATAGCATCGACTGTGATCCATGTTTTGTTAAACTTGTTCCATACTTCGCACCAGAAAAGAGGATACCGAAGAGACTCTATCGGCAAGTTATTTACATCATTTTCAGGTTTAGTTTGGATATCTGTTTTGTTAAAAGAGCTCAATTTCCTATGTTGCTTTTCCGGTAAGCCAATGCTTGTTGTTGATAGCATCGTGTTCAAATCATCGTCTTTCTCGTTATGATCAATTTTTTTCAAGTTTGTGAAATCAGGGGGTTGTAAAGAAAACACCAATCTAGCATTCAGCCCAACTGATCTTAAAAGAGCCACATACCCTTGAGCTCCAACATCTCTTGAGCCCTTTCTCTTGTGCAGTAATGTATCTGTAAATTCTTGTTCTAGCATGAGCGTAGAAGTGGTTCTTTTGACTGACCTCTCACCAATTTTATTCCAGGGCCGCATATACAACCCCATTATATAGTGGTTGTTATCGTATTTGCATGTATAGTATTTTTGCCAGATCTCGATTGTTTTCTTCAATCCATCTAGAAGTTTCCTTGTGCTTCGAAGCGGCAACTCTTCATCTTTCTTCGGGTGCAAAAGATCAAACACAGAATCAGGTACCAAATTATCCAATTTCTTGTGTAATTTTGAACTATTAAGTAACTTATTTCGGTGGTACCCATGAGCAAGAAGTGTTAGCAAGTACATTTGGTGAAATCGTAGTCTTTTCTGTTTCTCAACTTTGTCCACTGCATTGAGCTCTCGTTTTTTCGCTGATTTTTCCAGTCCAGCACTAATAGTAAACGTCATGTTATCTTCTTCGTCTCGTTGTTCATCTCCTGAACTGTAGTTATCCATTGGCACATCTTCAAAATCATCAGAATCAAACTCACTGTCCTGTGCGTTTCCCTTGTCTTCGGATTCTTCAGATTCCTCGGATGTGTCCAAATTAATAATGTTCACAGCCTCTCTGGAGGACTCTTCTTCCTCATCTTCATCTTCGTCCAGGTCGATAATTACTGCAGGACGTGCACTGCTCCTAGTATTCAGTCTTCTTCGTTTCAAAACCGGTTCGGCAGAAGCCTTTTTTTCTTCAACAAGAGCATCTCTTACAAGGTCAAAATGTTCATTTGAAAGTTTCCCTCCTCTCATTTCTTTTAACTCACACTCTTTTGTTGTTGTTCTTGTTGTCTATCTCTTTAAATTTTTAATTTTCAGTCCCATTGTTTGTCACACTCGATTAGCAACGGGGTCTTCCATAAAAGATGACAAAAACGCGATTTTCCGAAGTACGTTTAATTGCACAAAGCTTAAAAACTTTAAAAGATGACAAATTTGTTAGGAGCTACGTATTGTTGACTATATGAACTATTACTATTAATTATTTTTATATATTTGCTGTTTCATTTGCCTCACTTTGTGGCGGTTTTTCTGAATCTGATTCAACTGCACTTTCGTTGGATTTGTCCACTACTAGTATTTCTTGATTTTCATTATCACCACCGTTTTCACTTCCACTGAGACGACTCTCCAAATCACTATTTTCCTCATCTAGCAGTTTCCCATTCCCAAACCACTTGAACCTACAACACCAAATCAAATGACTTCCAAATATTCCGAATTCCATCGCACCAACAATAATATACAAGATCATCCCCATAATATCCTTGTTCCCCAAGACAATACTGATGAAACTTAACCACGCACCTGCACAGTCGATTGACAAAAAAACAAAAGATATACCCACGACTCTGCCTTTTCTCTTGAATAACTCAAGATATGGTGGAACTAAACCTAGAGCTAACAAGACACTTGCAATAATACCAAAAATCAAAGCGGGCCAAGTGACTCCTTGAGAATACAACGGTCTCAACCATGTAACAAACCCTGCTTCACAAGCAATGTCCACGAGATACACTGGCAGTACACGTTTGATTACTCTTTTGTAAGAACCTTTCCCATATGGTGGATAATACAATGTTTGTGCATAGCATATACTTGAAAAAACCATGAATATATGAGGCTGAATTTCAATCACTAGATTTGCTGAAGATATTAGAGTGTAACATGTGAACGGAACCGAACAGATAAACCATAGAAACATGAATATCGGTGGGCACCCAGTGCAATCTTTTTTCTTGTACATGAAATAAATTTGTGGTATCAATTGGCCACAAAAACATACTGTACCAATCGTCCCTACAACGGTAGCAGCTTTCTCTGAGATCATATCTGTCTTTGATTTTTTGGTTACTGCTTTGGGCCCATATATTTAAAATCATAACGTCTTCTAAATTATCGTCTCTGTAGAAGCACCATTTTTTTTTTAAACGGCTTTCATAAATCATTATAAATCCGAAATTAGTCACAAGTTTCTTTTCTTTAGAATGTCATGTGAAAAGCAGAACGGAAATTTTAAGAGACACAGAGAGAGGAAAATGTGTGAATGGATATTTCCGAGGAAATAAGAGAAGATTGATAAGCAATACAAAGAGATTGTTTATCTCATCTCAATCTTTTAGAAAAGGAGACCTCAATGTATCTACCTCGTTCATCAATGCAGTCAGATACCAGTCTCTTTGTTTAATTTTGTATTCACCTTTGTTGTGTTCTAGAATTTCTTCAATCAAGCTGAATAACATATGCAAATACTCGTAGTTTGTGCCTGAAGGACCTATATTCTTGGCAATGATTTGAGCTGTTTCATTGATGCTTTCTGCACCGACAAATGATTTGTTGTCAAGTGTTCCGATGTATACTGTACTTTCCAAAACATAATGCAAGTGCCCATGAATCTCTGTTTTAGGTAGCGTTTTTTCCAACAAATCAACCACACCTGTATTTTTGGCAAAGGAGGAAGGAGGAATCAAGTGAATATCGATTTTGTGTGTGGTGTACCCGTCCTGTTCTCTTTCATCCAAGTATTCGACGACTTCTTCAACTTTTTCTGCCGGAATGTAGTACGCAGTGGCAATAATGCTCAAGTCTTCGTGTTTCAAGCAATGATCTTTTGACAAATTTAAGTGTGTTTTGGTGTTTTCCAAGAGTGCTGAGTCGGCAATAATCTCTTCGTATGGGATAATGGTCGATACCCTTCCTGGACTCTCTGGGGTGCCCCTGTGGTCAGAAGAAGACTGCCAAAACCGTCTTATAAACCCGTGGATCACTCCTGGAACTCTGTATTGATAGTGTATTGGTGCTTTGTAGATCAAACTGCCATATCCAACGACCCACATGCCTTTATCCATAGTCATTTTTCGGTGTTCTCTTCTTTGTGTCCTTCTTTCACCTCTCAATGTCTAACATACTCTTTGTCGCTAAGTGAAAAAAAAAAAAAGCATTTGATGACAACGAAACCAATAAGGCAATAGTTTTTCAATATATTTCTTATTATTATACAATGAATACATGCATACTCTATATATATTTATATGATTGTATAAACAACTTAGTAGTGCTAATCATGAAATATAGTACACACGAATAAATAAAATAGTCTTCTTCTTCTCCTTCTTCTTCTTCTTCTCCTTCCTTTCAAATACCACTTGCTTCTAAGAAGAAATAGTTACCACTTGCTTTCTGTTCTTGATCCATTTGAGAGTCCAACTTGTTAATTCTTGGTCTGAAAGAGGTTGGATCTCTTCTAAAAGTGACATTCAAATTTTTCAAGAATCTGTTACAACCTGTCAACAAAGATTCTGGTGTATTAGCCACAGCATCTTTTGAAGGAATACCATCAAATACAATAACTCTATCAGCCAAATAGGTGGCCATGATGAAATCGTGCTCAACAACAAAGGAAGTTTTCTTATTATGTAAAACAAATCTTCTAATGACTTTGGCACAAATAATTCTTTGTTCAGAATCTAAATAAGCAGAAGGTTCATCAATCAAATAGATATCTGCAGGAACACCCAATGACAAAACAATAGCAACTCTTTGTAATTCACCACCAGATAGTGTTTGAACTTCATTATCAATAATACTTTCAATTTTCAAAGGTTTTGCAACATCTGTTTGAAATTGTGGTGAAAGGAATGAACCTCTAATTTTTTTGAAAAACAATTGTCTAACTGTTCCTGGGAATTTTGGTGAAATTTTTTGTGGTTTCATTGAAACATTAATTTTTGGCATATTACTATCACCACCATCTGGTTTAATAGCACCTGCTAATAATTTAATCAATGTTGTTTTACCTGTACCATTTTCACCCATCATAACTAAAATTTCTGAATCTGAAAAATCACCACTTTTAACGGTTAATTTGAAATCACCTTGTGTCTTTGTCATATTTGGATAAACAAAAGTTTTAGAAGCATTTGAAACAATAAAATCAGAAACTTCTGTAATTCTAAATTGTAAAGATTCTTGTCTAAATCTTAAATTTTCTGCAGGAATATGACCATCAAGGAAAATATTAATACCTTCTCTAACACTTGCTGGTAATGTAACAACACCATAAACAGATGGAACACCATAAAGAATACAAACAAAATCTGACAAATAATCTAAAACAGACAAATCATGTTCCACAGAAATAACATAGGTTACAGGATCTAATAAAGATCTAATGACAGTAGCAGCTTTTAATCTTTGTTTGACATCTAAATATGATGAAGGTTCGTCAAACATATAAACATCTGCTTTTTGAACACATGTCATTGCAATTGCAAATCTTTGTAATTCACCACCTGATAAATTGTTAATTTCTCTATTTAAAACATGTTCCAATTGTAATGATTTAATCATTCCCATGATATATTCTTCACCTTTTTCGATTCTAATTTTTAATAACTCTCCAACTTTTTGAATTGGACCTTTGATGGCTCTTGGTAAGTTGTCAACATATTGTGGTTTGATGATTGCTTTGATATCATCTTCCAACATTTTAGTAAAATAATTTTGTAATTCCGAACCTCTAAAATATTTAATGATATCAGTCCATTCTGGTGGTTGATCATATTTACCTAAATTTGGTTTTTGTTTACCTGCTAAAATTTTTAGTGCAGTTGATTTACCAATACCATTTGTACCAACTAAACCTAAAACTTGACCTGGTCTTGGTGTTGGTAATCTATGTAATTTAAAAGAATTTGCACTATATCTATGGGTAACTTCGTTATCTAAATTTGTTGGTAAATTGATGATTGTAATTGCGTCCATTGGACATTTTTTAACACAAATACCACACCCAATACATAAATTTTCAGAAATAAATGCAATTTTAGAAACTGGTGTGACTTCGATACATAATTTCCCAGTTTTAACAACGGGACATGCTCTTCTACATTCTTGTCTACATTTCTTTGGTTTACATCTATCAGCATTGACAATAGCAATTCTTGTATTTTTGTCAGACATGGTGTAATTTATTTATGTTATTCTTGGATGTTTTTATAACTTTTTTTTTCTTTAATATGATATGAAGACATTCACCCATATAATGGATTTAACCTCATCATCATCACCGTCATCATAATAATGAAAAATAAAACAAAAAAAAAAAATTAAAATTTTCATTCAACCCCCGTATAAAATGATTTCTTTCTCAAAAGTAAAGAAAGAAAAAAGAAACGTTTTAATTAATTCTTTAATTGATTAAAAGTGAATAAATAAATTTACTATAAAGTAGTATTATGTACTAAACCTCTAAAGAAAGACAAGCCTTATTAATTAAGACAATTTACAATATGATAAAAAAAAGATTTGTAAAGTACTTCTTAAGTGATACTTTATGAACAACTATCATTATACTCAAATTGCTACTTATTTATAATAATAATAATAATAATATTAATAATAATAATAATAAAAATACTAAAAATCACAACAGAATCTAATTAACTGTATATATATATATGAATATAGTTAATTGTTTATTTATGTGTTGATTTTGATAGTAACTTTATTCCATATATATTTTAAAGGTTTTACACATATACCTTAAATTCCATGTTTGTCTCTTTTGTTCACTTTATTTTACTGTTGCAATTTTTATTTATCCAAGTCATGTGACAATTGTGATTGTAAGTTACCCCTCCTTTGATCACAGTCAACAGCCCTCTGTAAGTTAAAATTCTTCATTTCTGTTTTGTTTTTTTTTTGTTTCATTCCAAAAGAAACAAAGAGCAGAAGGTGTTACCCTCTCTCCATTAACATTGTTCTTTTTTTCTTTGAGCAAAAAATTTTAACAACGACTAAAATTTCTTGCTCAGCAGAATTACGCGTTGCTCTTTCTTTCTTTCTTTCTTTCTTTCTTTCTTTCTTTGAACCTGAATTTCAAAACTTTCGATACTTTTTTTTTCGTTTTTTCGTTTTTTGATTTATTTATTTTTTTTTTTTAATGTTATGTTATGTTATGTTATGTTATGTTATGTTATGTTCTCCGAAAATTAAAACATCAGAAAAGTACTTGATATTTAAAATCGGTTTTTATGTAAAATTTAATGCAATGAGTTCGAAACGTTATAATTAAATCCGCATTGTCTAATGGTTTGATTTTTTTTTTTACAACAAGTAAGTTCTAATTGGTGATATGTTTACAATAAGTGAATTATAAAAAACCAGAGAAAATAAAAAACTTGGAAAGGGAAAAAAGGTAAAGCCAATCTGTAAAGAGTAATAAAGGTTTAATCATTGACAGATTCAGTAATAAATAATATAATTGAAAAAAAGTAAAAAACAGTAACCCACAAAATTAAAGTAATTACATTCAAATATCATAGTGTGGGGTAGTATCAAAAAAATCAAACTAATAACATAAAAATATGGCTGGTGATAGTGATTTACAAAATGAAGTAAATGAACATCCTGATTTATATGGATTGAGAAGATCAGGAAGAAGATCTACAGGTAGTAGTTCTGTTAAGTATTTTGATAGTGCTGACGAAGACGAAGATGATGATGATGATGATGATGATGATGATGAAGGGATTGTTAGACACAAGAGACGTGGTGTAGAAAAAAGTGAAGACTACAAAGATGACCAAGTCAATGCTGCTAATGACAATGATGATGATGATGACGACGACGATAGTTTAGATGATTTTATAGTAGATGAAGATGATGATGAAGATGAATATTCATTATCAGGTCGTAAAATCAATAAAAAAAAATTATCAAATTCAACTTCTTCAAAAAGAAAACAAAAAAACAATAACAATAATAACAAAACGCGTAGACAGCAACAACGGCCAGTTGCAAAAGAAGAACAGATACCAACAAGATTTTCTAATAGAACAAAGACTAAAAGTGTTAATTATAGAATTATAGAGGATAATGATGAAGATGACGACGATGATGATGATGATGAACTCGATGAAATGGAAAAAGGTTGGTTGATTTCTGAAGATGATGATCAAGAAATGGAGAATGATTATACATCTCAATCCAAACCTCAAGATACTATCGATTGTGTTATTTCTCATAGATGGATTAAAGAAAAAAAAATTGTTAATGAAATTGAAAATGAAAATATTGAAGAAACTGAAAAAGAGGATGCTCCTGAAGAAGAAAATAGGAAACTTTTATCTGAACCTGATTTAAATGATTGTAAAAAAAAATTTGAATTTTTAATTAAATGGACAAATAAATCACATTTACATAATACATGGGAAACTTTTGATATGAAAAGAATAACTTCAAGAGAAGAAAATGTTAAAGGTTTGAAAAAAATAGATAATTATTGTAAACTTTACATCATACAAAATTATTTATTTAGAAATGATCCATATACAACAAGAGAAGAAATTGAAGTTATGGATATTGAAAATGAAAGAAGACTTGATGAATTCAATGAATTTAAAAAACCTGAAAGAATTATTGAAAGTGAAAGAAATGAAAATAATCAATTAGAATATTTAGTTAAATGGAAAAGATTAAATTATGATGAATCTACATGGGAATTATCTTCTAAAATTGTTGAGTTGGCTCCATTAGAAGTTAAACATTTCCAAAAAAGATTAAATTCAATGGCGATTCCAAAAAATTCATCAAGTGGGAGTTTAAGACCAAAATTCGAAAAATTAATCGAACAACCAAAATTCATTAAAAATGGAGAATTAAGAGATTTCCAATTGACTGGATTGAATTGGATGGCTTTCCTTTGGAGTAAAAATCAAAATGGAATTCTAGCAGATGAAATGGGTTTAGGTAAAACTGTTCAAACTGTCGCATTTATATCATGGTTAGTATTTGCAAGAAGACAATATGGACCTCATTTAATTGTTGTTCCACTAAGTACAATGCCTGCATGGCAAGAAACTTTTGAAAAATGGGCACCTGATTTGAATTGTATTATTTATATGGGTAATACTCAAAGTAGATCTACTATAAGAGATTATGAATTTTATTCCTCTTCTTCCTCATCATCATCAAATAAGAAAAATTTGAAATTCAATGTATTGATTACAACTTATGAATATATTTTAAAAGATAGACAAGAATTAGGATCGATCAAATGGCAATTTCTTGCAGTTGATGAAGCACATAGATTGAAAAATGCAGAATCAAGTCTTTATGAAGCACTTTTCTCCTTTAAAATTAATAATAGATTGTTAATCACCGGTACACCTCTACAAAATAATATTAAAGAATTGGATGCATTGATCAATTTTTTGATGCCTGGAGAATTTTCTATAGAGAGAGAAATTGATTTTGAAAACCAAGATGAAAAACAAGAAGAATATATTACAGATTTACAAGTTAGATTAAAACCATACATTTTGAGAAGATTGAAAAAAGATGTAGAAAAATCACTACCATCTAAAACTGAAAGAATCTTGAGGGTAGAACTATCTGATGTACAAACTGAATATTATAAAAACATTTTAACTAAAAATTATACAGCTTTAACATCAAACGCTGGTGGGAAGGGACATTTTTCACTTTTAAACATTATGGCAGAATTAAGAAAAGCTTCAAATCATCCATATTTATTTGATGATGTAGAAGATATGGTTTTGAATAAATTTGGAGATGGTACAATGACTAGAGAAAATATTTTAAGAGGTTTGATTATGAGTAGTGGTAAAATGGTCTTATTAGATCAATTATTAACTAGATTGAAAAAAGATGGACATAGAGTTTTAATTTTTTCACAAATGGTTAGAATGTTGGATATCTTAGGTGATTATTTGAAAATTAAAAACATCAATTTCCAAAGATTAGATGGTACTGTATCATCTCAAAAGAGAAGAATTGCCATTGATCATTTTAATAGTCCAGGATCTGATGATGATGTTTTCTTATTGAGTACGAGAGCCGGTGGGTTAGGTATCAATTTGATGACAGCAGACACAGTTATTATATTTGATTCAGATTGGAACCCACAAGCAGATTTGCAAGCAATGGCCAGAGCACACAGAATTGGTCAAAAAAACCATGTTATGGTTTATAGATTTGTTTCTAAAGATACTGTAGAAGAGGAAATTTTAGAAAGGGCAAGAAAGAAGATGATTTTAGAGTATGCAATTATATCATTGGGTTTACAAAACAATAATGACAGTAATTCCAAAAAATTGAAAGATCAGCCCCATAATAATGAATTGAGTGAAATTTTAAAATTCGGTGCAAATAATATGTTTAAAGCAAATGATAATCAAAAAAAATTAGAACAATTAAATTTAGATGAAGTTTTAAATCATGCAGAAGATCATGTTACAACACCCGAATTAGGTGAATCTCAGTTAGGTGGTGAAGAATTTTTGAAACAGTTTGAAGTCACTGATTATAAAGCTGATGTAGATTGGAATGATATCATTCCTGAAGATGAATTGGCCAAGATCAAAGAAGATGATCAAAAGAGGAAAGAAGAGTTGTTTTTGAAAGAACAGATGGATATGGCTGAGAGAAGAAAGCAAACATTGGATAAAATGAGAAACGTTACTTCGACCAACAAGAAAAAGGAGGCCTCTGCGGAAATGGATAAAGCTGCTGCTGCTGCTGCTGCTCAAGAAGGGGAGGAGAGTGATATTGGTGATGATGATGAAGAAGACGACGACGATGATGACGACATGGATCATAAAGAAAATGGAAGATCTTACTCTTCCAAGAAAAAGAAACCCCTCAAGAAAGATACCAATGGTCCTATTGATAAACTGTATGATAAAGATATCAAGAATCTTTATAAAGTTTTATTAAAACATGGGTTTTTGAATTTAGAAAAAATTGAAAATTTAATTAATGATAGACAATTATCTGTGAAAAAACCAGAATTATATTTTTCTAAATACAAAGAATTGCTTAAGTATGCCAAGGAAGAATGTTTATTACAAGATCATGAACGTAAAATTACTTTGCAGAAAATGGATGAAGATTTGAAAATTTTACAAGCAAAAATGAAAAATGGTGAAGTTAATGTAGCCATTGGTATTCCAGAAACTGAAAAAATGACAAAAGCACTTGCTAATAAGAAAAGGGATAGAAAGGCACCTTTTATTGATTTTTATTGTTTAAATGGAATCAACGCAGAAACTATTGTTAAAAAAAGTAGTGATATGAAATTGTTGAATGATTATATGCAAAGATTTTTCGCAAAAGATGCTCTAAATTTCAAACTAAGGAAACCTTGTAAAACTGTAGTGAATTGGAGTTGTTCATGGGATCAATCAGATGATGAAAAATTATTGATTGGTATTTATAAATATGGCTATAATTCATGGCCACAAATTAGAGATGATCCATTTTTAGGATTAACTGAAAAGATTTTGTTGGAAAATAAACCTCAAAGAGTTAAAAGCGATGGAACAGATGTTAAACCAAGTGCAACATCAACTAAAAAAACAATTTTAACACCTCAAGCATCACATTTGAGTAGAAGAATCGATACTTTATTCAATCATTTGAGAGATATAGTTGAAAATCCTGAATTACCAACAGGACCAAAATCTACTATTATTAATGCAAATATGTCTCGTGAAGGGAATAATAATAATAATAATAATAACAGTAGTAGTACATCATCTCCGTCATTACAAGGTGTTAAAAGACCGGTTTCAACTATTGTTAATTCTTCAACAACCAACAATGGAACAGTTTCTAAAAAATTGAAACAAATACCATTAAATTTTCCAATAGCCCCAAAAGCTTTATTACAAAAACAGCAACAGCAACACAATGATAATGACATTTCGATCACATCACCAACATCATCATCATCATCTTCTTCTTCACCACCACCACCACCACCATCTTCAAAAACGACAACATCTATATCACCATCATCAACAGACTCTAAACAAGTATTTTTTGAAGATGTAAATGTGAAAATAAATTTCTTAAAGAAAAAAATGGAACCTGTCAATGAATCATTAAATAAATTAAAACAATGCGGTAAAGGTTTAACAAAACAAGAAAGAGTTAAAGTTTTGAAAACAGAACTTTTAAGAGTTGGAAATCATATCAATGAACAAAAAACTTCACCAAATGACGCATTAACAATGAGAAATTCCTCATTATATTCAAATCTATGGGATTACGCTGTTAATTTTTGGCCTGCAAAAGTTGATAGTAAAGATTTGATTACAATGTATAAAAAAATCTTACAAGCTACCGCTAGTGCTAATACTCCTACTGCCACTTCTACTGTTACTACTCCAATTTCAACAGATACCGCTTCAACGAAAACATAATATAATAATATACGTATACATATATAAATATATATATCCTTAGAACTTTATTTAACAAAAGTATTGAAATTAATTTGTTGTTTGATATTTTCAAGTTTATTTTTATTTACAATTGTTTATTTGGTAATTCATGTAGGAAGTTCAATTAGGTTAAGTATTGAATCTAACTAAAAAAAAAAATAAACATTTTTAATGCCTTTTTTCTTTTTAACAATCTTTTATTAATGCTTATAATTGGCATTTATAGTTTACTCAAATTTGAATTCAAATTTCTAATACTTCTCTTCAACTTCAATAAATCTTGGTAATACATATATAATAATTTTAGTTACTATAATGTTTAATCAACTAACACCCATACATACCTGAGACAGCAATTCTAACCCCCCCTGACATAGATATTGATTACCCTGAACACAAATCACACAATTTTCTTTATTTTCCATTGCATTCCAAGAAAAAAAAGAAATTCTTGAAAAAAAAACAAAACTAAAAAATTACTTAGAAAGCAAGGTAGGTTTCTCAAAGAGATGAGGGTGATGATGGAAAAAACTGATTTTTTTGAAAACAAATTTCGAATTCGATTTAACAAATAAAAGTAGAGAATATTGGATTATCACAATTTGAAATTTGACATCACTGGTTTGACTTTCAACAACTTTGATGATCTTAGAAGTTGTTTCTGAAGTGTGAATTTTTTTACTAGGACCATTACTCTTGAGCATGATAGTGCTTACTATCATTGCCATTCTCTAATTTATCATCTCCTTCCTATGTATTAAATCTTTCTATAGATTAAAGCAAACTCAAAAGAAACCACGTATTGGTCAATTTTTTCATTTAGGTTTATTTTAGGTTAGGTTTCCAAATCTCTAAAAAAATAAAAACACAAAAAAAAATAAAAAAAAAACAAAACAATTAGTCAAAGATATATTTTCAACTAAAAGAATATATATATTAAACAAGAAGTATAGGTAAGTGATATTAATAACATAACTTATTTTGAAAATTAAACTAATTTAAAAAAAAAACAAAAAAAACACAAAAAAAAAAAACAAAAAAAAAACAACAACACAGTAAAGACAATATGGCTGATATTACTGAAAACGTTACTCAAAAATTGGATAACTTAACTGTTAACGATTCCACTACTACTGCTGCTCCAAGCACCACCACCACTACTACTACTGTTGAAGATTCTGCTTCTCCATCTGAAGCTGATGACAGTACTGCATCTTTGTATGTTGGAGAATTGAATCCAGAAGTCAATGAAGCAATTTTATTTGATTTATTTTCTCCAATTGGTATGGTTGCCTCTATTAGAGTTTGTAGAGATGCTGTTTCTAATCAATCTTTAGGTTACGCTTATGTTAATTTCCAAGAGCCAGAAAGTGGTATTAGAGCTATTGAACAATTGAATTTTGCTCCAATTAATGGAAGACCTTGTAGAATCATGATTGTTCAAAGAGATCCTGCAAAGAGAAAGCAAGGTGCTGGTAATATTTTTATCAAAAATTTGGATCCAGCTATTGACAACAAAGCTTTATACGATACTTTTTCCGTTTTTGGTACAATTTTATCATGTAAAGTTGCTGTTGACTCTCAAACTGGTCAATCTAAAGGTTTTGGTTTTGTTCATTTCAATGATGAAGAAGCTGCAAATGATGCAATTGAATCAATCAATGGTATGCCATTAAATGGTAAAGAATTATTTGTTGGTCATCATGTTTCTAAAAAAGATAGACAAGCTAAATTAGATGATTACAAACAAAACTTTTCTAATATTTTCATTAAAAACATTCCAACTGACTATACTCAAGAACAATTTTTTGAAATGTTTAGTAAATTTGGTCCAGTTATTTCATGTGTTTTAACAGTTGATGAAGATGGAAAATCTAAAGGTTTTGGTTTCACTAATTATGAAAATCATGAAGATGCAATCAAAGCAATTGAAGAATTGAATGATTTTGAAATCAAAGAAGGTGTTAAACTATATGTTGGTAGAGCACAAAAAAAATTTGAAAGATTACAAGATTTAAGAAAACAATTTGAAGTTTATAAAAATGAAAAATTAGAAAAATATAAATCTGTTAATTTGTTTATTAAAAATTTAGCTGATTCCATTGATGATGAACAATTAAATGAATTATTCTCACCATTTGGTACAATTATTTCTGCCAAAATCATGAAAGATGAAAACAACAATTCTAAAGGTTTTGGGTTTGTTTGTTATAATACCAGAGAAGAAGCTCATGCTGCAATTTCTGAAATGAATCAAAAAATGGTTTTAGATAAACCATTATATGTTACAATTGCTCAAACCAAAGAAGAAAGAAGAACTCAATTAGTTCAACAAATGCAAGCCAAAAATAGAATGAGATTTGCAGGTGCACCAGGTGGTGTTGCAGGACACCACGGTATGTCCAATATGATGGGTAGAAATATTCCTCAACAACAACAAGCACAACAACAACAACAAATGATGTACAATGTTTATGCTGGTGGTGCTCCAATGGGTCAAGTTCCACCTCAATTCCAAAGAGGTTTCATTCAACCACAAATGGTTTACAACATGCAACAACAACAACAACAACAACACCAACAATTCAACCAACAACAAGCTCAAGAAGTCAGAAAAAGAGCTCTAGGTCAACCATTATTTGAAAAAGTTCAAATTCAAACAAACAATGATGAACAAGCCTCTTCAAGAATTACTGGTATGCTTTTAGAAACATCTGAACAAGATGTTTTACAAATGTTGCAAGATGATGCTTTTTTTGAAAAACAATTTGCTGGTGCCAAAGCTGCTTTTGACAACATGTCTGCTCAACAATCTGCCCCAGTTTCTACTGAAGCTCCAACCTCTACTGAAACTCCAGCTACTACTACTACTACTGAAGAAGCTGCTACCACTGAAGTTGAAAACTAAGTAATCAACTTTAATTAAACTAGTTTAGTTGTTTTGTTTTCTTTATTTTATAGTTTAATGTTTTTTGTTTTGTAAATTACACAGATATATATAGATATATATATGTTTGTATGTATATACTTGTATTTTTGTTTAAATCTATTTGAAATAACCTATTTTAATCTTGTTATGCCGTAAAGATTGCCTTTTTTTTTATGATTTTCAATATTTTTTATAAGAAAAATGAAAGACAAAGCGAAAGAGAAAGAGAGAGAGAGAGGAAACACATTCATTTATAATCAACTTTTAACGATCTAACAAGTGGAAAAGGAAACACACAAGACCCAAAAACATGAGTGCCCATCTTCCTAAAAGAATTATTAAAGAAACACAAAGACTAGTTACAGATCCTGTTCCTGGAATCACTGCTGTTCCAAATGAAGAGAACATGAGACATTTCCAAGTGGAGATCCAAGGCCCTGAAGAATCTCCGTATGCAGGCGGGACATTCAAATTAGAGCTCTATTTACCAGACGACTATCCCATGGAGCCCCCAAAAGTGAGATTTCTTACCAAGATATACCACCCAAACATTGATCGTCTTGGCCGGATCTGTTTAGATGTTTTGAAAAACAACTGGTCTCCAGCACTGCAGATCAGAACCATTCTCTTGAGTATACAAGCTTTGTTGGCAAGTCCGAATCCATACGACCCGTTGGCCAATGACGTTGCCAAAGAATGGCTAGATAATGAAAATGCAGCTTTAGCCACTGCTAAACAATTTACTGAAAAGTATGCCAAAGCAGATTTATAATGTGTTTAACGAGTTAGGACTAGGAATGTATATGTACATATATATAGATAAGTTCTTAATTCTATGATTTTGATGTTTTGTATTTGAGAGCAGTGGTTATTCACCACTTTTCTATTTATACCTTGTATTGTATTGTTACATTGGAATAACAAATAGACTGGTAAAAATAAACCTGTTATAATAGATGTAATAAAAGTGTTCTGTTGTAATATTTATAAAGGCTACTTTCTTGTTAGTAGTCTTGATTTAATCTAAACATGTGTCCAAGTCTTTTGTGTAATTATGTTCTTTATAGTTTTCTGCTTAATCTAGCAAGCCTCTCTTAGTAAATACTTATATGTAATCTATAACAGCATTCCCGTTATCTTCTAAGATGTTTTTGTTCTTTACATTAACTATACAAACTAACCAAGAGTACATTAAGATTTTGTTTGATTATTTTGACAAGCCATAGCATTATTAGCCAATATTATTATTTGTTCAGGCGGGTCTCGTTATGAATTACGTGCAAGCAGTGGCGGTGTCATGTCAATAGTGTTTCCACTTCTCGATTATCATTCAATTATTTTTCAGCTCCAATTATAATCTAAATGTGAATCATCATTCTAACCTCTATTTAAAACATAACATGTTTTACACAACACTTATTAAATTTGAACTTATCCAAAATTACTTGTAACAACATTCAAGAAAGTTGGTTCCTTGGCCCAGTTGGTTAAGGCATCGTGCTAATAACGCGGGGATCACCAGTTCGATCCTGGTAGGAACCATATTCTTTTTTTCGACTTTTGCAATCATTTTTGCTTTCTAAATGTAAAAAAAATTTATATTTTTTACACCCATGTATATATATAGATGTATTCATTGATCAAAAATATTTAAAGTGGCTTTAATTTCCTTATTTATTTGGTTGCATTACGAATAAAAGGTAGTAGAGCTTGGTTTTATTTTACGCCTTAATTATATTTTCATGGTTTTTTTTTTTTTCTTTGTTTAATAAATTAATTAATTTTGGAATTGTTGAACCTTTAATACTCTTGAAATAAATTTAATAATAATAATAATAATATCCGACCCTATAATTGTAAAACCAATTCTTATATAATATTAAATTTAATTCAATCAAATTCTATTATTATCATACGAACCCTCTGATAAAATATAATAAACATCAATAAGATAGATTGGATATAGTAGTAACATATAAATGAAACGACGAAATCGAATTGAACTTTCTGTTTTCTATCTTTTTTTCTTTAATTTGTTACTTGTTATTTTTTTTTACCGAACTCTAAGTTTTCAATTTTCAATTTTCAATTTTAACTTTTTTTTTTTTTCATTTTTTCTTGAAGTTTTTTTTTTTTTTTTTTTCTCTCAGATGTTTATTATTACTAATGTTTTAAAATGAGTGGTTTTATATTTAATTTATATTTATATCTTATTAAATCCATGTATATCGGTTAATGTTTTTGTTTGGGAATGTTTGATATTGTTTGATATTTTAACGATTTATTAAACATGCTTGTTGATTTGATGATTTGATGATTTGATGTTTAAAACATAGAGCTATACATTAAAAAATATAGTAATAAATACACTTAGATTTAAGGATAATCAATATCAAGAAAATAAACCAACAACAATAAAATAAATCACATCAATCAGTTTATTTACTTATTTTTTTTTTTGGAAAGAAAAAGAGTGCAAGCACAAGTAGGTGGTTTATTTGTATTATATTGTTAATACTGATTTTAATTTTCTTTTAGTTTTTTTTGTTAAAAAAAATACACATACCAGATATTTCAATCTATATACTTGTTAAAAGAAAATGGAAAATAATAATTATTCGGAAAAATCTCCATTTAAAGATACAACAAATGAATTGTTTGAAGTTTCCTTAAATGATGATGATAATACTAATAACAACAACAACAACAGTAAGAATACTACGAGTAAGGGTAGTGGATTGGATGGTCAAACAACTATTATAGATAGTACCAATCCATTTAGTAATGAAAATAGTATTGATCATGGAAATCACCTGACTACTCCCAATAACAACAGACTTAAAGCATATTCTGATAACAACGATGATGACAACGATGATGATGATAGTATATTTGGGAAAAATAATAAAACTCCAATTGCACATCAGCATGCAAGATTTGTTGATGACTTTGATGATGAGGATGATGATCATAACGATGATGATGATAACGATGAAACTTTAGGGAATCATGGGAAACATAATCATGTTGGAATGAAAAGATTAAGATGGGCAACTAGAAGACATCAAGATGGGAAACCTAAAGTTGGTAGAGCTAAAACTTTGAAATGGGCTAAAAATAAATTTCCATTAAGTTCTGCATTACATACTCATAAAGATACTAATAATGGTGATGATGATTTTGATACAAATGATTTGACAGGAGAAAATAGAAATAGAGCACATGAAAAGAGAACGATTTTTTTTAATCTAGATCTACCTGAAAATTTATTAGATGAAGAAGGTAAACCAAAGATAATTTATCCAAGAAATAAAATTAGAACAACAAAATACACACCATTATCATTTTTCCCAAAAAATTTACTTTTCCAATTTAGCAATATTGCAAACGTTTATTTTTTATTCATGGTTATTCTTGGTGCATTTCCAATTTTTGGTGTCACGAATCCTGGTTTAGCTTCAGCTCCATTGGTTGTTGTTGTTTGTATTACTGCTATTAAAGATGCTATTGAAGATTCAAGAAGAACTGGTTTAGATTTACAAGTTAATAATACAACAACTCATTTATTATTAGGTTTGCAAAATCCAAATTGTAGTGATGAAAATATTTCAACATGGAGAAAATTTAAAAAAAGTTGTACAAAATTTTCAATCGAATTTTTCAGATTTGTTAATAAAAGAGTTACTAAAAGAGGACGTGCTGAATTATTAAGAGAAAAACATAAAAAAGAATTGAGAAATTTGAACAATCAATTTCAGTTACCAAATGGAAGATCATCATTTGATTCTATTCAAGATTATAGACCATCATTTGATGATCCAAAACAATCTATGCATTACAATAAAGATGAAATGGAAAAATTTGGAAATTTAATTGATTACAATATGCCATATTCAGATGAAACAAAATTCAAAAAAAGTTTTTGGAAAGATGTCAAAGTGGGTGATATTGTTAGAATTCATATGAATGATGAAATACCTGCAGATATCATTTTATTGAGTACAAGTGATCCTGATGGAGCTTGTTATTTGGAAACTAAAAATTTGGATGGTGAAACCAATTTGAAAGTTAGACAATCTTTAAAATGTTCTAATTTGATCAGAACATCAAGAGATATTGTTAGAACAAAATTCTGGATTCAAAGTGAAGGTCCACATCCAAATCTATATTCGTATCAAGGGAATCTGCAATGGAATGAACGTTTAGATAACGATACCCATTCTTCAGAACCTGTACAAAGACAAGAACCTATTACAATCAATAACATGTTATTAAGAGGGTGCACTTTAAGAAATACTAAATGGGCTATGGGTGTTGTTGCATTTACTGGTAATGAAACCAAAATTATGTTAAATGCTGGTATTACTCCAACTAAAAAATCTAGAATTTCAAGAGAATTGAATTGGGCTGTTATTTTGAATTTCTTCTTATTGTTTTGTTTATGTTTAGTTTCAGGTATTGTTAATGGTATATTTTATGATGAAACTGGAACTTCTAGAAGATATTATGAATTTGGAACTGTTGCAAAGACTCCTGTTGTCAATGGTATTGTTTCATTTTTTGTTGCTGTTATTCTATATCAATCTTTGGTTCCAATTTCTTTATATATTTCTGTGGAAATTATTAAAACTGCACAAGCTGCTTTTATTTATGCAGATTTGTTGATGTACAATGAAAAATTAGATTATCCATGTACTCCAAAATCTTGGAATATTTCTGATGATTTGGGTCAAATAGAATATATTTTTAGTGATAAAACAGGTACTTTGACTCAAAATGTTATGGAGTTTAAGAAATGTTCTATTAACGGTGTTTCTTATGGTAGAGCGTACACTGAAGCTCTGCAAGGTTTAAGAAAAAGACAAGGAATTGATGTTGAAGAAGAAGGAGCTGTTGAAAGAGAAGCTATTAAACTAGAGAGAGAAGATATTATTGAAAGATTACCTAAACTGGGGAATGGGAATTCTCAGTTTTTTCCCGAGGAAATCACTTTTATTGCTAAAGATTTTGTTGATGATTTAAACGGGTCTAAAGGTGATTTTCAAAAAAATTGTAATGAGCATTTCATGCTTGCTCTTGCTGTTTGTCACACTGTTTTATCTGAACCTTCCAAAACTAATGAAGATAAATTAGATTATCAAGCACAATCTCCAGATGAAGCTGCTTTAGTTGCCACTGCAAGAGATATGGGTTATAGTTTTATCAAAAGAACCAAGACTGGTGTTATTGTTGAAGTACAAGGTGTTCAAAAAGAATTTGAAGTTTTAAATATCTTGGAGTTTAATTCTACAAGAAAAAGAATGTCATGTATCATTAAAATTCCACCTCCATCTGCAAACGATCAACCTAAAGCACTATTGATTTGTAAAGGTGCTGATTCTATTATTTATTCGAGATTGAGTAAAAAGGGGAACGATGAAGATTTGTTGGATACTACAGCAAAACATTTGGGTGAATTTGCTACAGAAGGTTTGAGAACTTTATGTGTTGCACAGAGAGAAATTGAGTGGAATGATTATATGGAATGGAACATCAGACACGATGCTGCTTCGTCTTCATTGAACGATAGAGAAGGTGCTATGGAACGTGTTGCTGATGAAATTGAACAAAACTTGGTTTTGCTTGGTGGTACTGCTATTGAAGATAGATTACAAGATGGTGTTCCAGATTCTATTGCTTTATTGGCTGATGCTGGTATTAAATTATGGGTTTTAACAGGTGATAAAGTGGAAACTGCTATTAATATTGGTTTTTCTTGTAATTTATTAGGTAATGATATGGAATTATTAGTGATCGATGGTGAGATACCTGAAGAGGAAAAAACTAATACTTTTATTGAAGAAGATCCAAGAGTTATAGTGGAAAGACAAATTACTAAATTTTTAACTGAAAAATTTGGAATTGAGGGAACATATGAAGAACTGGAAATTGCCAGAAAAGATCATGAAGTACCAGAGGGTAAATATGGTGTTATTATTGATGGTGTTGCTTTAAAAATGGCACTTATGAATAAAGATGTTTCGAGAAAATTTTTATTGCTTTGTAAAAATTGTAGAGCAGTTCTTTGTTGTAGAGTTTCTCCAGCTCAAAAAGCTGCAGTTGTTAAATTGGTTAAAGATACATTGGATGTTATGACTCTGGCCATTGGAGATGGGTCTAATGATGTTGCAATGATTCAAAGTGCAGATGTTGGTGTTGGTATTGCAGGTGAAGAAGGTAGACAAGCTGTTATGAGTAGTGATTATGCAATTGGACAATTTAGATATTTAACTAGATTACTTTTAGTTCATGGGAGATGGTCATATAAAAGATTAAGTGAAATGATTCCATGTTTTTTTTATAAAAATGTTATCTTTTCATTAGCATTATTTTGGTATGGTATTTACAATGATTTTGATGGATCATATCTATTTGAATATACATATTTGACTTTTTATAATTTGGCATTTACATCGTTACCTGTTATATTTTTAGGTATTTTAGATCAAGATGTTTCTGATGTTGTTTCCGTTCTAGTACCTCAACTTTATAGAAGTGGTATATTAAGAACTGAATGGACTATTGCAAAATTTTGGGGTTATATGGTTGATGGATTATATCAAAGTGCAATTTCATTTTTTTTCCCATATATGATTTTCCAAAAAACTGGACTTATTTCAAACAATGGGTTAGGACTTTCATCAAGATATTTTGTTGGTATTCCAGTTACTGCAATTGCAGTTTGTTCATGTAATCTTTATGTTTTAATGGAACAATATAGATGGGATTGGTTTACAACATTTTGGGTTGGTATTAGTATAATCATTTTGTTTGCATGGACAGGTTTTTGGTCATTGAGTTTGAGTAGTCATGAATTTTATAGAAGTGCATCAAGAATGTTTTCTGCACCAAGTTTTTGGGCAGTTTTATTTGTTGGTATATTATTTTGTTTATTACCAAGATTTACATTTGATGTTTTAAGAAAAATGTTTTTCCCAAGAGATGTTGATATAATTAGAGAATGTTGGAAAAGAGGTGATTTTGATCAATATCCTGTTGATTATGATCCAACCGATCCAAATAGAAGAAAAATTTCAAAATATTCCTTAGAAGCTCTATCAAAAGTTGAAAGTATTAATAGTTATAATAATGATAATGATATAGATAATGAATCTGGAATATTGAATCAAAAAAATTCATCAGGACATCAAAGAAATAAAAGTTTATTTGGTGTTTTTGATGAATCTGTACCGATTTTAAGTGGTCGTCATGCTTCATCGTCATCTGCAACTACATCCAGAATTGAAGATGTACAAAAAGAGTATAAATCTGCTGGTGCAGCGGCTAATAATAACGATGGCAGTAATAAAAAGAAATTTCACGAATCTTTAGAAAGTATACAAACTGAAGAAATTCCATTAGGCGTTTTAGAAACACCTAAAACTGCACCGCAATCAGCTGGAAGAACAAGTATGGATCAATATACAAGATATTCTCAAGATTATCATAGACGTACTACCACAAATCACACAAATTATTTATAGAAACATGTCTATTCAATTTGTACATTAAATTTTACATCGACTTTTTTTTTTTTTATCAACTAATTAACCAACTAATTAACTAATTAATTAACTAATTAACCATATTAATATTATATAATAAATAAAGGTGTATTATTATTATTTCATTAAGTCATATGACTAGGCGCAGGCACGTGTAATTTTGCTCGGCTTTTTTTTTTTAATTTTAATTTTCAAAAATAAAAAAAAACATCGTTTCTTTTTTCCCATTTTTCTAAGACTTTCCTTTGCTTTGCTTTTTGCTTGATTGTGTTGTGTGGTGTTTCAGAGTGGAGAGAATCGCACCATAACTCTTATTATTATTATTATTATTATCACAATTACTTAATATTATTGATATTGGTCGCACGCCTTATCCCTCCACTATTTTTTAATCAATTGATTGATTGATGTATGTGCAATTACAATGCAGAGAAATAGCAGTTTTGATTCAATTTCTAATTAAAATTACGTGTCGGTTATATAAATAAATGTGCCAATCTTAAGAAAAAAGATGAGGAGTGAGATTTCAATTATTAATTGTGGTTTGTTTATTTTCATCATTAATAATATTATTATTATCATTATTATTACTATCCAAAATATAGTTCTTCGGTAAATGTCAATGATTATTAGGGCATTGTTCACGATATGATATTATGGAAATAGTAATAATGATACTGTGATATATCTAATCCCCAATCTGTTCAAGAAACACACCAAAAATTTCACTCCTTGTTTTCTTTATTTCTTGTTGAAAGATAATATATATACCAAAAAAAACAAAAAAAAACAGTGTGATTTTACCAATTGTTAGAAATTCTACAGAAATTTAAAGCGATTATAACTAACGGTTTCAAAGCAATGTATCACAACATGCATTTGTTTCAAAAGAAAAAAAGAACATTAATTAAAAACCAAGAACAAGTAATTGAGTGTGAAAGAGAATGTGCGTTTTTTTTTTTGTTTTTTTTTGCTTTTAATTCGTTAACATAATAAGGTAATCCAATTGAATCTTGATGATTTTTGGTCTTCTTGAATATAGTTGCTCTCTTTTAATTTTATACATTTAATTAACTCCAATATTATTATGGTAAAGAAGGGAGACTTTTTTATTTTTTATTTTTTTTTTTCTATTTTTTTTTTTTCATTTCAAGATTTCGGTTTTATTAATAAATAGATTTTTCTTTTTTAATCTGTTTTTTTTTTTATTTTTTTTCCTTTCTTTCTTCCTCTACTTATTCATTTACAATTTACAGGTTGACTTCATTTTGAAAGTCAATTTAAAAGTCGATAAAAATTCAAGAAGCTGCAGATTTCAAAACCTAAAGGCAAAACCACACTAAAAAGATAAAATAAAGTAGTATATAAAGTCTCTAACAAGATATTTACTACTAAAAATGGTGTCATTTAGTAGTGGAAAGAAATCCGTGCCATTGTACGATTCCAATGCTATTAGGATTGCAGCACAAGAAAGTCAAAGATCTATTATTCAAGATGACTTATCATCAACAGACCAGAAGAAAAATGACTCAGTGCAACAACAACCACCTTCGAGATGGAAATTTCCTCATTATATCAAACATCACAAGAGTAGGCCTGTGCATTTCCAGGATGGGAGTAGCAGTAACAATGCTGTTGAAGATTTTGCAGATTCTTTATCGACTTTTAATAATTCGTTGCGCGTAGATGATCCGGAAGAACAGTTAACCAACAATCTTGCGACCTCTTGTCAAAACAATGATAACCATCATTCCCACCACCACCACCATCATCACAGAACTAGCAGAATGCTTGGTTTGTTCAAATCAAAACACAACGAACAGGAGTGTTCCTTAGGTTCCACTCAAGAATCTGCATTACCGGTGAAAAACCAAAATGAACAAATGTTATCGAAAAATGTAACGAAAAGATCATATAGTACAAGAATTTTACAATATGCAACAGGGAACTCTTCCAAAAATAAGACTCGTCCAGCCACTATAAGCTCTAAAACTACCGCCGATAATAAAAGCACGTCCAATACCAGTAATAGTAGCTCGGGCGCTTTAAAAACTGCTCATAATGATTCATTAAAGATGGTCACTGCCATGGGGAACACTATAGTGATCAATGATAACGAAATCACTGGAATGTTTCTTTCCCCAATCTCGCAGATTGGTTCCACTCTTTCTATTGATAAATTGGGGAAATTGGATAATTCACCAGGTATATCCCCAGTGATCAACAATCTAGAGCGGTTCCCTGTGTATATGGATCATAGAGGAAATGAACAACAAGAGGGAGAAGAAGATTCTTTTGGAGAAGGTTCTTTGAAAAGGTCAAAAAGTTGTTCCCTCAGTGAACATATGCCATCTCCGTATAGTCCTTACAATAAGAGTTTTAGTGGCCACGATACCGGATTCCATCACGGGTCTTTTTTGTCTGCATCGTATTCCAACATTGCTGAAACAGAGTCTGCTAGTAATTCTCCAGTAATCAACAATAACAGGTCGAGCAGTTATCACCTGCATGCTGCCATTGACACACCTACAAGTGCCACATCGTTAAAAAAAAACATTTATCAATTAAATTTATCTTCCAATTCTACTTCTTCTTCTTCAAAGGAACCTTTGACAAGAGTGAATAGATCAAACACTTTTAGTGATTTTGCTCTTAAACAAGAACAGATGGGAAAGACAACAGGGAAAGTTGAAGAGACAAGTGACGATTTGCATTCCATCGAGGACACTGACGAAAACGATGCGTCTGTGGCCTTCAACAAGGTATTCCACTCAGCATCGAACTCACAATCCAATTTGCATTTAGGCTCGCAAGAAAGCTCAACAGCGTACCAATATTTGGACTCAGTACCCACCCCGCCTACAACAGGAACATCCATCTCTCGTAGTAACAGTAATACGAACAATCACAAAGTTTACTATCTTTCGAGGAAAAAAAGAACAAATACATGTGGGTCTTGTAGTTCCAGAAACTCGATCTCTACAGTGGCTTCTAGTGTTTTAAGACATTCTCCTGTGAGATCTTCTACTTCCCCTAAAAGAGAAAATTCATTGAATTTAGGATCATCATCATTGCATAGTGGAATCTTACCACAAAAAACCAATTTCATTCATCACAATCCACAAGCACATGGTTTAAACACTACGAGTGGTAGTAGTACCAGCAGTGGGTCATCTTCTGTTATGTCGTGTTTGTTGAAAAATGCATCAGCCACAACAACACAATCAACTTCTTCTACAAACACCAGCACACCTGGAACAACAAAACTCTTGAGATCCGGCGGAGATGGTTTGTACATTGGAGATCTTCACAGACAACCTTTACCGGTTCAACCACAAGAGGTTTTGTTGGATTTCCCTGATTTCATTGTTCCACAAGAGATGGAGGCTTCCTCATTGAAAGTGACAACAAATTCGAATAATGGAACATTGTCATTGAGTGACAGTATAAGTGATTTCCCAAACCCACCACAATCTGCATCTACCATAACACCGTCGTTGTCTTTTTACCAAGAGAATCCGTACGAAAACGATTGTGATTTCACCAAGATGTTTTTCGCACACGAAAATTCACAATCACCATTTATCAATATCACAAGAACTCATGAACCCAGTGTCGACGATGCGATGATTTTGCAGGACATTGAATCGCACGTTTTGACCGATCCCTTGAAAAACTTTAATGAGTTTGAGTATTTGAACGAGTTGGCACTTGAATCGACCTCGACTGACTATGGAAAAAACACAACAACAACAGCGAGCCCACATACAACATCAAAACTTGATTTTTTCGACGAGCAACAGTATCTTGACGATTTTGGTGTTTTACAATAAGTTACATACATACAGATACACACACACACACACATATATATATATATACGTGTTTAAAATTCCCAGTGGGAGAATTCAGCAGTTAATTCATCAGCAGTACCATTTGGATTGTCATATTGCCATGCAAGGATTTTTTTATTAAATTCAGACATCCATGTTCCTGGTTTCCTGTTCAGGATCTTGCATAGTTCTTTCCCATTGATCAATGGTTTGACCAAATATTCGTTCCATAAATTTTGTGATTCGATTTCTTTCATAATTGTGTTATAATATTTTTCACCAAAGAGTAAATTTTCTAAATTTAATGCAATTGGTAAATGCGATTCGTATATGATAATTTTATCACAAATTTCACTTCTCTTTGTTGGATTTATCAATTTTTGTTCAATAAATTCATGCAAAGATGTAATGTTCTCAACAATCAGGGCAACAGGTTGATAGTACTGTTTACCGAATCTTAGAGTATCTCTTAAGATCCATTCAGCCATTGAATTTTTCAAATTTTTAATTGATTTATTTTTTTCATTTGTGTATATGTGGATTTTTTCGAAAACACTTAAAATACAACTGAAAACAAGAATCTTATTACCAACATTTTTTTCAATCAATTGAGATTCTTTGTCATTTTTCAAAATATAATCAGTCCATGGGAACTCTTGTTTATTTTTGGTAATAATGAAATTTTCACAACATTTATCCATTTTTTTATTTGAATAAATTTCTTCAATTTTTTCTAAATCATTATTTTCATTATTTTCATTCAATTTTTTCAAAAAATCATCAAAACTATGATGAAATATACAGTTCAACAAATCAAATTTAATACAAATCGATAAACCTCTAATACAATTTTCAAAATCATGATCTAAAAATTTCATTAATTCAATACCAATTCTTTCTTTAGAGATTTTTTTCTGTAGAGCAGAAACAAGTTCATCATGATTTTTTAATAGACATTTTTCAATTGAATCATCAAGTTGGAAATCATAAACTGCACTGAAACGGATCAATCTCAAAATTCTTAATGGATCATCCATAAAAGTTTTCAATGGATCTAGTGGTGTTCTGATAACACCATTTCTCAAATCTTCTAAACCTTTCCCTGTGAAGTCTTCAATTTTATTTGTAGTAATATTGTAAAATAATGCATTCAGCGTACAATCTCTTCTTACTGCATCTTCTTCAGGGGTCCCATTTGTTATAATTGGAATTCTTGATTCAATTGTATATTTTTCATTTCTTAAATTTACAAAATCAATATCTAAACCTAAAATCTTTGTTGTTGTTGTTTCTAAATGTTTTGATTTTTCTGGATTTTTTTTAATTGTATTTATGTTGTGATGGAAAGGTGTTGATTTAATCGAATTTGGGAATTTAATTTCTGGATTTGAATAGTATTTCATCATACTAAAAACAAAATCTTGTCCACTCATTAAATTTACTGCTATGTCCAGGTCGTGTGACTGCTTGTGAAGTAATTTATCTCTGACCCATCCTCCACTTATTCTTGCAACGAGAGGATCATCACTGAGGCTAGTAGCATTATTATTGCTGTTGTTGTTGTTGTTGCTGTTGTTGTTGCTGTTGTTATAATAATTAACGTATTGTTTAATCAATTGTATTATTTTAGATTCATTTTCGTCTAACAAAATTTCTGATGAGTTCATTTTTGTAGTTGTTGATAATAGTCTTGTTTTATTCAAATATAAATATTGTTTTTGTATTGGTAATGAAAATATATTATTATACGCAGCAGTAATAGTAGTGATTGTTGTTGTTGTTGTTGTTGTTCCTGAAGTAATAAGTTTATATCTTTTCAACATACATATATATTTAAATATATATATGTATCTTCCTAATAATTTGAAACAATGTAGATATAATGTGTAGATCTTCCTCAATTATAAAATGTTATGTCAGTTAATGATAAAACAATTCTTGCTCCTAAGTCAGTATATTCAGTTTTAGTTTAAACAATTAAAATTTATCATAACGTCTGTATTTTTTTTTTTTTTTCAAAGTTCGATGCTCTTCTTCCTTTTCTTCTCTTTTTAATCTCTTGATGGGAGAACATTAGGAGACTATGAGAATAAATTTTTCTTTTTTTCAAATTATTTTCGGGGTAAGTATTTGGTTTTTTTTTTTCTTCTTGTCGTAATCAGACTTATACACACGTGATACATGTATCACGTGGCTTTGTATGGTAACAGTAATAATACTTATACTAAAACAATGCATTTATTTTACCCCGCCATTGGGGTTTTTTTTTTTTTTTTTTTTTTCACTTCCCCCTTCCACCTCTTCGTAATTGATAGTTGGAATTTTTATCATAACTAATGAGTTACCCTCTTTGCAGTATATATTTATTCATTGCATAAAACAGTAGCTAATAACAATGTTTATCATCCCTTAAAAAAAGAAATCCTTCTTTTCTCTCCCCTTTTTCCCTTTTTCCCTTTTTTAAACCCGAAAAACGACAAATCAAGGAAAACAAGGAAAACAAAGAAATTAAAAAAACGTTTCTTTTTTTTTATTTCCTATATATTTATGCAGAGAGAGAGAGAGAGAGAGAGAGAGAGAGAGAAAGAGAGAGATAATTGATTAATAAGTACTGAATGTTAACTGTCTACATTGTTTCTCAGACGTACTCCTTTTTCAAAAGCATTATAGGTTTTTAGTTGTTTTGTTGTTCAAACTTTCTTTCCCTTTTGAGTAATAATATTAATAACTAGAAATGAATGAATGAATGAATGAATGAATAAAAAAACCAAAAAAAGGGGTGACAATTAAAAAATTGAGTAATAGAGTAATATAGTAATAATAATAAATACTACTTTAAGGGGGTGATAATGGGAATAATAAAAAAAATGACCCAAAATTTGCAAAAAAAAAAAAATTTAAAATTTCTTGAAAAAATTTTCTTTCTTTTTTTTTTGGGTTTTTGTTTTCCATTTTAATTTTTATTTCAAAATATTGATCTTCCTTGATTAAGAAACGTTCAACATTTGTACAACATTTATTAATCAAATTAATTTCTCAGATTACACATTTTTTGCCGCTCATGAGAAAAATTTATGATTCCTTGAACGAATTTGAAATTGTTGTTGGATTATTATTAGAATAGTAGACACATATAAAAACAACAACAACAACAACCACCACCAAAGTATTCATTAATATTATACATCAAAACAAGATTAAAAAAAGCAGCTAGGTTTCTTGTTACTGTTATTGGTTTGGTATTGGTATTGAAATTTTAAATTTTTAAATTTTCATTTTTCATTTTTCATTTTTCATTTTTCATTTTTATTTTTTAGTCTATATTTTTGAAAAATTATAAATAGATAAGACAATACACATTGTATATATATACATACATACATACATACAGATACAGATATATGTGCAATTATTAAAAAAAAATAAAAAAAAAAAGAACGTATTATTATATTTAATATCAGTAGTAAGAATAGAATACTATATATACAAATCAGATAAGCACACAAGCACATAAACACAAACACAAACACAATATGAGTCAAAAGTCAATAAAAAATGATAACAAAATTGCTAATATAAAACCATTTGAAATTATAGATGGTGTGCCAATTTTTAAACCAACTATATCAGAATTTGAAGATTTCCAAAAATTTATAAATAATATTAATCACTATGGAATGGAATCTGGTATCGTTAAAATTATACCACCAAAAGAATGGTTACATTTTACTAAAAAAAATGGAAACGAAATAGACAAAGATGAAGATGAAGCTAAATTATTATCTAAAATTGTTATAGAATCTCCAATTGAACAAAATATGAGTAGTAATAAACAAAGTTCAATATCTAAAAATGGTGGAATTAATATAACAAATATTGAGAAAAATAAAAAATATAATATTATACAATGGAAAGAATTATCATTTGATTATCCACTACCTAATATTTCATTACTGAAAAAATTATCAAATAAAGAAAAAGAAGAAGAACAAATCATAACAACAAAAAAGAAAAAATCACCATCACCACCAATAAGGAAAAGAAATAGCAAAATAACCAGTAAAAAATTAACAGATTTCAAATTAACAGATTTCCAACAATTTATTCTTGATGAAAATAATAATAATAATAATGAACTTGATAAGAACATTCTCAACGGTTTAGAAGAATATTATTGGAAAAATATTCTGTTGAGTACTCCAATTTATGGTGCAGATTGTTTAGGGACACTATTTGGTGAAAATGAGAATTGTTGGAATGTTTCAAAATTACCTAGTTTATTAAATTTTTTAAACTCTGAAATTCCTGGGGTCAATAAGTCATATCTTTATGCAGGTTTATGGAAATCTACATTCAGTTGGCATTTAGAAGATCAAGATTTACATTCCATCAATTATCTACATTTTGGTTCTCCAAAACAATGGTATTCTATACCACAAATTGATCATCTTAAATTTTTTGAATTGATGAAAGATATGTTTCCTGAAGATTACGAAAATTGTAATGAATTTCTTAGACACAAGACATTTCATTGTAACCCAAAAGTTTTGATTCAAAATGGTATAAAAGTTAATAAAATCATACACTATCCAAACGAATTTATTATTACATTTCCAAATGGTTACCATTCTGGTTTTAATTATGGTTTCAATTTAGCAGAATCGGTTAATTTTGCTATTGAAGATTGGTTAAAAATTGGTCTAAAATCTGGGAATTGTAAATGTATTGATGATTCTGTTTCTGTTGATGTACCATTTTTAGCAAAAAAATTAAAACTTTTCAAAGAACAAAAACAAGAACAAGAAACAAAATTCAAAAAAAATTACGAAATTGACAAAATAGAAAACGGAATATCTTTAAATGATAACAAAAAGTTGAAAACTTCGAAAACTCCTTTTATATTGGGTAATCAATCGAACATAAAGATTAAAGATGATATTATAAAAAGGGAAGATTTTGAAAAGGAAATAGAAAAAGAAGAAGAAGAAGATGGAGAAGATGGTAATGGGAAAGAAACAAAGTTTTTTAAACAATCCACTACTGAATTTAATACAGGTCCTCTTTTCACTCCACTGCAATCATTCAATCCACATATATGCGAATCTAGATCAAATTCAAATATTTTTTTGCCCAAAAGCAATGATACAAAAGACATCAAACAAGAATCCACTGTCAACAAAAACAACAAAAACGACTTGAAAGTTTCCACTATTCAAGTAACTGCGTTGAATGGGAATACTAGGGATCCAGTAGTAATGGCACCAGCATCAGAACCACTCATATCATCACCACCAACAACATCAACAGCAATTACACCTGCAATTTTAAACAATCCTATTCCACATAATGCGAGCACTGGATCTGTCATAAGTGGTCTTTCTTCACCTCTTCTATCAAAAATATTCAACGAAAACGAATCGGTAATTGATTATCAAAAAAAATTAGGAAATGGCCCAAATACTATGTTGAGCAATAGAAGTGTTTCATCGCCATTAACTTCAATAAATTTGTCATTGTCTAAAAAAAATGGTAATCTTTTGAATAAAAATATTCATCAAAATCAACTACTACAACAACCTTCTGCTTCTTTAAACGAAGAACAAGCATTGCCATCACCTACTTTAAACATTTTCAAGAATGATTTAAGTGCCTTCCCAAGATATAATTCTCCATCAACAAGTAATATTCCAAAATTAAGTTTAAATTCGACTAATGGAGTTTCAGATTATAGCGATAGCAGTACCACTGGAACCACAAAAATTTACCAAAACAAAAAAAAACCTTTCTTGAAAAACGTTTCAACAAGTGGGAAAGTTTCAAACAGCAACCATGGCCTATTATTACCGGGCTCTTCTATTTTTGATGTTGGTGATGACGAAGATAATATGTTGGCTATGAGTTTGACTTCTATGGCAAACTCAAGAGTTTCCTCTCCTAGGTTGAATCTAGCACCTATATCCTTGAATACTACACAATCTAATAACAATCAACAACAACAACAGCAACAGCAAGCAACAACCCCAACTATGGCTTCGCATTCAAGATCCATGAATAGTCCTTTAAATAGTTATTTTAACCATGCTTCATTGGACTCTCACCCAAACCAACAACATTTTTATCAACAGCAACAGCAGCATCACCAACCTTACCATTCTCATCACAATCGCCATCCAAATCATCCAATCAATCAGGTAATAAATGCTCATCAAACAAACAGTTTGCAACCCCTGCTTTCACCAAAACCAAGTTTCCAAGCAAACACAAGCACTTTACCAAGTTTAGGATTGTCTAACAGTGGAACACCGATCATGGGATCATTAAACGCATTGACCCCACATAATTCGCTTTTGACTACGGCAACCACTGCAGCTGCCGTTGCCGCACAGGCTGCAGCAACAAGCAATTCAAATGGTTCTTACAAAATTAATGATTCAAACACATTAAACGGAACTTCCATGGTCAGTGGGAGAAGCCACAGTATGGGTCTTTCTGGCTTGATCACGCCAACAGGACCTTCATCGTCGACTAATATTGGCATTTTAAGACCAAAATCACCCCAATCGCCGTATTTGAGCAGAGGAAGATCGCCACATAGGGTTACGGTAAACGTTTCAAGAGACGGATCTCCACTGAATAGTTTCCAACTAAACAATCCAAATATCAGCAACAACAACCAGTCAACCAATATTTCCAATCTGGTCAATCCACACCACCCTGTTATTACCACCTCCTTGTCACAAATTGTTGCAGGTACCAGTAGTTCTTTTAGTCCAAGTAAAAACAATAAAAATGAGAATTCTGCTACTGAACCTCTTACGAAAAAGAGAAAATATGTGAAAAAGACACTTAAAGCGAAAAAAGCTGCTAAAAACAGCGCATTGTCTGGAAACTCTAAAAATCAAGGTGAACCTGATTTTAACGCATCGTTTGAAGAAGACTCTCCATTAAACAATGGACCAACAATAGGTCCTGGTTTGACTAGTTCTTTGCCCTTGGACGCAAATGAAAATCCATCCTTTCGCTCAAACAACCAAGGCGTGATGCAAGGAATATTCCCAATAATACCAAATAATGACGCTTTGCTTTCTGCACAGCGGTATCATATGGAGCCAGAGGAGCCTAAAAATGGATTTTCATTGCTCACTGAAAACAACGAAAAATTGGATAGCACTGCTTCTTCCTTCTGCGACAATTCTAATGATAGTTTTTTGACTACGCCGAATGGTGTAGCTAATGACGATTCTATGGACATACCAACAAATGAAAACGAGTTGAACAATGCAAACTTGAAGGTGCAAGATGACGAGGTTGTTATTGCTGATGACGGAATCAAATCATATGTTTGCATCATCTGCAATAAGCCATTCTCCTCGGGCCACCATTTGACTAGACACAAAAACTCTGTGCATTGTGAGGCAAAACCATTTTCATGTCCAAAGTGTGGGAAACCTTTCAAGAGAAGAGACCACGTTTTACAACATTTGAACAAGAAGATTCCATGCATCAGAGATTTCCCGGAGACTACCTCAGCCAATCAAGAAGCAACTTCAGAATCAAGTTCCAGCAAAATCGTTATTTAGTTACTATACACATGTACATATCCTATGTAAAATTTTCGATGATTTTAAAAATAGTTTTAATGGCCAGTTTCTTTTGTTGCTCATCATAAATTCTTACACCTTCACCACAACCGTTGACATTGTTAATTCCATTTTTCAAAATTTTCACAAAATCTGTTTGAACACCAAGTGGGACCAAATCTCTGCAGTTGGTCTCCTCGGTATCATCAAGTTTGCCATTTTTCAACATTTTCAGCACTTTAGAGGTATGTTCTAATTCATCAGCAGCCACCACAGCATTGTCAACAATCTCTTTTGGTATACCACACATGTTTGCCACATGCATACCAAATGACCCCTCACTCAAACCATCAACCAATTTGTACAAAAATGTAACGTTCTTATTCTCCTCGTCACACAAAATCGACATTTTCATTGCTCTTATCTGAGGGTGGTCGGCAAAATTCACATACAAACCTTCACCGTAGTGTGTGGCAAAAAATCCCAAATTCTGAATGTGGGTGGCACAGTGGTAAAGCACAGACTCAGCAATAGCAAAACCATCACTTGATGAACCACCACGACCCAACTCATCAATGACCAAAAGCGATCTGTCTGTAGCGAGGTCCATGATTTTCTTTGTTTCTGATAACTCGACCAAGAAAGTGGATTTCCCCTGCATAATGTTATCATTGGCACCTAATCTTGTCATGATACGATCGATTGGGGTTAATTTGGCATATTCACACGGAACATAGCACCCGATCTGTGCCATTATGGCCGCAATACAGGTCATTCTTAGAACAGTAGATTTACCAGCTGCGTTTGCACCCGTTAGCAATGTGATTTTTTTAGAATCGTCTAGTCCCAACTCGATGTCATTTGGAATGAACTCTGTTGTAGAGGAAGACCCCATATTGAAATATGGGTGTCTCAAAGCTTTGAACTGCACAAAGGAATACGAATTCTCAACAAATTCAGGTCTGCAACTAGGAATACCAATAGACTCTGAAGTTTTACAAAGTGAAAGCAAACAATCAATTGAGGCAATCAATTCTACCGTCGGGTTCCAAACATCACTTAGATTTTCCACAAATTTCATGTACAAAGTTTCCGTTAAATTTGTTTCCAAAATTTTATGAGTTTCTTTGAATTCTGCCATCTCTTGAGCCAAAACAGAAACTTCCGGAGAATAATATTTTTTGAATGATTTATTGGCACCTAGTTGAATCCAGTCACTCGGAACTCTTTTACAAGCATCAACTGGCACTTCAATGGTGAAAAGCTCTTTACCACTGTCTTTAAACTGTAATTTTGTTGTTCTAAGAAGCGTTTTATAATCTGTAAGCTCTTTGTATAACTTTTCTTCACAATCTTTAATATCTTTTAATGATTTATCATATTTTTCATCAACACCAGGATACAGTTTTATTGAATACTCTTCACCATCTCCTGTGATATTATTTCTATCATATGCGTTTGCCCATTCTTTCAATTTCAAATCTAGCATTTGGAAAGGAACTCGGTGAACATACTCTTTTAATGAACCTTTCAAATCAAAAGTTTTCATTCTTTCAATAAATTGCAAAATACTGTCAAATCCAGGTAAAACTTTATTATTAAATTCTTTGAATTTCAGATTATTAGAATGAACTCTAGCACATAATCTTTCCAAATCTCCTAATTGAGATAATGCATTCTCTACAATTTCTCTAATTTCAAAATTGTCAATTAATTGGTCTACAGAATCCAATCTATTGTCAATATCTGTTTTTTGAAACAATGGTAGCATGGTCCATTTTCTAATCATTCTTTTCCCCATTGGTGTTGTGGCTCTATTAATTAATTTGAAAAATGTACCATTATCTGAACCATCAAATGAGTTTGCAAATATTTCTAAATTTTGAAGCGTAATACCATCTAAAACCATATATTTTTGATTATTGGTGGAATTATTCATGAAATCATTATAATTAATCACTTTATCCATATTAATAATACTCTTGTCTAACTTCAAAAATTGTAAATAAGATAACAATCCTCCGAAAGCGTTTAAAGCAACATGATTTTCAATCTTATCAATATAATCACTAGAAATAATTTTTGGAACTTGATTATAATTTTTTTGTAATTCTTCAATGGTTTTATCTACGTTATAAAATTCTTCATCTTTTCTTAAATAATTGTAAATACAACCAGGCGAACTATTATATTTCACCAATTTCAATGCTGTACTTGATAAATTATTTCTTTCCATGACTACTTCGTGTGGCCTTACTTGAGATAAAATAGTGTCTAACTTAGAATAATCATTTGGACCAGTTTCATCTACTTGAATCAAATACAGTTCCCCTGTGGAAGTATCAACAAACGAAATACCAAATGAGTGCACGTCTTGTTTTATAGCCAAACAGTATGTTGGTAAATCACTTTGAAGCATACCTTCATCAGTTAGCGTTCCTCTTGTTAAAACACATTTCAATTCTCTTTGAACAATAGATTTACCTGCTTTACCTTTGGTTTTCTGTTGTTGTTGTTGCTTTTCTCTCATATCTTTTGCTAACATTGATTCAGATTGATCAACTTTTGCCACTTTATACCCATTTTGTAAAAATTGATTTGTCCAATAATCAAACGACATTTCTGGAATACCAGCTAATATCATACCTGCACGTCCACCATTACCTGCTAATTTTAAATCAAACATTTGGTTACCTAACAATGCATCATTTTCATATAATTCATAAAATTTCCCTTTTTTAAAGAAAACAATACAATCCATTAAATCCTTTTTGATATTCCAATATTGTTTTTCAAAATCTGTAAAACTATCCCATGCAGATTGTGGAACAAATATGGTTCTTGGATCAAAATCAGGGTGATCAACTGGATTTTTATGGGCATCCAGTCTGGGGCGTTTAGTTAGCCATTCGTATCTGTAATCTTTAGTTCCGTTCGATGTGGTGGATTTTTCATTAGCACTATTTGATTCATTGAATGTTTTTTTTGTTGCTGCAGTACTAGCGGTTTTAACAGGTTTTTTACTGGATTTGGATGTAATTTTATTTGAGGAAGTTTTTGAAATTGTAGTTTTTTTACTTTTGAGGGATCCCAATGATAAAATATCTAGATCATCATCACTTATAAACGTATTGTCTAAGGGCAAATCATCATCTTTTTCATTTTGAATCACAGATTTATCTGGAATATACTCATCTTCATCACTTTCAGATTCTTCAGATTTTAAGATCGTTTTCTTTCTTTTATTCTTAATTTTATTTCCTGAAAAACTAGTTTCAAAATCACTATCATCATCACTGGATTCTGTATATTTCACAACTGTTCTTTTACGACTATTTGATAAGGGTTTAACTATATCGTCTGCTTCTTTTTCTTTCTTATCTTTATCCCCTGTTGTCTCATTTTCAAAATCTGGAAGATGTAATGTAGTATCACAATCTTTGTTTTCTTTCTTAATTGGTGAACTATTTGTTGATTGAGATGCAGTTTGAACAGTTGATGAAAATGATTCTGTACGAGTTTCATCTTTGTTTTCATCGGTAAGTGTAACATCAGATTTAAATTTCGATAAAATTGATGCAGACGATGTGGGTCTTTCCATGGATGATTTAAATGATAGTCTAGAGCCACTCCCATTACCACCATCGTTACTATCAGCATTATTATCATTGTTAATACTTTTCAACGGGGTCCTCTTATCATTCGTGATGGCTTCTTTTTTTTGGAAAAAGTTTAGCAATGAAGATTGTTTTAATTTCTTCTGACTACTACCACCAGTTCCACCACCAGTTGTAATTGTTGCTCTCTTAGGTGTTGTCATTGTTTGTATGTTTTCTTGTTGTTGTACTTCTCAAAAGATTGTGATAATATGTAAATTAAAAATAATTTAAATTTAATGTAGGTTTTAATTAAACTTCAACATTAGTACTTTAAACGAATTTCCAACTATTTATATTATATTACGTGATGGGCTTGAAAAAGGAAAATAGGAACGCGTTTTCGTGTTTTGTCCGAAACAACCGAAACCACCAACTTTCGGTATATATATTAATAAACTGTTCCTCGGACATTGTAAACAGATTCCACATCTTTCAAAAATGCCGCCAAAATCGTATTCAAAGTTTTAAACATATTTTAAAATCATAATACCTTTGAACTAATAAAGATGATCCCAAAGATCGTCTCTCCCGTTGATTACTACAATAATACGATAGATGAGCGTATTAAAACCAGTGAGATTACTTTTACTAGGAGCCCCCGGGTCTGGTAAGGGAACGATTACTTCTAAATTATTAAAAGTTTATCCAGAAATTCAAAGTATTAGTAGTGGTGATATGCTTAGAAGACAAGTTGGTTTAAAAACAGATATCGGTTTACAAGCTTTAAAATATATTAAACAGGGGACTCTTGTTCCTGATGATATTGTTACAAAACTGGTTATAGATGATTTAAAAGAAAATTTTAAAGCAGTAAATAATCATTGGTTATTAGACGGATTCCCAAGAAGAATTACACAAGCTAAAGAATTAGATAAACAATTGGCTCCTAGTGCGGAAAATTCTATATTCAATTTGGTTGTAGAATTAGATATTCCACAAAAAATCATAACAGATAGAATTGTTAACAGATGGATTCATGCACCAAGTGGAAGAGTTTATAATTTACAATATAATCCTCCAAAGATTAATGGTAAAGATGATATTACTGGAGAAGATTTAATTCAAAGAAGTGATGATACTATTGAAATTGTTAATAAAAGATTGAATGAATACAATAATTTAATCAATCCTCTGAAAGATTATTATAGTAGGTTGGGGATTTTGAGAACAGTACATGGCAATACTTCTGATATTATTCTACCTCAATTGTTGAAATTGGTAAAGGCATTTTCTCTATAAACCGATGATTCTCACAATCCTCTACGTATATATTCAAATTTACTATAACGTCTAAATATTCTTGAAGTCCGAAACTTTCTTCGGGTTACTGTTTCTCTGTAAGAAGAGAAAAAGATCTGAAATCTCGAACTTGAAAATAAAGAGCACTCTTGTTTGCACTTTCAATAACATAAAGAGAGTAGAATAGAGACACTCACAAAAAAGAAAAAGAACCCCCTCCCTACTTTCGAGGCAATGCTATTTTATATCGATGAGTTGCCTGTGCTGTTTCCATACCCAAACATATATCCTGAACAATATGAATATATGTGTGATATAAAAAAAACATTAGATGCAGGTGGGAATTCAATATTAGAGATGCCCTCTGGAACAGGTAAAACTGTTTCATTACTTTCTTTAACTATTGCATATCAAATGTTTCATAAAACTGAAACTTCATTCAGAAAAATCATATATTGTTCTCGTACAATGTCAGAAATTGAAAAAGCTTTAATTGAAATGAATAACTTGATGAAATATAGAACTCAAGAACTAGGTTACGAAGAAAATTTCTTAGGATTAGGTTTAACTTCTAGAAAAAATTTATGTTTGCATCCAAACGTTAAGAATGAAAGAAAGGGAACTGTTGTTGATGAAAAATGTAGAAGAATGACAAATGGTCAAGCTAAAAAAAGGAAAGAAGCACAACCTGATTTAGATATTGAACTTTGTAATTATCACGATAATATGTATAATTTGAATGTTGATGAATATTTACCAAACGGTGTTTATTCATTTGATAAATTAGTAAATGTTTGTGAAGAAAAGAAAATCTGTCCATATTTTACAGTTAGAAGAATGATTGGATTAGCAAATATTATTATTTATTCATATCATTATATTTTGGACCCAAAAATTGCCGAAAGAGTTTCTGAACAAATGAATAATGATTCAATTGTTATATTTGATGAAGCACATAATATCGATAATGTTTGTATCGAATCGTTATCGTTAGATTTAACAAATGATGTTCTAAAAAAAGCAACAAAAGGTTGTAATACTTTGAGTAAAGAAATTGAAAAAGTGAAAAAAATTGATTCGAAAAAATTACAGGATGAATATGATAGTTTAGTTAAAGGTTTGAGAGCTTCTGATATGTTAAATACAGAAGAAGAACCAGAAATATCAAATCCAGTTTTACCTGAAGATGTTTTGAAAGATGCAATTCCTGGTAATATTAGGAAAGCTGAACATTTTGTCTCATTCCTTAAAAGATTTATTGAATATATTAAGACCAGAATGAAAGTTCTACATGTTATATCAGAAACTCCAATTTCATTTTTACAACATTGTAAACAGTTAACATTTATAGAAAAAAAACCATTAAAGTTTTGCTCAGAAAGATTATCTCTACTAGTTAGAACATTAGAAGTGGAAGAAATTGAAGATTTTTCAGCTTTAAAAGATGTTGTCACTTTTGCCACATTAGTTTCCACATACGAAGAAGGGTTTCAATTGATTATTGAACCGTATGAAATTGAAAACGCAGCTGGTGTTCCAAACCCTATAATGCATTTTACGTGTTTAGATGCTTCAATTGCTATTAAACCTGTATTTGACAAGTTTAGTTCAGTTATCATTACCAGTGGTACTATATCACCTTTGGATATGTATCCAAAAATGTTAAATTTTGAAACAGTTTTGCAAAAATCATACGCCATGACCTTATCTAAAAAAACTTTTCTTCCCTTAATCATCACAAAGGGTTCTGACCAAGTTGCCATATCGTCAAGATTTGAAATTAGAAATGATCCAAGTATTGTTAGAAATTATGGTTCCATGATGGTAGAATTTTCTAAAATTACACCAGATGGGATGGTTGTGTTTTTCCCCTCATATTTATATATGGAATCGATCATTTCTATGTGGCAGACAATGGGTATCTTAGATGAAGTTTGGAAATATAAGTTGATTTTGGTGGAAACACCAGATGCACAAGAAACTGCAGTCGCATTAGAAACATATCGTAAAGCATGTTCCAATGGTAGAGGTGCTATTTTGTTAAGTGTTGCCAGAGGAAAAGTCAGTGAGGGGATCGATTTTGATCACCAGTATGGGAGAACAGTTTTAATGATTGGTATTCCATTTCAATATACAGAGTCCAGAATTTTAAAGGCAAGATTAGAATTTTTGAGAGATAACTATTTCATCAGAGAAAATGATTTTTTAAGTTTTGATGCAATGAGACATGCTGCTCAATGTTTAGGGAGAGTATTAAGAGGTAAAGACGATTATGGGGTCATGGTTCTAGCTGACAGAAGATTCTCCAAAAGAAAGAAGCAGTTGCCTAAATGGATTGCTCAAGGTCTAAGTGAAGCAGACTTGAATTTGTCCACCGACATGGCTATCAATAACACAAAGCATTTTTTGAAAAATATGGCTCAACCAACTAACCCTAAAGACCAGGAAGGGATATCAATCTGGAACTTGGAACAATTGCAGAAATTCCAAGAATTACAAAAAAGCAAGACTATCAAAGGTGATGGTTTTATTATAGATGAAGATATAGATATGTCTGATTAGGTAAGTTCTTTTTTATATATTGAGTACATATAATTTATAGTTTTATTTTACGGTCACTTCCAATGAAATCTCTTTATCAGCATAAAGATACGAATCGCAAACACACCACACTGTTAACTGATGGGTACCTGCTTTGTCCAAAGAATAAGGTAACTTGAAAGTTTTCTGTTCTTGATCAGCAACAACTTTTCTTACTGCCAATAATTTCTTAGACATGCTACTTCCCAAAACCAACCACCATTCAACTCTCTTGAAATTTTTGAATTTTTCACTTACTACTTGTAAATTTTCAGGTACCTCATCGTTGATAATTGTTACGCTGGCATGATATATATTGTCAACAACACCAGTTGAATTAGAGATACCGTCTGTACATTGGATCTCAATATTTGGATAATTGTTTACAAAATTAGCAACAGCATTCAACTGTGTTTTTGAAGTTAGCATCTCCATTATTTCATCTCTGTCATCATCCTCTAGCTCCATTATCTCAAAAACAGTCTTGACATTTTTTTGTTCACACTTTTCAATCAAGCCTGGTGAACTGGAAAAATAAGGAATTTGCTTCAAAGATGAATCATTTTGCCAGCAAGCCTGAACTAACATTTGAGACAACTCCATAACCAACAGCACGGTTAAGCTGCCTTGTGATGACAAAACATCAACCATAACATTAACTAATTTTAAAGCTATCTCCAAAATCTGTCTCAAATCAGCTTCATAGTTTGGATTCAAAGGGAGTTTGGCAAAATGAGCTTGCAATAAAACAAAAACTTTAAACCCAGGAGAAGACAAGTGAAAATTGTCAAAGTTGCTGATTTTAAACGGCAAGTTTGTGTAGAGTTTGTAAAGTTGGTCAGGCTCTTCGCTTCTGACATTCACACACTCAAATTCATTAGCAAGTGACAGTGCTTCTACAAATTTAGACATCCTAGTCAGTTTACCCAAAGACTCGGAATACATTTGCACTGTAGATATACTAACATTGTGATGAGCGCTTACTACTGCCCCTGCCAGTGCATTAATCTTTGGGTCTTCGTCCTCGTCGTTTGTATACTCGATGCTAATCATTTCTGCTTCGCTAAGCTCAGAAAGCACATTTTCAAATAGTTCAGTCAAGTAAGCCGAAATACCCATTGCGGTGACATCCTTGACTCCGTAATAGCTTGGGTTGCCGTGTAATCTTCTGTAAAAATACGTGTAACTGACCCATTCCATAATGTCACTTTTATTACCAATAATTCCGTTGCTGCATTCACTAACAATACACTCTGCCAAATTAAAAGGAATAAAACTTTCAAGTGGTTCACCCTCACCCAAAAACTTTTTGTAGTACGACTTCATCTTTTCGGTTGTTAATAAGTATGTCGTCAATGATGTTCCTAAAAGATTTGCTGTTTGATTGTTGCAACATCCAACCATTTCGTATAAGCTGTTCAAAGAATAGTCAATCTCTTTATATTCAGAGCCTTCAAAAAAAGATGTGCCCTGGATAATTACAAAAGACGACGACAAGTTTTCTAAAATCATGTCATAAGTGCATAAAATCACACTATACTTGTTAGAGTAGTTCATGATCAATTTCAAATCATCATCATTCATGTTTTTGTATAGTATGGCAATGCCTTGGTTCAGAGACCATCTCAAAGCAGAGTCAGTGATGCTCAAGAGCTCATCGTTTGGAATCACATTTTTTTGCAATTTCACTGTTTGAGTATTAAAGTATCTTATGATATTTTTGGAAGTTTCTAACGCATTCCTTCTATTTGGTACAAAAATCAAAGGTGTTTCATTGTTGCTGATATATTTTTGCATGGCTGCATAAATACTGTTGCATTGGTCAACAAAACTTTCTCTATCTGCAGTTTTGATATGAATTTCAATGGCTTGCTGTCTTTCCGTAATTGAAAAATTAAAAATGTTCTGCTTGGGTATGTTCATCCACTCTCCAAAGTCTCTGGCATTAGCCAAGCTGTTTGAAAATGATACGATTCTTAAATCACATTCAAGCTGTGTTATCATCAATACCATTCTTGCAACCAAATTCTCGTAAATAGATCCTTGGAGGGAATTGCTTACTTCATGCGCATCGTCAAATATTATCAATTTAAGTTGATGGAGATTTTTTCTGTACCTCCATCTTTTGGAAAAAATTTCAAATTGTAAGGGAGTGGCCAAAACTAAATGACTTTTTGCAAAAATGTCTGCATTTAGCTTCAGATCATCGGTGAACTTTGAGATCGTTTTTCCACCAGCAACTTCAGAGAAAGTGTCACCCCAGACTTTAACCAAATAGTCAATTTTCCATTGGTAAGGGCAAATGTAAACTGCTCGTTCTTTGTTTTGTCTCCAATGATTCAACAATGCCAACACTGACAAAGAAGTTTTTCCGCTTCCTTTTGAAGCACAGAGTAAAAAGTTCTCGTTAGAGTTGTAAATAGAGTCAAAAACTTGGCTTTGTATAGTGTTAAACTCTTCAAAATCAAATAACTTTTTAAAATCTGAGTTTTTCAAATCCTCAACAGTGTGAAGCTTTTCGTGTTCCACAGCCGTCGGGGCTGGAAACTTTTTAGGAAGCATTACATCCTTTAAGATGACAGGTGTTCTGTACTCACAGTTCAACCACTTGTCCGATATAACACTGACAAAGTAGTTTGGAGGCAAGCGCTCTTGTAACTGTTCTGACAAATGAATAGTAAATGATATTAAAGATTCAACTCCAATAAAGTCTTCTACAACATTGAACATTTCTGTGTATATTATTTCATCTCCATTTATATCTTCAAGTATAATCCAAAAAGGCTCGACAATATTATGGTATCTGGAATCCCATAGCCAATCAGGTGTGAGTTCAATGTCAAACTTTAAAACGCTGCGAGTGATTGGCTGAACAGTGCAATTAACTGTAACTTTAGGATACCTACGTAACAAATCAAACACGGTTTTTCCGTATTTATCAAGCCTAATTGCTTGTGCCACATCATTGGCGCTAGTCAAGTTCAAATATGTGCTAAACGGTAAAGGCGATGCTTCCATTCTTATTATGGCTTCGTGGGGACAACTACTAAACTGTCTTAACGGGCAGTTATTCAGCCACATTCTCTTAGTCACGTAACTGCTGATATTTAGCAAAATCTTGGAAACTTTAGCCCATTTATTTTTCATTGCAATTTCAAAAAGCGCTCTAAAAAGTCTCCCTGCATTTTGATTGATATACACCATGTCAGCATTCAAAGCGTATCCGTCAAGGTTTAGCCGTGAAATAAAGCTTTGAAGTAAAACATTGATTTTTGCAGAAACGTCCTCGATTGTCTCTTTAATTGGGATTGGAGTGCTGTCAAGCAACCTTTTCAATTCGTATTTTTCTTCCTCCCTCACAGACATATACTTAAATTCCACTGAAGAAGAAAAAACTTTGAACAACTCAATTAGAGAGTCACTCTTTTGCAAAGACTCGTTATATTTGGCAACAGACTGGTAATTCAAATAGTAAAAAGATGCAATTTTTCCCAAAGGCTTGGAACAAACACTCCCAGTAGACACATCATACAAGACCAAATCACTGTCGTGCAATAACGACAAAGCAGAGTGACAAAGATCCTCACAGAAGTAATATAGAGTTTCATCTCCTGGATTTCTTTTGTTTTGGACTTTATAAATTTCGGGATCAGCTATCATTCTAGAGTATAAATATGTTTTTTGAATCCAAACAGTTGCGTCTTTTCTGGACTTGATATTTCCTAATACAACTTCAGCATTCACACTGTCAACTAATTTGCTGACCAGTTGAGACTCAATTGGCAACTGTTCGTTTAGTACAGCTAAGTAATATTGTACGTCTTCCTTGTTAGTAATGATTATCCCTTCACCGTTTGTATCGTAACGTGGTCTCCCTGCTCTACCGAGCATTTGCAAAATATCTTGAGGAGAAAGTTGTACCCACTTATTTAATTGTGGTGAGTAAACATCAGTACCCTTGATAATAACTGTATGTGCAGGTAAATTCACACCCCATGCTAGTGTTGCTGTAGACACCAAGACTTTCAACAAACCGTCAGCAAACATATCTTCTGATAATCCTCTATCGCTTTTATCCAATCCAGCATGGTGAACACCAAACCCATACCTAACAAACTCTTTCATGTCAGCATCTTTAATATTGGCAGACTCTTCTTCAAGAATCACAGACGACCCTTCGTGTTTGTGAGATAAAAATTGAGATTCTTTGCCTTCTTCTTTTAAACGATCAATCAACCATTTGGCTGTTTTCACTGTATCTTTTCTTGAATGAACAAACACAATCACTTGGTGATTTCCGTCAATAACAGAATCCACTATTTTATCATAACATGCTTGGTTCATGGATTGTAATTTTTTCAAAGGGCTCGTTGATGAAACCCCTACAAATTGTTGTGCTAATGGGCATGGTCTGAAATTGGATCCAAAAAAAAATAATCCTTTTCCTTCTTCCACATTCAAAAAATGAGCAACATCTTGGTAATTCGGTAGGGTGGCTGAAAGTGCCACAATCCTGGTGTTTGTATTGATAGTTCTTGCAACAATATTTTCAATCACTGGGCCTCTCTCATCATGCAATAAATGAACTTCATCGATAATTATTAGTTTCACCAACTCAATAAATTTAGCGTTGGACTTTTTTCTGGTAATAACGTCCCATTTTTCAGGAGTGGAAACCAAAACGTGTGCGTTTTTTATATCTGATCTTGACAAATTCGAATCACCGGTCAGTTCTACCACGGACATATTGAAACACTGTAATCTTCGCTCAAATTCTCTCACTTGTTCTTGAACTAACGCTTTAAGAGGAGCAATGTACACAATTTTCACCTTAGATAGCTCAAGTCTCCCACTTTTTTCGTTCAAATATGGTGAGAGCGCTCTCAAAACGGTAAGCATGGCAACATTAGTTTTACCTGCACCAGTTGGTGCACAAAGTAAAAGATTATAATCTTGATAAAATGCAGCAGGAAACACTTCGGATTGCACCCTATTCAAAGTTTTCGTTTCTGTCTGTGGGAAAACGGGCTGTGCCCATCCTGGTAATTCGTTTATTTTTACTAATGGGTAATCGCTATCGACAGGTTCTGGAGGTGGAATGTGTATTTCTTCATAAAAGTTTTTCACTTTCTTGTAGGAATTGGGAGGAAGCTTTATATTTTTGCTCGTTATGATTGGAGAACTGTTGTCAAATTTAAGTGCATCAAGATCTAAAAACAAAGGTTTCTTTTTGTCCAGTGTTGTTTTCATTTTTTTGTTTAAAAAGTAATCTTCGTTATCAGACTCTGCATCATATGTTCTTTTACCGGATCTTTCAAGAAGCTCATCTAGTCCTAAATTCAACATTTCGGTTAAAATATCTTCTTTACTTGCTGCTTCAAAATATTTCAATCCCCATTTAATAATTAACCTCTTTGCTACAATTGTTTTTAAAACATCAAAATCATCAAAGTCGAAATAACTGGAAAGCTTTTGTTCAAGATCTTTCTCATTATCAACAGTTTCCGCTGACTTTATTATAATGTCCACGAGGTCGTCAACATTTTGAGCGTTAGAATGCAGCTCAATGTATTCACGTAAAGTATCCTTATTAAAACTGTAAATGGACCACTTGTCAACGTTCGTATTGTTCTGGTCTTTGTGAGAAATTGAGCTCTCTTCATCATCTTCACTTTCCTCGTCAAAATCAAATTCCAGTTCATTATCAGAGACATTTTTCTGCTGCTTATCCGTATCACTGTCTTCGAGTTTGACTTCTAACTCTTCTTCATCAGAGGAATCTACAATAGCAGCAACATCTGTTCCTTGTTTGTTTTTCCATCCGTAATCAGTAATGGCACTAACGACAGTATTTAATTCATGGAATATCTGCAGGTTCAAGGAAAATCCAAGCTCCTGCTCAATTTTTTGTTTCTTAATTACTAATAAATCTTCTTTCTCATCTTCTTCGTCTTCAACGTGTCTTTCACTCAACATCTCCTTTAAGATGTAGTCCACCGTTGTTAATAACAAGCTATGGCTTGCATCATTTTCAAAAATGTTAACTAAAACCCAATGCATAACTTCGTCGTATACCTCTTTGTTATTATAATTGCTTGGGTGATATTCTAGATAAACACCATCGTATGACGTTTTCGCTAGTGGCAATGTTTCTTTGTTTCTTGTCGATGCCGAATCTGCTTTTAAAGATGAAGCATATTCATTCATGGCATTATTGTTTGCTGAACTGCGTACTGCAGAGCCCATGTCATTCATGTTGACTTTTCCCACTAGAGATTTCGGTTTAATTTTCCCTGCATCTTGGCTTCTGTCCACTTGAGTATCGTCAAGTAATTTTCTATCTACTTTAGTTATATTCTTGGTAAGCAGATCACCTCTGTAAATCTCCTTTATCTGCTGTTTCTTATCAGACATGCTTTAACTGGTCCTGAGTATTTTTTTCTGGCTCTATGCTCTTTATTCATAATTGTTATGCCATCCATCTTCATAAGTGAGAAAGCATATATGTAGCCTCGGGCGGTTCGCATTTTTAAAAAAGCGACAGAGGAAACAAAAGCAATGTTGGATGTTGAACGGAAAACGCCAAGTACAAGGTTAAGTTTATTCCAAATAACTTGGACTGTAAATCACCATTCATGCTGAGACATAAAAGCCCATGCTCAATAGAAAAAACTTGAAAGATCGCCAAGATAATGCAGATCCTAGTTGGTATGTCAAGCACGAGCCTCACACAACAGAGGAAATTGCAATTCACAATCGTAAACTAAATGATGTTCGAGAAAGTTTGATCAGTATGCTTAATGGCAGCTCCAAGCATAAGATTTTGTTATTGACAGGTCCAAGTGGGGCTTCGAAATCCACATCTGTGAAACTATTAGCCTCTGAGTTAGTCCCCGTGTATCGTACTTCGTCATATAGCATGATACAGCGAAATAATTTGTCATCTTTTCAGACCCTTACAGCTCAAGAGAATTTTGTGTTGGAGTTTAATAACGAAGACGATACATCAACGCCTATGTACGCTTTTGAAAAATTTTTGGAGAGTGCATCGTATTTAGTGGGACCTAATCTCAAAGTTATCTTGGTGGAAGATCTACCAAATGTTTTCTATGACAAAACAAAGCGAAGATTTCAACTTGCTTTACAAAAATGGCTAAACGAGGACTCTAGAGTTTTACCGCCATTGGTAATATCAATAACAGAATGTGAAATACCGGCTTTTTGGGAAGATGATAGTCAGTTTGCCACACCATTTTCCATTGATCGTAAATACATAGCCGAGACTGTTTTGGAAAGTGACATTTTACAAAATCCCAAATTGCAAAGAATCAAATTTAATCCAATAAACAAGACTTTAATGACTAAAACATTGAAAACTGTATCTCATTTAGAAAAAAAAACTCTTGTTGAAAATAAAAGATGGGGGAGCCCCTGTCTACGTTCCATTGCTCAAATAGTCGATGATTGTAGTGATGTGAGATCGGCAATTGCAAACTTCCAATTTTGGAGCCAAAATAGTATTTCTGCAAATGATTCTGATGTGGAAATGAAAGATGAGGCGTTAACATTTTTCCATGCCGTGGGGAAGATTGTTTATGGATCAAAGCAGACGACAATTAACGAAGAAATTGTCCAGACACTACTTGATAATTATATATCGATTTACGATCCAGTTTTGAAATCAGGTATATTTGAAAACTACTACATTAACAATACCATTTCTTTGGAGACTGCAGCTAATGTTACTGAGGTCTTAAGTTCCAGCGACAAAATGTCCCGTCTCAAGGATCATACAGAATATTACCTTCGTGCAGTGAGACATGAGCTGGGGAAACAGCAAACTGGCATGACCATTAATGAAAGAGTCATGAAATTTCCTCGAGAGTTCAAATTGAGACGAAGACAGCAGGCGTTTATTTTTGAACGAGATGATTTCAAAGAGTTGAGCTTCAACAAATATCATCAATCTTACTCTAAAAAGAACATTGATTCATACTATGGATACTATTCGCCATGTATCAAGAAAGCCCGATTTTTCAAGAAAAAATCTCTCCAAGCATATCAACAGATCTCTAAAGTCAAAGATCTCTTTATTCCATCTCAATATCAGCTTGTTGATGAAAGAACAGATTATCTGTATAGAATAGGAGGAGAAATCATTGGGATAGAAGCTGATTCAAACATGTTAACAGAGACAAAAACTTTGGCTAATTCAGAAAGCAAAAACAAAAATTATGTCTGTTCGATATCCGCACCTGGTCAAGATAATAATCACGAAGACAATAACGAAGAGTTTTCAATTGATGATAGCAGTGATATAGAAAAAGATGTTACAGAAAATTATGACGAAGATGAATCGTTGATCAAAATTCTTTCACAGTACCCTTCCCAAAGAGAGCCATCAGTCAAAGCAAATGACAGTGGGTCAGAACTAGACGATTCAGATTTGGAAATGTTGATAAATAAATAAATAAAAGAACTAAACAAAAAGCATTTACACAATTTTAATAGTGTCTAAACAGGATAGGTTACAGAAGTTGTTTTGATACTTGACTATATATATATATATTATGCCTCTAGTGCATGTTGAAAAAATTCAGCATCTTCTTCTAAAGATTCTTTAATGATATCCAACCCACCTTGTAATTCACCTTTCATGTATAATTGTGGGAAAGTTGGCCAGTCACTATATTTCTTTAAACCTTGTCTAACGGCATCATCTTTCAAGATATCGAAAAACCCAAATCTAACTTGATATTCTCTCAAGATACCAACCATTTGTCTACTGAATCCACATTTTGGTTCAGCTGGTGTACCCTTCATAAAAAGCATAACAGGAGCAGCATTGGTTAGTTGTTTCAATCTTTCATTCAATTGTTCTTCAGTTTCTTCTTCTTCGTCTTCTTCATCCTCAGTTGCTGCAGCAACAACGGTAGTAGATGAATTTGATGTATTAGAAGCATTGTTTGTTTCTGAAGTGGTAGTGGTGGAAGAAGCAGTGTTTAACTCTTTCAACAATTTGATGTATTCTTTGGAATCAGATGATGATAGTTCTTTTAAAATGGTGGCATTTTGAATAAAGACAAATGAAGGCACAGAAGCAACTTCAAATAATTCTGCAATATCACCAAAGTCTTCAGCGTTTATACTCAAAAACATAACATTTTTGTTTTCCGGTTCTGTACTGGCAAGTTTGAAAACTTCATTAATAATCTTACAAGGTTCCGCCCATGGAGCAAAAAAATATAAGGAGATTAATTTATCACCAGCTTCTGTAGTGGTCAAAGCTGTAAACTGTTCTTGGGAGGTGATCTCAAAATATGGCATGAGGATTTATGTTTGCTATAAACGCGTTGTTGGTTATTCTTAAGAGTTCTTTCTCACGTTTCACTATATAATCGCAATAAAGCTAAGTTAAACAGTTAATACTCTAACTAGTTGAACATCTATAAACTGTGTGTCGGTAGGTATTTAAAAAAAAAAAACCGTTGATGGTCAAAAAACTCTATGTTCTGTTTTTTTTAGTCAGCACACATAAAATAAGAGAAACCCCGGTGTAATAATCACGTGATAGCATAACTTCTTTGTTATAATTGATTAAACAAAATCAAAGAAAAAGTATTGGGAAGTATATACCTACACGCATACATGTATATATATATATATATACTACAGCTCATTCAGATCTTCTTGCAAATTTGTAAACAGTCTTCCATATAACAGTAACTTTACTTTCCCAATTCAATCCAGGAACCATGGTAAACATCTTGTTAAAAAAATAATCAATGATTTGGTCAACATCATTCAATTCATTCTTACGTTTATTAACAGCACTCCAAGTCAAAACATAACTTTTGAATTGTTCAATGGTCATAATCTTTTTAATAATCAATGGGAATTTTTCCTCATTTCCCTTTCCATTTCCGTTTTTCTTTCTATATTCGACACTGGAAAATTTTGCAACTTCGATGTCATAAAATCCATCAGTTTCTTCAATTTCTTGATCATCCAATAAATTTCGTATAATTTCTCTTCCTGGCTGTTCCCAAAAATTTCCAAAATAATTTTTTTTATCATAATCTAATGTTAATAAATATTCATCTAACTCAGGATATTCAACAAATGATGGGTCTATATACCCCCAAATAGCTAATGTTCCATTTGGTTTTAAAACTTGTTTGGCTTGGGCTAGAAAACTTTTAAACGGAAGAAACCAGTGAGCACATTCTGCAGCAGTAATCATATCAACTTTTTCAGTAATATTATTAGCAATATCCATACAAGAACTCACTTCAAATTCAATTTTTTTTTCTTTTTCAATATGTTTCAAAGAATCCAACTTTCCGCGTGCCTTTTCAATCATAACTGATGAACTATCAGTTCCAATAATTTTATCAAAAGCGTTTTCTCCTGTAAAATATTGATTCATTTGGAAAACTGCTGTTCCGGGACCCGATCCAACATCTAAAACGATTGAAGGAGATGATGCATTTTTTTCTTGAAAATGGTGAATTCTTTGATGATATTCCAACAAATATTTGTAAAAAATATTATTGTAAGTAGGTCTAAATGTATCGTAATCTTGTGAATTGAAATTACTATTTGAAAATTCAGACATTGATTAGTGTTTCGATAGTACGATTAAGTGCTTTGGGGTTTTAGGAAAAAGAGTTTCTTGCCTAGTCAATCGATCATAGATGAACTTGTGAACAAGTAAAAAGTTAAAAAACCCCTATGAATAATAATTTTAATCTTTTATTGTCTTTTTTTATATTAATGATATATGTATAAATTGTCATAGTATTCACTGTATCTTCAATATCCTTTATTGCTAAAGATACTAAGTATGACACAATTACCCAAACCGTTCCCCTTAGATATTCAATTGCCTTCTCCGTTACCGGACTTTTTCATACTTTCAATAATACACTCTTCAAAAAAAAAAACTAAAAAATGCAAAAAATAATAGGTCGTACCCGGATTCGAACTGGGGTTGGTCGGATCAAAACCGACAGTGATAACCACTACACTATACAACCTTATTAAATTGTATGTTTGGATACAAAGTTATAGCTTAGTCATCTATCACTAATACCAATCAGTGACACAACTTATCATAATATTGATGAATTGTAAATTTTCATTTCTCTCTCTTGCAAACTCAACTTCATTTGATTAATTAATTAATTAAATAGTTGCTAGTATTGTTTGATATTAACTTTTATAATTTAAGGTTCTCCAAGTACAGGTAAAACTTCAACAAAATGTGGAAATGACTAAACAATAGATTCTTGAACAAAAAAAAAAAAAATCTGTACTAGTTGTTGCTCTATCTAAGGTAATATTAAAAACATTCCAAATAGATCAAATTAAAATACTGTTGATATTTCCGAAAAGCCAATCAAAATTTGAAAAACATTTTCTGCATGTTTGTGAAGCACAGTCTACTCATGTATGATTTTGAAACTGATTATCATTATTATTTCCCTAATGAACAAATATTAAAAAATTCAAAAAAATTATTGCATGAATGTTGTTTTCAAGACGTGATTTCAATGGAAACTTCAAATAAAAACAAAAAATTATATTTAAAATATCTTGTCATGGATGAAAAGATTTTGTTTTCAGATATCGATCGAGTTCTCAATATTTGCAGAAATTTATGGAAAAACGAAACTGAATGTAAAATAGTGTTAGATGTTTTAGGTCATTTAATCATTGAATTAAACTACGATAAATTGCATATTACACTTACCACCCTCTTTATTCCACAAAGAGAACTTATTAGTAACTTTTTACAAAAAGCGTTCATGGACAGGTTTGGTAAAAAAAAACAGAGCAAACGGCAAGTAGAGAAATACAAAATTTTATATGGTGATTTTTCCTGCAGTTAGGAACGATCTGCTAAATAATTCTATTGAGTTTTTGAACAATTTTAGAAGAATAAATGTGGCTCTCACATGACCAAAAAAAAAATCTCTTATCATTATAAGTGATCAAAAAACTCTAAGTTTGAAACGCGGCAAAGTTTGGAAAACTTATCGTACCCATTTAAAAGCAAATGGATTAATCTGTAACAGTTTTGATACATTTTAACAGTAATCTTGCTCCATCAAGTGTATAATGCATAGTAATTGTGTACATATTCACTGTTTTAAAGGTATGCTTTTACTTTTCAAGTTTTTTTTAATCATTTCGAGAATGTCGTTGGATTTATTTACCCGAATGTCACTTTTCAAGTCACCTTGTTTGCGATGCTTTTAATGGCAACAAGGCAAAGTAATCGAGACTGCTTCTTTACACCAAAGTCAAAGGGATCAAACCTATAGAGCAAAAACCTCAAACAAAGACAATGAGCAAACCATCTGTTTCACAATTGTCATCTTTGAAAAAAAATGATTGTGCATTGCTGTTCGAGTGTCAGATGTGCAAAGTCGAACTGAATGGTCGTGACATGAGAAAGCACATCATGGAATCGAGACACAAGCGTGTCGTATACAAAGAAAACTCCGAACTTATGCAATGTGAAGATTGCGGGAACGACAATGTGCATGTTTTGCAACTAGTGCGGTTTGGTGGGTACGATTTGAAGTGTTTGTGTAAGACGTGTTTGGAAAAAAAAAACTATGTCACTGACCTGGCCGTTGTTGAGAATAGTGCCTACTATGATGTTTCTCAAAACGGTCAATTGTTTCAGTACTGGGGGTCTTATATTGATTTCAGTAATGTCAAGTGTCGTTTCTGTCGTAATGAGGATAATTTGAATATCTCCAGTGCCAAAAACAGTTCAGAAATTATGTGTGACAACTGTTTGAAGCAAAAGGGAATCAAAAATAATGGTAGTTATTATTCGGAAGATTCTGGTCAATTTCTTTACAAATTCTTGCATATGACAGAGCCTCCAAAGAAAGCTGCTCCTAAGAAAAACGGTAAATTCAAAAGAAACAAGAAGACTGGGTCTTCAAAGAGGGGCAAGAAGGAATTGACTAAGCAAGAATTGGAAGATCGGAAGTACCAAGACATCAAGGCCAAAAATAGAATTTTGCAGAAATCTGATGTAAACTTGTCACAATTTAAAGGTGTAAACACAGGACAGGGCAAAGTTGAAAGTGTTCTTTCATCTGTATTGAAACCTAAAAGACAAGATTCTAGACCAATGGATAAGGGACGCTCTGGGATTAAAAACGACAAGGGGAAGTTTTCTGTGAAAAGAGACGGCTCGCCAGCACCTGGAAGAGGTTCCAACTCCCAGTTTCAACCAAAGAGAGACGGAATGCCTCGTAACAACACAAATGAAAAGATTCAATCAAAGAAAACAACTCCTGTCGAGAAGAACACTAATCACAAGACTAAATCAAAAAAAACATCACTTGATGAAAACACTTCTCAACACAGATCTCAACTGAAGAAACCTGAGGAGAAACTTTCCCAAGACAAATCACAATCAAAGAAAGCAATTTCCAAAAAAGAAAACAAACCGATACTCTCCAAGACAACGACCCCTGTGAAAGTTGATACTTTTGAAGAAGGTGTGGATTTATTTACCCAACTTTCTCCCAACAAATTTAAAAAAGATTCTCGTGCAAGAAAACCTAAAACACGTACACAATTCAATAACATTGATGAATATTTGGATTATTTAAGTTATTTTTTTTATTTGGAACAACGTTTTGAATTGGACAGAGAGTCATTAACTAGATTTGACCTTGAATGGGGTAAATACAACGACTACGAAGAAGAAGATGAAGAAGAAGAAGAAGAAGAAGAAGCAGACGAAGACGAAGCAGAAGAAGTGACTCGTGGAACTCAATTTTTCAAAATTATTATTCCATACAGTAATCAAAACGAAACTGTTTCTAATGAATATGCATGGCCTGATAATTTTGTAAAACTAAGAAGACTTCCATTTGGTAAAAATCAAGGAATGATTCTTGTAAGAAATTTACCTGCAGGTGCAGGAGATTTTAATAACGATTATGACAAATATAAAGATAATTTCTGGTATTGTTCTGTGGTAGACATCAAACCTGTTTCTATTAAAGAGGTTCGTTCTGGAAACAAAGGTAGTAGTAGAGGTAGAGGTAGGGTTAGGGGCAGGGGTAGAGGCAGAGGAGGTAGAGGAGGTTTCAGAGGTAAAGGTAAAGCACCACCTAAATTAGTTAAATCTGAAATTTGTGGATTCCAAATTCTTCTTAGTGTTTTCCCCTGGTGTAAAAATTTAAATAGATTATTACCACAAAATGAATTATGCACGAATTTCACCATATTACCATGTATTGAACAAATGAATCGTGTATTTGGAGCGATGTCTAAATTGAAAAATGTTGAATTTCAAAAAATACTTATTGGGAAACCTGATAATAATGTTAAAGATATTCACTATAAAAATAATTTAACATATTACAATAATGGTTTAAATGATTCACAAATCGATAGTGTGCAACATTCATTAAATAATCGTGTTACAATTATTCAAGGACCACCTGGTACGGGGAAAACTTCCACAATTGTAGAAATTATTAAACAATTAGTTTTAACATTAAGAAACTATCCGATTTTAGTTGTTGCAGCATCAAATATTGCAATTGATAATATAACTGAAAAACTTTTATCTGGAGAAGAAGACAATAATAAAATGAAAATCTTAAGGATTTTAGCAACAAGTAGAGAGCATGAATATATGCCAAAGAATAACGATTTAATTGATCAATTAATTAATGGACAACATAAAGATGATACCAAAAAACCAATAAGAGATAAATTATTAGACAATTGTTTACATAATATAATTTCTAAAAGAATGAATGATTATGATAAAAAACTTTTCAAAAAATTCAAATTTAATGATTTTACACCAATGGAATATACAGAAATTACTAAAATGTTGGATAGACGTACAAAACTAAGTGATCAAATTGTTTTACAAAATCAAGTTATATTAACAACAAACGTTGCAAGTGGTGGTAAAATGTTACATATTTTAGATAAAATCCCATATGTTATAATGGATGAAAGTACGCAATCTAATGAACCATATTCATTAATACCATTATCATTACCTGGAATTAAAAGATTTATTTTTGTTGGTGATACAAAACAATTATCGAGTTTTAGTAGAATCAAAGAATTAGAAAAATCATTATTTGAAAGAATTATTGAAAATAAAATGATTGAATCACCAAAAATTTTAAATATTCAATATAGACTGAATCCAAATATAAGTGAATGGCCAATAAATGAAATTTATCAAAATGATTTAAAGAATGGTGTTTTAGATGATTTAAACAAAAGAATTACAAAAACTACATATCCATTATATTTTATTGATTATTCTGATGATGATGATAATGATAATGATAATAATAAATTGAATATATCAGATAATAAAAAAATTACAAATTCAAGAAATTTTTCATTTTTCAATGAATATGAAGGTTTATTAGTTTTACAAATTTTAGATAAATTAATTAATGAAATGAATATTGATAAAGAAAAAATTACAATTATAACACCATATAGTGGACAAAGAGAATATCTAAGTGAAATTATTTCTGAAAAATTTGGATCTTTGACATCATCATCAGAAATTATAAGATCAAATGATAAAGATGAATTGTATGAAATTGAAACAACTCATAATACAAGTAATACAATCAATTTTATTGATGGATTAACAGTTTCATCAATTGATGCATACCAAGGTCATGAAAATGATATAATTATATTTTCTACAGTTAGATCGAATCCAATAAATAATAACATTGGTTTTTTAAATGATGAAAGAAGATTAAATGTTGCATTAACAAGATCGAAAAAATCACTTTTAATTATTGGTAATAAATTAACATTGTTGAAATATGGTAATTTTTTTTGGAAATCATTTATTAATAATTTAGAAAATAGATCATTATTTTTCAAAAATTTAGATGATTACAATAATGATTATTCATTACTTTTGTAAAATTTCCTCCTTTATTTCATATACTGTGTCTTGTATATAAGTATGCTAGCATTTTATATATTTTATATATTTTATATATTTTATATCCTATAATAACAATACAGGTCATGTGATACTCCCAAAGGCATGTATAGTCATGTGATGGCAACAACAACATTGAAATATCAATAGAGTTGATTAAAAAAAAAATAACCCCCCCCTCCCACCTCTAAGGCAGGGTATCTAAATTAACAAAGAGTCCACTAAATATTATCAAATAAAAAAAAAAATTAGCTGTAATCTTAGATTCCACAAAAAAAAAAGAAACATTCAATGATATATTATATTAACAAGAACGGCTTACCCCCACCACCATTATTTGATTTGGTCTATTATTCCTATTATTCCTATTATTAAAGTAAAAACTATAGTAAAGAGAGTAAAAGTAATAATAAGAATAATTAGAAAAAATAAATGATCTCATTTTTAAAATTATTTTTAAATTCTTTTTTTTTTTTTACTTCTTAATTTAGTAATTTAATATGATTGGTGTTGATATTTTAGAAAAAAATTTAGAAAAAAATTTGTCAAATATATATTGTTGTTATTTGTTCATATATTATATAATAATAAAATTGTTAAGAATAGGAAAGAATAAATTTTTTTTTTTTTTTCTCGATAAGGCAAATTTTGTAGAGAGGGGTATAATTCAAATGTTCATAATAATGTCTATTTAAAATATATATATTATTATTTTGAGTGGTTGATTGATTAGTTGACTGATTAAGTTAATTGATTGATTGTTTATTTGATTAGTTGATTGATTGAATATATGATCTTAGAGGAGATTACACCTTCTTAATCTACTTTGATCAATTTATATGATTTATCGTACATGACATTGTATCTCAAACCAAATACTTGAAAAAAAGTAAACAAATACACACACACACACACCCACTAACACACTAACACACACACTCTCAAAAAATGACAACTAATAATCGTGAAAGTTCTGTTTATTTAGCTAAATTGGCCGAACAAGCTGAAAGATATGAAGAAATGGTTGAAAACATGAAAAATGTCGCTTCAAGTGGTGAAGAATTAAGTGTTGAAGAAAGAAATTTATTAAGTGTTGCTTATAAAAATGTTATTGGTGCTAGAAGAGCTTCTTGGAGAATTGTTTCTAGTATCGAACAAAAAGAAGAACAAAAACAACAACATAACAATAACAGCAGTAATAATAATAACAATAGTAGTAGTAGTAACAGTAATAACACTGTAGAGAATACCACTTCCAGTACTGAAAATAAAACTGAAAGTAATGATCAAAGTATAGTAGTAGATAATGAAAAATCATCAAATACCAACAACTCTCAAGTTTCTTTAATTAAAACTTATAGATCTAAGATTGAAAATGAACTGACTAAAATTTGTTACGATATTTTGGAAGTTTTGGATGCTCATTTGATTCCAAGTGCTAGTTCTGGTGAATCAAAAGTTTTTTACTATAAAATGAAAGGTGATTACCACAGATACCTGGCTGAATTTTCTAATGGTGATTTAAGAGAAACTGCTACAAACGAAAGTTTGAAAGCTTATACAAATGCAAGTGAAATTGCAACAACTGAATTGCCACCAACTCATCCAATTAGATTAGGTTTGGCTTTAAATTTTTCTGTCTTTTATTATGAAATTCAAAACTCTCCTGATAAAGCTTGTCATTTAGCTAAACAAGCTTTTGATGATGCTATTGCTGAATTGGATACTTTATCTGAAGAATCTTATAAAGATAGTACTTTAATTATGCAATTACTAAGAGATAATTTAACTTTATGGACAAGTGACATAATCGATGAAGGTAATGATGATGAATAAATTAATTGAGTTGATTCATTGATTTGATTAAATTTTAACGTTAAACTTACACCTTACAACTTACACTTTACAACTTACAACTTACACCTTACAACTTACAACTTTAATCTAATTTTGCTATCATTACACAATTTTTTTTTTACTTTTACAACTCTAAAATATCAAAAAAAATATCAAAAAAAATATTAAAAAAAAAAAAATAAAACAACCTATATCTATCTAATATATAAAAATTTATTATTATTATTATTATTATTATTATTATTATTATTACTATTATTACTAATATTATATATTAAAAAAAAGATGTGTTTTTTCCACTACAATTTATATCATATTCTTACTGATATCACTACATTACTCAATGTCTTGACCAACTTCAAAAGCATAATAAATCATCAAAAACTCCATTAAATCCATAAATGATTGGATATCGATTATATTGGATACATCTTCTTGTAAAAAACCAATGTGGATCTTAAGTAATCTTTGTATATCATTATTGGTGTAAAAATCTTGTAAGAAGATACAATTTGAACAATCTGGTGAAATATTACTGACAAGACACACGTTTATATCTTGATTTCTTGAATTATGATTAAAAAAGTATTTCTCAATAATATTAATATCCCACCATTCATTATTTAAATGTTTCCCCCTGATCAAATTCGAATTACAACAGAGTTCAAGTTGTAATAAAATACTTTCAGGTGATCCATTGGCAAAGATTTTGTTATATTGATCAACACATACAATAATTATTTTTTGAATACAAGAAATTATTGATAATGCACGTAGTGTATTCACCAAGTTAATATTTTCGCTAAATTTAATTTTCCGATTTGAATCTAATTGCAATACAAAAACAAAATTATTGGGTTGATGGTTTTTCCTTAACAATTCAGTAAAGGGATATGTTGGATCAGTGATACAATGAGATAGTTTCTCAACAGAATCACCAAAAAATTGAACTGTTTTATCTTCACTGTTGTCGTTGTTGTTGTTGTTGCCTCGTATAATTAGTGTTACATTGTTAAAAGTTGGTTGTCCAAAAACAGTAATGGCACGTGTCACACCTGAATTATCTGCGAAAAGAGGGAAATGGAAAAAAACTGGGTCCCTTGAAAAGACATTTTCATCGCTCAGCAATTGCACTATTAACTGTTTCTCCAATAAGAAAACTTTACATTCTTTCATCTTTATTTGAAGAAAAGTGACTTGGAAAAATCCAGTAAAAATAACTTTCCCTAATTCAGGAAAAGATGGGAAAGAAGTAGTTAGTGTTGGGTATGTGTCGAGAAACGTTTTGATTTCTGCATCCAGTGTGCTTGCTCGCTTCGGTACATCGTCAATGTGGATGATCTCAAGATCTTCCTCGTCTTCTTCTGGATCCAGCTCGCCTCCATACTGTTCGAGAGACTGGCCCTGAACAGCAGAGGTCCGTATCCGAGAAGATACCAGTGTTGGTGTATTCGACTGAACTTTCCGCGTGATCAATCTTGGCGAGTTCACCAGTTTCCTGCTCCGTGTGGTAGTAGAAGAGTGTCGCGAGACGAGAGGTGAAACAAGCGGTGAGAGTACAAATGAGGGTCTGGGAAAATAAGCGTCATTTTTTTCTTTAACTGCTTCTCTCTCTTTCGCAAGGCGCGACTGCACCGCGAGCTTTGAGAACAAAGACTCTTGGGAAACCTCTTCTTGTGGGATACACTGTTTGTTGCCGCTGCATTTGAGACACTGTGGATAAAATATTTCTGCAGAGCCAGCCTCGATGTTGCTTTCGAGGAAAAGGAGCAGGCATGAGTCGTGCACTATATGACCGCACTGAAGCGCAATGTTCTTTTCATCTGCAAGGCCTGCCGCAATTTTTTCAAAGCACAGACTGCATTCTGCATGAGCGTACCTTTTCTTGCCTTCTGGGGTATGTACACTTTTGTGCGTTGTGTAAGAGTGGGGTCTTGGTGGGGGCTGCCGTTTGGGCGAAGATTGGAAAACAGGTCTTGGAATCGAGCTTTTGCGTTGTGGGAACTCGCTTTTAGGCGGCTGGTGTGGTGGAGCTGATCCAAAGATATTGTTGTCACTGAGCCGGAAAATTTTCTTTGGAAGCGTGGCATATGTTGTTTGTGGTGCAGGAGATTTTTTTCTAAAATGCATGATCTTTCCTATGGGCGATGAGAACCGGGAGGACGAGGCAGATAAAGACTGTTTGAGCACTGGGGTCTTGCAACCTGTGTTTGTGAGCAGACTCACCTGAGTTTCTGCCGTGTAGCCGTTCATATGCCTGTGTAATTTTTTATTAGCTCTTGCCTTTCCTGTTCCTCTCTAACATTTTTCTACTTTCAAAAGCATTATAAAACAGCTTTTTACCGTAAAAAAGATAGCCTCATCTCTGTTTTTGAGGTATACAATTCAATGTACCTTTATAAGAAAACAAAGCGGAGTGGGGTCTTTTTCTTTTTCCAAATTTGTTTCCATTTGTTTTAATTAAAATAGATAGTAGTATATATATAATATTATAAAAATAGTAGGTAGAAAAAGAGAGAAAGTAAATTAGAAAACAAAACATTAATTAAAAAAAATGTAAAGTAGGTGTTAAAGATTGAAAAGAAAAGATAAAATCAATACAAGTTCACATTCTCATGATGTGAGAGAGAGAGTTTGAGAATCTGCACTTGTATATTGTTTTCTTTCATTTTTCATCCAAAACAGCTACATACATCTTATAATAGTAGTAGTAGTAGTAGTAGTAGTAGTAGTATAAGCCTAAATGATAGTGTAATGTACAATGAGTTGATTGGTTAGTTGATTTGGTGTCGCCCTCAAAGGTAACAAACAAATCGAATTGAATTGATTTTGATTTGATTTTTGAAATGGAATATTTATATGTCAAAGAATAAAAAAGATTAATAATAAAAAAAATGTGAGAGTAAATTATTAATTCTTATCAATCTCTAAAGGCAAATCCACCTTTTTTGAAATCCCAAGTATCTTCAGAAACTCTACCTCTTAAAGTAGGAACTTCTGAACCTGGAATATAAACATCTTCAAATAAAATAGACATTTTAGCTTCTGGAGCAGGTGCAGCATCAGCTAATTCAACTTGTTCATCAACATACTTTCTTGCAGCTTTATCATAAGCTTTAATTTCTGCTTCAGTGGCAACTTTCAATTCTAATAATTTCATTTTCAACCCAGCAATTGGATCATTTTTAGATCTCATATGTTGAACTTCATCTCTTGTTCTGTAAGTGGTACCTGGATCACTCATTGAATGACCACCGTATCTATAAGTTTCATATTCTAAAACCATTGGACCATTACCAGAAACTGCCCAATCTTTTGCAAATTTAGAAGCTTGGTAAACTGCTAAAATGTCCATACCATTGACTTTTAAACCTGGAATGTATTGACCTCTTTTGAAATATTCAGTCATTGCAGATGATCTAGATGCAGCTGTACCCATACCATATTTATTATTTTCACAACAAAAAATTGCAGGTAAATTCCATAATTTTGCCATATTAAAACTTTCAAAAACTTGACCTTGATTTGATGCACCATCACCATATAGTGTAAAAGAACATGCATCTTCACTTTTATACTTATGAGAAAATGCTAAACCTGCACCTAATGGAACTTGTGCACCAACAATACCATTCCCACCAAAAAAATTTGGTGCATATAAATGCATTGAACCACCTTTACCAAAGGAAACACCAGTTCTTCTACCCATCAATTCAGCTAAAACAGCTTGAACCGATGCACCTCTTAAATAAGTAAAACCATGACATCTATATGATGTGATCATTGTATCTTTTTTAGTACTTGCAAATTCAATACCAACTGCAATTGCTTCTTGACCAACTGACAAATGACAAAAACCTCTAATTTTTTTTGCTTTATATAAAGCATCACATGCCATTTCCATTCTTCTAACAATAATTAAATTTTTATACATTGCTAATAATGTATTTTTTGTTGTTTTAAAAGTTGTTTCTGGTAAATTTTCTAATAAATAACCTTCAAATGAACTTTCTGGTAATGTAACTTCAACAATTTCATCATTATTTGGATCAATTACAATGTTGGAATCGCTTGAAGCATCTGAGTTTTCACTCAAAACAGATTTAGCAGCAACAGGTTTAGCAAAAAATCTTTTCGATGAATAAATCAAAGACGATGATGATGAAGATGGATTGCATGATTTTGCTGTTGCTAATAAATTTTTAGCTTTTGATAATAAAGGTTGTTTTCTAGTTATAGCTGATAGCATTGAAATAATAATAAGAAAATAATCACTTAGGGTTTTTCTTTTTTTTTTTTTTTTATGTATTTAGTTTTTCAGTTCTTATGATATATGAATAATTTTGAAGTAAGAACTCCCCTTATTAATAATGAAACTGTCTATATATATATGTACCCAAGATATAATATAATGATTAATCATTGATATATCTCATCGGATTCAAACTATCAATATGAAGAAAACCTGCATTTTCAAAATGAATTATTAATATCATTATTACTATTGATATCGGAGTTGATATTTAAAAGTCATTCATCTAAACAACCAACCAACCATATCAACCATATCAATCAATTAATCAGTCAATTCAATTCAATTCAGAAAAAATTACATATATATATTTTTATATTTTCAAATTTCAAAAGAGGGTAACATATCAAAGATCATACTATAATCTATCATGATAATGATAACAGTCAGTAAGTAATTATCGTACAATAAATATTTATGACGTTTTTGTTGTGTGTGACTTTAATATATCAATTTAATAAACGAAGCGACAAAATTTTTTTTTTACAATTAACCCATGGATATAACTTATTGACAAACTAATTAATAAAAATAATATCATTATTAATAATTGTCGTTATTTAAGAACCGCTCTTTTACCTTCATTATAATATAACAATATTATTATTATTATTATTATTATTATTATTATTACTATTATTATTATTAAAGCCGAGATTGTTAGTATATTAAATTGAATATAAAAATATAATATTCCGAGTTCGGATTTTGGAAAAATGTTGAGAATTTTTAGTGAATACTAATGGTAATGATAACAATGATAATAATAAAGCGGGGTAACACAGTCACTAATTACTGTCACTACTGCTATTACTACTACTACCAGAAATTTTGTTACCCTCTGTAAAAATAGTTATAAAACTTTAGAAAATATATGTTTACTTTAGTATCTAGAGAAGAGTATTTCACAGTTTACATTAAATAATATTTACTGACAAAATTACCAAGTAGTGGGTTTTTTTGAAAGTAAGCATTACTAAAATAGTGTTTCAAATCGAAAGGATTTATTTCAGATTTTGATTGACAACATAATGTTTGGGTGTGACGATGAGGGAAACAGGAATAGTAAGAAAACATAATAACCGTTATTACATTAATTACGTCTGCAATGCTGTTTGCAGGTCTTCAACGTTTATACATATAACGCAGTAATGGATATCCGCTTTGATAAACAATAGAATAACGCCATTAAATAATACATGCAATTCACACAGTAAGTTATCATTTTAGATGTTGGATGTATGGAGATCTTACCGTAGGCTTAACTCTAAAAACAAACAAAAAACGAAAAAGATTTGTGTGTTTATAAATAATTCAAAAATTTTGCCGCATTTAAAATACATCAGTAAATTTGATAATAACAAACGATAAATTAACTTGTTTGAGCAGCCCTGCAATACAACTGGTGACCTTTCTTTCAACACAAAACTTTACGTTGCTTTTTACACAAAAAACGACACAGCAATTGGCACAGTAAATGAATATAAATTTGAAACACTTCTTTTTGAATTGGTAATACCTCAATATGTATCACTAAAAGAAAGATTTTAATAAAGTATTAAGTCAGTTTGCTAATTACAATTTTTAAAAACTTGAAAACAGTGATTCTCCATTGACATATGTATTTTCAGCTGTATTTTGCTTTTCAACCTTCAGGAACTTTCAATAGATATTTAGGGTATTCAATGTAATAAGCAGTTGAAATATTTTTTTACATATAACACTGATAACTTTTGATTAAAGAATGAATGTTTGAAATGAAATTACGTAATTTTTTGAAATAAAGTGCTTATTTTTTTCAAACTTTTAGCACGTTTTATTAATAGTTCCTTATCAAGATCTTTCTTCAAAAAAAATTTCTTACAAGATTGATCAATTTCACTAAAAAACTGTTTTTCAGTGTTTTTCCAATATATAACTTCGGCAACAACAAACGTATCAGATTTCAACTTTTCACGATTACTTTCAAGTTTTGCTATATATTGAATATCCTTATCGATTTTTTCATTTTCTAATTTTATTAGTTGTGACACCTCTTTGATTTTTTTATCAAGATCATCTTTTAAATGTGTGTACAGAGTTTGATTAGATTCGTGTTGGTCAATACCACAATTTGGTTTTGAAACATTGAAAACTTTGAAAATACTGTCCGATTTCCACGGCTTGAGGCTCTCTAAATGCTCATCTGCCCTTTCACAATATATTTTACTAATAATTTGCAAAAAATATTGAGCAAACACTCGTTTGTTTGAACATGTCCTACATTTTTGTAATTCTAATGTTAAGCTTTTTTTATTCTCGTCAATATTTTTTGCATAATTGGCAAGTTTTAAACAAAGTTCCTCGTATTCACTTTTAACTAATCTATTTGGAATTTCCTTGTATTCAAAATCCTCCTTAATATTGTATTTTCTATCTTGAATGCTTTGTACAGTAGGAAAAGTTAACCTAAAAGGGAAAAACGTAGAAACAAGCTCTACAACCCTGAAATGACGATATAATAAATCAATAAAAATCAAGTCATTCAAGTTTTTTTTTTTTTTAGCTTCGTTTACCAATCCTTGAAAAGCAACCAATAAGTTGCTTTTCTTTGTTGCATAATACTCAGCATGTGCTTTGCTTTTACACTCTAAAAGATGCATTTGCTTGATAAAAGCCTGTTTGAGATCTATGCTTGTTGCATTCTCATCAATACCTAATGTATCAAGATGATTCTTGTTGGTAGCGTTCAGAGTATAGTTTCCCATTGTATGTTATGATCTTTGAGCATTCTTATGTTTTTTTGTTTGAACAAAGTACATAGCGTACAAGACTTTATATATATTTTGAAAATCCCAAATGGAAACATCTTTTATCAATAAAAAATTGATAACTTCTTTGAAAATGTTATAATTGCATCAATGTTTTATTGCATTTAAGGGTTTGCTTTTGTTTGTTGTTTTCCAAATTAGAGAAAAGCATTGCTATTCCAGTACTCGAGACTGTTTTTTGTTGGGTGATTCAATTGATTAGGTTGTTGTACCTTGAATATAAAAACCAAAATGCGCCATTTTAAGAACTTTTATATTACTCCAAAAATTCTTACTGTTGGTTTGTGGAATGACAAATTGGTTGTTATGCAGACACGTTTATAACACAACAAACTAACAACTTGTAATTCTTTCAGTTGTATCCAAGTTGGTAAGCAATGTGCTACTTTAACATTTACAAATAAAACTAACTGACAATTACAGTTTTGTAAAAAATTGATTATATTTATACTTATGTTTTAATATATAAACACAGTTACAAGAATAGCTATGCTAGACCGCTCGTAACCTGCTTGTAAAAAATAACAGACTACTTTCTCACTTTTCATTGAAGGCTTTGAACTATCCATGTCACTAAGACGATTACAAAAGTTACTGAGCTAGAAATGGCCACCAAATTTGAACTGTTATAATAACTTTGATTTTCAATGACTTTCAAGTTTAGATTCTCAGGTACGGGTTTACAGGCCTCCATATCGATATTTGTCTCAACATTTTGCGTGTTATTGTTTTCTGTTATGGCGTAAAGCTCGTAATCATTTTGAGATTTTTGCGCCACATCACTGGGTTTTGAATTTTCATGTAAAGGATTTGCTATAAAATCAATCGGCCCAAATTTCATATCGATCTTCTTCTTTGGATCAATTTGAGACGTTTCAAATTTTTTACAAAATCCAGGCTTTGTATTGCTGTTCCCAGTTTCACTCAAATTTTTATTTCTACTTGAGTTTCCATTGTCACAGGAGTTTCCATTTTTGTTAAAACTTCTTCTTTTTCTCCACCATTCACAAAATAACCAATTATAAGATGATAGGTGTTCTTTCGTTTTCCCCGTATCAATCAGTAAAATGAATATCAAAGTCAATGTAAGCAAACTTGTTGCAAAAATCAAATGATAATATCTCTCCATTTTTGCAGACATTATATTGCAAAGACCGTAGGATTAATTCTAAAAACAAACAAAAACAAAAAAAAATTGTGTGTTTATAAATGATTCTCCATTGACGTATGTATTTTCAGCTGGAACTTTAATAGATATTTAGGGTATTCAATGTAATAAGCAGTTGAAATATTTTTTTACATATAACACTGATAACTTTTGATTAAAGAATGAATGCTTGAAATGAAATCACGTAATTTTTTGAAATAGAGTGCCTATTTTTTTTAGCATTTTAGCACGTTTGATCACTAGTTCCTTATCAAGATCTTTCTCCAAAAAATTTTCCTTACAAGATTGATTAAGTCCACTAAAGAAACCTTCTTCACTGTCTTTCCATAATATAACTTGGCTAACAACAAGCGAATCAGATTTCAACTTTTCACGATTACTCTCAAGTTTTGCTATATATTGAATATCCTTATCGATTTTTTCATTTTCTAATTTTATTAGTTGTGACACCTCTTTGATTTTTTTATCAAGATCATCTTTTAAATGTGTGTACAGAGTTTGATTAGATTCGTGCTGGTCAATACCACAATTTGGTTTTGAAACATTGAAAACTTTGAAAATACTGTCCGATTTCCGCGCCTTGGCGCTCTCTAAATGCTCATCTGCCCTTTCACAATATATTTTACCAAAAAATTGCAAAAAATATTGAGCAAACACTCGTTTGTTTGAACATGTCCTACATTTTTGTAACTCTAATGTTAAGCTTTTTTTATTCTCGTCAATATTTTTTGCATAATTGGCAAGTTTTAAACAAAGTTCCTTGCATTCACTTTCAACTAATCCATTTGGAATTTCCTTGTATTCAAAATCCTCCTCAATATTGTATTTTCTATCTTGAATGCTTTGTACAGTAGGAAAAGTTAACCTAAAAGGGAAATACTTAGAAACAACCTCTACAACCATGAAATGACGATACAATAAATCAATAAAAATCAAGTCATTCAAGTTTTTTCTTTCTTCAGCTTCGGTTACCAATCCTTGAAAAGCAACCAATAAGTTGCTTTTCTTTGTTGCATAATACTCAGCATGTGCTTTGCTTTTGCACTCTAAAAGATGCATTTGCTTAATAAAAGCCTGTTTGAGATCTATGCTTGTTGCATTCTCATCAATACCTAATGTATCAAGATGATTCTTGTTGGTAGCGTTCAGAGTATAGTTTCCCATTGTATGTTATGATCTTTGAGCATTCTTATGTTTTTTTGTTTGAACAAAGTACATAGCGTACAAGACTTTATATATATTTTGAAAATCCCAAATGGAAACATCTTTTATCAATAAAAAATTGATAACTTCTTTGAAAATGTTATAATTGCATCAATGTTTTATTGCATTTAAGGGTTTGCTTTTGTTTGTTGTTTTCCAAATTAGAGAAAAGCATTGCTATTCCAGTACTCGAGACTGTTTTTTGTCGGGTGATTCAATTGATTAAGTTGTTGTACCTTGAATATAAAAACCAAAATGCGCCATTTTAAGAACTTTTATATTACTCCAAAAATTCTTACTGTTGGTTTATGGAATGACAAATTGGTTGTTATGTGGACACGTTTATAACACAGCAAACTAACGACGTGTAATTCTCTCAGTTGTATCCAAGTTGGTAAGCAATGTGCTACTTTAACATTTACAAATAAAACTAACTGACAATTACAGTTTTATAAAAAATTAATTACATAGATATTTTTGTTTTAATCTTTGAACACATTTATAAGAATATTTATTTCAGACCGCTCGTAACCTGCTTGTAAAAAATAACAGACTACTTTCCCACTTTTCATTGAACACTTTGGACTATCCATGTCACTAAGACGATTACAAAAGTTACTGAGCTAGAAATGGCCACCAAATTTGAACTGTTATAATAACTTTGATTTTCAATGTCTTTTAAGTTAAGAGTCTCCGGTAAGTTTTTACACGCCTCCATATCGATATTTTTTTCAACATTTTGCGTGTTATTGTTTTCTGTTATGGTGTAAAGCTCGTAATCATTTTGAGATTTTTGCACCACATCACTGGGTTTTGAATGTTCATGTAAAGGATTTGCTATAAAATCAATCGGCCCAAATTTCATATCGATCTTCTTCTTTGGATCAATTTGAGACGTTTCAAATTTTTTACAAAATCCAGGCTTTGTATTGCTGTTCCCAGTTTCACTCAAATTTTTATTTCTACTTGAGTTTCCATTGTCACAGGAGTTTCCATTTTTGTTAAAACTTCTTCTTTTTCTCCACCATTCACAAAATAACCAATTATAAGATGATAGGTGTTCTTTCGTTTTCCCCGTATCAATCAGTAAAATGAATATCAAAGTCAATGTAAGCAAACTTGTTGCAAAAATCAAATGATAATATCTCTCCATTTTTGCAGACATTATATTGCAAAGACCATTAAAATAATAATTATATTCACTTTTATACTCTTCTGCATTGAAAACTCTCTTGACAAACATTTTTTTCGTCCGAGCATCAATTATTGTCTGACCTAAAGATAGCGTGAACGAAACAAATAATAAAACAATTGTGAGCATTTTCCAAAATAACTGCTTGCAACTCTCTTTGAACTCTTTGGAGCTTTTGTTTTTATTCAATCTAGTTTTCTCTCTTAAATAAAAGGTCTTATTGCATTGAAAAACAAAGAAAAGTAAAGAATGAATTGCGGTAGTTGTATACACTGGTATAGAAATACGCTTTTTTTCAAATTGCAATGAAACAAACACAGCAAAGTTGGCAATGCTTTCTCTGGTTAAGCTTTGCACAAAAGTGTTTATTACGTTAAGTACAATAACAGCAACAAAAGTAGCAACACCAGCATATGCTAAAGTATCACCTAGTGTTTTTTTTAACAAAAATTCATCCATTTTTTTTTCAACGTTTGCGGTGTGCCGGTTCTTTCTCTTTTCTTAAAAATTATATTTTAAAAGCTATTGTTTAGTCTTAGTTATTAAGCTTTATTGTTTAAGCTCTATTGGTCGTTTTATTCTATTTGTTCTGCAGCTTTGCATTTGAGTAAGCTGAATCTAATGCACTCAAACAAAAATCAATAAGTTAAAGATATTAAGTTTACAAAAAATAAAACAAATATCAATAAATTAAAGATATCAATTTTACAAAAAACGCGATTCGCGCATTTTCCTCGGAGAAATAAGATAGTGCCTGAATCTGACGACTGGGTAAGAAACGAAGCATTGGGCTCTGTTTTGGAAGACAGTTCAAAGCGATCACTTCTGCTATTTTGTAATGGCTTTCATCCTAACCCCTGAACTCAATGCTGGAAATGTCTGTTTAGCCGTTCTCAAAGAAAATAAGGGTTGGGTCAATTATGATTCATTTGTTGACTCTCAAAGATTTTCCTCTCCAAAACTTATTTAATGTTCAATATTAGATAAGAAGTACATCCTTCAAAATAACATGTGCCAGAATGCAACTCATTTCAAAAGAGTTAACATCCAAATTACTGTAGATTTATGCTTTCCAAACACTCTTGAAAACCTATCGATTAACTGACCTCATTCATATAAACACGCACACAAACTAGTTTCATCATGGCATCCATACTCTTTCAGCATTCAGAGCTGTAGAGATACCCATACTAAAAAAACTCAGAAATAGGAATAGCCAGCAACCTTGTATTTTTCGACTTCAAGATAACAGTCTCCTGATCTGATTGTACTGCGTTGGTTGTTCAAAGTCAATTGCTCTCAGAATCTTGATTATGTTTCTTCCTGCTCTCAAACCCTACTCTGTTTAGTCAAACATTCGATATTTGTGGAAATACAGGAACTTCACATGTTAAAGAACTTTTTTTCTATTTTTAAAATACTTTTACTAAAGATGTCAGATGTATGGGTTTGGGAAACAACCCTCTATAAGCCAATCAAATAAAGAAGAGTTCAAGAAGTACGTTGTGAAATTAGTAGAAGCATATTGTTGAACACTTTCCTTGTTGATAATATATAAAGAAAGAAACTAAGTATTTTGGAACTAACATATACATCTCTTTCTTTATCTTTTAGTTATCTATTACTATATATAAGGAAAAGAGAAAAGAGGAGACAGAGAACAATACAGATAATAATTACTACAGAGTATCTAGGTACTTGTGATTGGTCAAAAAAAAAAGCAACATATATTTAGTTACTTATTCAATCGATTTAGTATGCCAGCTGGTAAAGGAGGTGATTACTCCTTGCATCTTTCTCTCTGTCTCTCCGAAAGTTATTAGGAAAACCAAAACTAGGACAAACGTGAAGTTATGGAGTATGATTAGTGAATTCTCCAATGATCTTTTTCTGTTGAAAGCAAAAAACTTCATCTAATAAGAATGCCTCAAAACATGCTAACATGAATCCTGGAGTTTCGTGTTTTTGAATAGGTTTAACGCTTGGACGATTTTTCCTCGGTGCTGTAACTTCAAGAGTTTTTAAAAATGAATACACGGCTAACAAGTGGTATGGTTTTTTTGGAATTGCTTCATTTACTGGGATGTTTTTGGCATCTTTATTCAATTTCCAAGACACAAAGGGGATTTTTTTAATACTTTTCACATTTTGTGTTTTGATGGCGGTTTTTCCCAACGTCAACGTTGTTATGATGATTTTGCTTCCATTAAAACATCAAGTCAAGTGCTGTGGTATCACTATATCAATGGGTATCTCAGGTACAGCAGTTTTGCCGTATATATGTGGAACGGTTGCTAATGTTTTAGGGTATAAAACTTTGCCTCTGCTGTATTTACTAGGTGCCTGTTTCTTACAAAAACTATATGGTTAATATTTCCACGACTGGTCAAAACAAAGAGAGCAAGTACCATTTTTTGATCTATTTTACGAACATACTTAATATTTAAAGTCAAAAATTGTTGTAATGTGAGTTTGTTGTCGCTTGAAACGTCTAGAGAAGTTGACATTAATGAATTAAATTTATTATCCTTGGTTTTATGTATTTCTATATATTATAAAAGAATATAAAGTGTTTTATATATATTAATGTTAAAGCATGTAATTGTAGTCATATAATGTAATAAATAGAGTAAAAAGATTAATAAAGTTGTGATCAAAACTATTAATAAAAACTCTCCATTAACATACAAAGTATTTGTAGTAAAAATGTTTGGCTTCCAATTTATTATTGTTAATTTTTACTAATTATAAGAGTGAAGAGCACTCTAGACCACCGTCTAGACTGTGTTTGTGTGTGTAATTTTTAATTGATGATATCATCTAAAAATGATAACCTACTGTGTTTGTGGGTATAATTTTTGAGTGGCGTTATTATTCCAGTAATAACTTATTTTGTTTGTTTTATGTATGATTTAATGGCGTGAGTATTTCTGTTCATAGTTATGTAATAACGATAATAATTCTCCATGAAATGTATTATAATAATTATCTTGCAGTATTCTTTATTGCCGTATGCTTCATAATGTTGCAGGTTCTCCACGTTATTCTATCTTTTATCGAAGCGGATACACATTACTGCGTTATATGTATAAACGTTGAAGACCTGCAAACAGCATTGCAGACGTAATTAATGTAATAACGGTTATTATGTTATCTTACTATTCCTGTTTCCCTCATCGTCACACCCAAACATTATATTGTCAATAAAAATCTGAAAAACATCCTTTTAGTTTGGAACAAAGCATTACTAAAATAGTGTTGTAAAAGAATAAATAACAACCAAAAACAGCCAGATCTAGGCTGTAAAATAAAGTGACTTTCTTAGTTCTTGTAACATTGTCAGTTATCTCAATATATATATATATGTATATACAAAACACTCTGTTCACTGATTAATGTAAATTTTTGTGCTTCATTTATTGTCACCGTATTGAGTATTTAAAATAGAAAAAAAACGATATGATAAACTGTCAATTTAAAATAATTTGGACAAGGTTCAAGTGATGAAGTTAGTTTCGCTACACAATCTTCAATAAGAACATAAATAGACGTCCGTTAGAGATCAATCACGTGAACGTCACATGACCAGGTATAGATGATTATTACTTATTTTGAAAAATCAAATTTATAATTTCTTTTTTTTTTCTTTTCCCCATGTAATTGTTAAAAACTTTTGTTCAAATGATAATTGATGAGCTTTTGATGTGAAGAATCTTAAACTTTCATTTCGATTCAATCGAAGCTGTATGGTTTCTCTACGTACATTGATTTTTAAAATAGAGAGTATATGTGAAAACATTATACCCTCTGTTACTTTTTCTTTTCTTTTTTTCTTTTCTGAAAAGTGTAAGAAATATTTTTGTTATTACTACTCTTTGAACAATTAAAATTACCATTTGATTTAAAATGAAAATTTTACTCTGTCGTTAACACCAAGAACTATAGAACCAACAAAAACCAACCAATAACAATAAACCAATGTCTTTAGTTGTTTCAAGTGAAGATACCAATATCTTATTGAAAGATAAAAATGTTTTGAATGAATCTAATTTAGATAAATATAAAATGGCTGGTCAAATTACCCAAACTGCTATTCAATACTTAAAATCATTAATTCATGATTCATATCATTACAAAAAAGTTTCACCACCATTATCTATTTCTCAATTATGTTTTTTAACTGATTTATTTATTTTAAAAAATTTAGATAATTTTTATAAAAAAAAAATTAATGAAAAGGGTATTTCTCATCCATGTTCAATTGATATTGATGAATTAAATAATGGTTGGTCTCCAGAAATTGATGATTTCCCATTATTGACTACTAAAAATGCAATCAATGCATCATCATCATCATCATCAACTAGCAGTGGAAGCAAATATACCAATGGTATGCAATCATGTGTTGAAAATTTATTGAAAGAAGGTGATCTTTTAAAAATTACTCTTGGTTGTTATATTGATGGTTATACATGTCAAGTAACTCATTCAATGTGCATTTATCCAACTGTAGAAAACAATACTAAACCACAAGGTCCATTATTAGGTGGGAAAGCAGATGCCATTGCTGCTACTCATATTGCCACAGAAACTGTCGTAGCATTATTAGCTTGTTCTTTACATCCAGAAAAATTACCTCAAGGTTTATTACAAAATCAAAATCAAAATCATAATACCGGTGTTAATGGTAAACTGATTAGATCAGTTGTTGATAACATTGCTAAATCTTATAATTGTACTATTGTGCCCGGTTCTAAAATTAGAAGAATTAGAAGATTTCTTTCTGGTCAAAATGAAGGTGTTGTTGCTGAAAGAGAATTTAAAGGTGTTGTTTGGTATGAATCTAACCAAGAATCTGATTTATTAGCAAAAACAACTAATAATACAGAAAACAGTTCAGCAATTACTGATAAAAATCATGATTTCTTAGAAGATTCTGCTATTGCCACTGATGATTTCCAAGTTTTGGCTGATGAAGTATATTTAATTGATTTGAAATTTGTTTCCTTAGATGAAGTTAAAGAAATGGGTTTAGTAACTTTAGAAGCTCTTAATGAATTTTCTGGAACTTCATCTAAAAATAATAATATTACAGTAAGAAATTCTCAATTTGTTAGAGATTATACTCAAACTCATATTTTAAAATTGAAGACTTCGAGAGCTACTCTAAATAAATTAGACAAACAAGGTGTTTACCCAGTTAAACTTTCTCATTTATCAGAAAATTTTGCAACAACTCAACCAACAGATATTATTAATAAATCGACACAAGCTTTAAACAAAGATTTACAATCAATCAGATTAGGTATGAGTGAAATCACAAACAACTATTTAGCTACTACAAAACCTGTTCAAATTGTTAAATTTATTCCATGGGATTTGATTTTGAATTGTGCTAACCCAGTTGGTAACAAAAGTTCTGATGCCATTAACCCAACTTTACCAGGTTTTGAAATGCCTTTACCAAAACTAAATATCAGTTCAATGAAATTGAAAAGTCTTTTGAAAAATAAAAAATGTATTGCTCTACCAGTTGCTAGAGAATCATGCGTTGTTGCTATTTCAGAATTGGAAGACGGTGCTATAAGGTTGTCTGGTGGTTCTAAAACTTGTCCACCAACTTGGTTGCATTCTAAATACCAATTGGATCCAAATAGCAACATAACCAAGGGGATCTTCCAATTGATCGAATTGAGTAAAGATGAAAGATTTGGTTTAAAAATAAAAGAAATTCAACCAATGAAAAAAATCCTACAAAAAGCTGCAACATCTTTCAACTACTCCGTTGAAGAAGATTTAGTGATGAACTAAGCTGTGTGGCTTTTTATCGACGTTGTCTTCACTGTCTATTATATATATATATATAGAGACTTATGTACAATATTACTACTATAAATAACATTTTTTCCTGAACTAACTATATCTCCCTTTTCTCTGTAACTCTTTGAAGATAAGTTTTTTTTTTCTTTGAAGAGGTTTCGCGGCTAATTTGTGTTTGTTTATAAAGAGAAAGTTTTATTATTTGAGAAGCATTCCTTGTTAACGCTTTCTTATTAGTAAAACAAGAAACAGTTAGAAAGCAAAAACAAACAAACAAACACATGTCAGAAACAGCTACAACATCAGATATCATTCAGATCGATGAGTTACAAAACTTTGGGATCAACGCTTCAGATATCTCCAAGTTGAAAACAACAGGTATTTATTCAGTGAACACGGTGCTTTCCACAACAAGAAGAAACATGATAAAGATCAAGGGGCTTAGTGAAGTAAAAGTTGACAAAATCAAAGAAGCTGCTTCTAAAATTATTTCTATTGGTTTCATTCCAGCTACAATGCAAGCATCCAAGAGAGAAAAAGTTCTTGCCATTTCTACAGGGTCTAAAAGTTTGGACAATATCTTGGGTGGAGGAATTATGACGATGAGTATCACTGAGGTTTTTGGGGAGTTTAGATGCGGGAAAACACAGATGGCACATACAATGTGCGTTACTGCTCAATTACCAAAGGAACAAGGCGGTGCTGAGGGGAAAGTTGCATATATTGACACAGAGGGAACTTTTAGACCAGAGAGAATTAAGCAAATTGCCACAAGGTTTGATTTGGATCCCGAAATGACTTTGGACAATATCATGTATGCTAGAGCGCTAAACTCAGAACACCAAGTGGAGCTAACTGACCAGTTGGGAAATGAGTTGGTCGAAGGTGACTACAAGTTAATCATTGTTGATTCCATTATGGCAAACTTTAGAGTCGACTACTGTGGTAGAGGAGAGTTAAACGAAAGACAACAGAAATTGAATCAATACTTGTCCAAGTTAAACAGAATTTCAGAAGAATTTAACATTGCTGTGTTTATGACAAATCAAGTCCAATCGGATCCTGGTGCAAGTGCATTGTTTGCTACTTCAGCAAAGCCAATCGGAGGACACGTTTTGGCTCACGCTTCTGCTACAAGAATTTTGTTGAGAAAGGGTAGAGGTGATGAGAGAGTTGCTAAATTGCAAGACTCTCCAGACATGCCAGAAAGAGAATCAACATATATCATTGGCGAGAAAGGTATTTGTGATCCAGATGACTAAATCCATTCTTCTCTTGGTCCTTTTTTCACTCATTTATTTCTTTCCTTATTTATTTATTTAAATAGATATATATATGTCCTAATCATAATCAAATCTATCGGCCAGCACAATAGGTGCAACCATGGTCCATGCGTACAATGCATAGCAAATCCATGCACTAACAATTTTCACCCATGAATAAAAATAAGTTCTTCCTACTGGAATGAAATTGCCACTGTCTAGTTCTTTTACATTTATGGTTAGCAACATAGTGATCCATTGTGTAGCTAGGAAAAAAATAAAGTGAAACAAAACATAGTTGTAAGATGGTTTATTAGCAAAAGTAGAAGCAGAATCCTCATTTTCATATCTCAGTTCTGCATCGTGCAAAGCACTTTCAGGCAAGGACCCTTCTTCGACTGCTTCTCTGATGGCTTGTAATCTTAACTGGCTTCTATCTTCAACGTCACCAAATAGATCGTTGTCAGCACCTGATAAATAAATATCATCTGAATGATTACCTCCAGCAAATGCAGAGTTCCCGGCAGCTCTAGTTGTAGTGTAGGCTATAGCAACAAAAGTAAAAATTGACCCCAGAATGATTGACATTCTTCTTGTACCGGTTGATCTTACCAAGGGATTGCACTGCTGGTCATCCGGTTCACTTGCCATAGCACTAAAAGTCAAATAAGTACAGTAAATAGTAACAATACTACTTTGTACCAAACCACATTTAGGGTTATACTGCTGAACTTTAGGCAAAATAGACATTCCAGTGACTAGAACTGCCAAAACAACATTGATTGATGCGCTGGAAATGTTCATATTACAACTACTACCACAAAATACAATGAACATTGTTATTATCATAGCCAACGAGCATATGTACATGGAAAGAGTAGATCCCACCAACAAACGTCTCCAAAATGGTGAATTTTCATCATCTGCTTCAACATTTCTGACACAGGTTTCTGCATACTCGTGTGCAAAATCCACTAATAAAACCAAACCAATGAAAATGAAAACGCAACCTGCTGGAGAACTGATATATTTAGAAACCCATATGAAAAACTCGTTTGTCATCCATTTGAAAGACGCAAACAGAATCAACACAAACAAAAGAATCTTCATTCCCCAAAATGAGTTTTGAACTTTAGTTTTGTAAGTGTTCAGTTGCAAACTTGAAATCAACAATGCAAGTATGATGTGTAAAACCCCAAGTGCAAAATTAATTCTATAAACCGAAAACACACCACATTCTCGGCCCACGCATGTCTTGGAGGGATACAATATCGAGTGATTGGTGGACATTGCAGTCCACGACAGCAATGATGTGACAAGTAAAAAAATGGCATAGACTATTCTAGTGGCAACTGACGATGACGAAACATTGAACTTGTTAAATGTAGAACTCAATACATTCGAAAACGATGCTCCTAAAAAGGAAGACAAAAAAGTAGCTGCTGTGGTGAAAGGTAATGATATAATGGCACCCATGTCTTTTATTCGTGAATTGTAGTTTGAGTTGTGATTTCTTTCGGGATAATTTTTTTGTTGTCTTGGTTTTAGGGAGATGCACTTGTTGTGTGTGTGTATGCGATAAAATGAATGGGACAAGTTGAAATGAAAAAAAAAAAAAAGTTATGTTGTTTGCGATTTTTCTTACATGATGAAAACATAATTTACTATGTACATATTACTTAATAATAGACTGATGTGATAGATGATTAGTTTATTAAAGGATATCTTACATATATTGGTCTCCATCTATATCATCCATGGAATATACTGAGGAAATTGTCAAAGACTCGTTATCTAAATTATCATTCCAAAAATCTTGGTCAAAAGCGGCCCAAGGGTAATCCTCGATGTGCTGTAATTTTTTCAAATTAGTAAAATATCCAGAACAATCATTTCCAAATAGGTAATAAGAAATATAATCAAATAATTTGACTTTTGATTTTAAATTTAAATTATTTTCGCGCAAATTTTCCAAAATTTTATCAACATTCTTGGCTCTTTTATTCATTTCATAATTCAATATTCCAACTAATTTTACATCGGCATTACTTTCGCTTGTGGTGCTATCGTCACTCTCTTTAAAAAACAGATTACTTAACAATACATCATGTCGATCATCTTTAAAACCATGTTTGATTATATTTGGCATACTGTTCGGATAACCTTTTGAAGGACAAGAGTCAACCTTATCAAGACTTTCAAGATATGATGTCACATTGACTAAATTATTAGCAATAATGCTTTTTGAACGAGAATCTTTCAGATCCAAATTTCGATATTTCTTATATTTGTTGGAAAGATCATATAGTTGAAATTCAGAAGAGTAAAATGCCATATCAAATGGATTTGAAACTGATTTGATAAAAGTGTTTGAAGATAGAGAATGATTTTTATCATTATTATCATCACCATCAGCATTGCTAAAAAACGTACCAACATTACCACGTAATAATGAACGTTTAGCTGACTTTGCTCGTATACTCAAAGGTTTCAAAATGGATTTTGTAGTTTCATAAACAAAATTATCATGTATTGTTGGAATTTCGTACGAGCATGACTCCAAATCTTGCAAAGCAATACTGTCTTGTCTTTGATCAAAATAAAATTCAGGTATTATCTGATCAAATTTTTGTTTCATAGTGAACAATAATAATAATTATAGTAATAATGATAGTGAATACAGATCTGAAAAGGTGGTTTTTTCTTCTTCTTTATTGATTGGAGTATTTTCGGTTAGGCTTCTTCTTGAAATACGAGTGTTTTCATTTTTGAAGCATATACACCAAGTTTCTAATTTTATTCACAGAAAGAACAAATAAAAATTCTACTTTTATAGATTCATTATTGTTTTTAATCAATCAATCAATCAATAAATAAATTAGCATGCTCTTATTGATGATAAAAGTTGATAAAAAGAAAAAAAGTGCAAACACAAAAACACAAACAAATTAGCAATATTAACTGGACTTTTCAAACATTGAAATCAAATTTCAGCCTTTAGTAAGATCAATAGAGTTCATCAAATTCTCAACATAATCTTGCAAATAGATATTCTCTTTTTCTAATTTTTGAACTTCTTCCTTTTGGTGTTCAATTTCAATTTTCAAAAGTTGAATTGTGCTTGTTTCAAGGTTTTCTTTGATATTATTGTTTTGATTGTTTTCCAAAACAGTACCCTCTTGATTAAGACTACTACTACTACTACTACTACTATTATTCTTTAAACCTTCATTCATCATTGTTGGTTCTTTCCCTCTTCAAATTCTTCTAACATTCATAAGAAATATCTTTTAAATCATTCATATTCATATTTATTTACTTTGTAATTTCAAGAACGGTCACGTGTATATGTACACACATACAAAATTTGTTTTCTTCTCTTTTTGTCGATCCTCCATATTGTCTCTCATACAGAGGTAACGAATTTGATTTTTTGTTTGAGAAAATGAATAAAAGATTCGATTTCAGGATAAACGTGATATTGATTAAAAAGTGTTTAATTAATAGCATTGTTATAGGATGCCATTTCAATTGATATCTTAGTGTTAAGTTAACTACAAGTTTCCTTTTATATCTTGTTCACTTTCACTAAAGTTGGTTCAAAGACAACAATCAAAGACAACAATCAAATACATATTTATTCTTGATTGAAAACAATCACTACTACTTTAAGACTAGTGCATTGACTTTTACAAATAAATAACTCAATCATTTTTAGGCACTAATTTTTGTTCAACTCCGCCCTATCAAATGTCATATTGTTTGCTGTCCTGTGCCAATTTTAAAAGTGCACACTAGTGTTATTTGTTCAAGACTTCAACCAAAAACCTCCCCGTCTTCTTCCCTCTTTCAACGCCATACAAAAACCCTTAATAACAATTACAGTAAGGTACACAAGAAAATATCGCAAAAAAAGAAAATGAGCTTGATTGAGATGAGTACTGGTGCTTGGTGCGTTGATTATATCATACTAAGACTTACAAAAAACAGCCATATTATGTGCCACAACCAATAGTGTTTTAGTTGCTCTACACTGGTGAAAGCAAGAAAACTTTAAGTAGTTGTGTATTAAAAATGTTTTTAAAAAGGGAAAAAAAAAACCAAGAAAAAACTCAATGTTGTTTCTTGTGTCGCACATATGAATGTCTATTGCATTATTATTTCCTAGTTGTTACTAAACTATATGGCTTAACAATAGCCACTCATTATAGCAAATTACTAACTAAAATTAAATAAATCATCCCAACAGGTCACTCGACCTTCAAAAAAAATCTTTATAATGTTATTTCAAATAAATACTAAGCGGTTTCTTTAATCAATTTAATGATCACTCAAAGACTCATATATATGCTGTTGTTGCTTGAATTCTATAAAAGAGAAATATATGATAAATAATCAATCAACTCTAACAGATGAGTAGATTTTCTTGACAAAGAGCAAGGAGCTCAAGAACCCAACTGTCCCTGTACATAGACCAATTGTTGCAGAAAGAATAGCACTATAACCACAATATAGAACAACCGTAGTGACACCTCCCAAATGAAATTTCGTAAATAAAATGCAGTGAATAAATGTGTAAATAGTCATACCTATGCTTCCTATTAAGAAAGATTTCCAGCACCACTTCCAGTTCTCCATGCACAAAGTGTAATAGGTGAACAAAATGGTGATGGTAGACGTTGTTATCAACAACAATAAGAATGCCACTAGAAGAAAACCAAACATGTAATAAATTTGATTGAACCAAATGGAGCTGTAAATAAAATACATCTGCACTGAAATACTAGCAAATGGGAAAATACTTGCCACAAATGAACACGGAATGGTTTTCAGGAAAGTTGGTTGATTTGGAATTTGTCTTTCAATTTGATTTGTTTTTGTTGGAGCAGAAGAATATAAAAGACTTGTTTCTTTAATCGGTTTTTTCCAAGCTATCAGAGAACCAGCAATACTCAATGGTAACGATAATAAGATCCATATTCCAACCAACATAGATAGTGATGAAAACGGAATAGCATCAGAGGAGCGCATTAAAATTAAAAACAAATTCAAAATAGAAATAGCAATGAAAAGTAATCCTGGAATTAAAATTGAACTTAAAACTAAAGCCATTTTCCACAAAGTCCCTCTAAAAAATTTGTATACAGTCATTGAAGTAAATGAGCCAACAAAAGCAAATAGGGCATACAGAATGATTCCAATAGTAGGCAAAGATCCCCTGTTTGATGGAGAAAGTAATCCAAAACATGCGAGTAGCACAACTGTTCCTGCCATAGAAAGTATCTGCACACCAGCTCCAACCAACACACTCAACAACAACAGTCTAACTGGTGCTCTGAAAACATCACCATGTAATAATTTCCAACCGCTATCAGAATCAAATTCGTTGCTATCTAAATTCAAAGACTCGTATTTGATTAAATCTTTTCTCAATGTTTTAAATAACACTCTGGCAATGGTGGAAACTAATGAAACAATAGCAACACTCAACCCAATCAAATAAATCCATTGAATCTTAGCTTCTTGTACATGCAAGTATTTATCCCATCTTGTAGCCCATGGAGTTTGTGATTCACGAAATTTCACAGAATAAGTGAAAGACACTGTATTGTCATCATCCTCTGTCAAAACTTTTGGTGTTCCTGTAAAATCACATGAATCCGCTGAGTTTCTTTCCAAACTCATTGGATTTACAACAACACCAACAACTCTGTATTCATCTTCATTTCTTTTATGATATTCAATCACAATTTCGTGATGATTGGCAAAAAGTGGGGTTTCATAGTAACTATCTTCTTTATATTTACGATCCACATAACCAAGTTCAAAACTAGAAGATTGATATATTGAATTTGTATCTTGATCAACGATTTCTCTTCCTGCAGGTAAACCATCTATCAACCAATTTTGATGAAACTCATCAAAGATCAATTGATTTATAAATTTTGAGTCTTTAGCCGGTATTTTAACTGTACAAAGCTGATTACATTGAGAGTCTTCCAACATCTTGATTTGAAACACTGAATTATAAATTCTGTCCCCGAAAAGCACAGATCCCAATGATGATGGTTGACGAATTATTTCATCGGGTTGACAAAAATGAAATTTGGAATGATAGTAATCGTATGCAAACATATGGGATTCCCCATGATTCAAAACGTCCGGTTGTGGAGTCAAATGATTAACCAAAAGCGGGATACTCTCTCCCTTTTTATATGAGGTTGGTGCAACCCCTGGCAGATAAAAAGCTGTACTCAACTGGCAGCATAGCATTAATAGAGTCACAGCATGAAATACATGTGTCATTATATCAAATACGTAGTTATTATCTTGAAACTTAGGTTTTGTTTTGGTGTCTTTTCAATGAGTTAACATTAAGGCTTTTTCAAAATTCTCTTTCTTTCCCCTCCCCTCGTTTACCATGAAATCTTAATATTTTCATTGAAACCGGGTTCAAAGAGATACACAGCAAAAAAAAAACTCCCAGTTGCTTACCCTATTTGTTGAAGAGATTTGTCATTTAAGATGGTGATGATTACCAAAGAGTTATCACGAATACAACAAACTCATATATCAGAAAGGTATTCAAAAACAAATACACATACCTACATTGCACTACTGATCAAACATCTATTTGAAGTAGCACACGATATCATAAAATATAATGAAAAACGTGTCAGTCAATGCCTTATCTTATGAAAAAGTACCAACAAAGGCAAGCATATTAGCTTCTGTAGCACCATTGGTGACTGTTTCCGGGTTCAATACTTTGAATGAACATCTAAGGCGTGATTTCGATATTGGAAACTTATACGAATTCATGGATAAATATGCAAATGCAGATATTCATTCAGACAATAATATCATGGCTGGCGAAACATCACGAGTGCCCCATGGACCTTTTAAATTGAGATTTGCACCGGATATGGAAAGTTTACTAGATATACCTATGGATTTACCAGATATTATACAAAGAAAAATTGAAAATTTTCTTGATTTACAAGCTCAGGTTCCTGATTCACAAAATTTTGAAAAAAACGATAACCTGTTTAAATTTTTTTTTGAAACTACAATAAACTCTTTAGATGTAAGTTTCCCCTTGACTATGTGCAATCATCCCATTGTATCTTTCCTAGGTATTGATTTATTCTATAGTGAAAATAGTTTGTCCAATTCATATGAAGAAGCAAGAGAATTGCTTGTAAAATTTAAAAATTTGAAAAAAACAAAGAAAAATGAAATTACGAAAAATTGGAAGTACATCAATATTAATGATATTTTACCAGTATTTGTACTTTGTTATAACGATAATGATCAAAAATCTTTTGAAAATACATGTGCCTTGGCAAAGCAATTGAAAAAACAATTATTTGTAGAAAGTATGCTTTTACCTATTTGGCATACAGATTCAGAAACCAATGTTATAACTGTACAAGATATTATAACTTTACAAAGTTCATTATATGAAATGAAAAATAATGTAATACTTCCGTACATGCAAAGAAAAACTCAGTTTTGGACAGAAACTATATTAAGTCAAAGAAAATCAATATCCAAGTTTTTTTTTAAAAAATTTAGATCATCAAGTCCTGCTGCTGGACAAAATAATTCACAAGCTTTAGAAGTGGCAGAAGAGGAATTTCTTTTACGGAAACTTGCGGACTGGAACTTTTTGTTGAGAGACTTTAAAAACGCTTTCATTGTGTATGATCAATTGGTGAAAGACTATAATGCTGAAACACTAAAATTAGTACTTCCTGTAAACGTTGATCCTCAATGGATTTTATCAAGTTCATTGTTTTGGTGTTCCACCTCGTTATTCATGGGAGCCCAAACCATATTGACAAACAAAATGATCAAATCAGACATCGACCCCTTGATCAATAGAGGTATGTCACAACTAATAGCCACGTCTACTGCAAAAAATGGTATATACGATATCGACCAAATTTTTGTATTGATATTAAAATTTCTTGTACCTCTGAGTGAGTTGTTTTTAACTCTTAGTGATGAATGGTTGGGCGTACCATATGCAATCAGATGGTATGAGGAAATTTTATACTGGAGTAATGGGAAATATTCTCTAATTGAGTGTTTTATATGGGAAAGATTGAGCTATTGTTTTAAATTAAGAGTTGATCCAAGAATTACTCACCATTTGAAATCATTGAATGAAGAAAGAAAAACTCACATTCAAGATATATCTGATTTATCTGCAACTCCACTAAACCCAAACAAACTTCATTGGGGATCCTCTTTTATTGTTAAAGGGCACCAAAGAGAAAGAAAGGCTTTTTTCTTTGAGCTTTTGGCGGTCAAGAAATGGTTAGAATGCCACCAGTTCCAGCAAGCAACAAGACTACTTTTGGAAGTTGAGGAAAATTATAAAGACTTGCCATTTGCAAACAGACAAAACTTGTTGTTATATAAACTAAAACAAGAAACAGGATGTTTAAATGTTTGAATATATAAAAATAATAAAATAACATGAATTAAGAAAATTATTATCCTGGGGATAACTATAGAAATGAAAAAAAAACCTAAATAAAGTTGGGGAGATGCGAAAACTATATATTATAAATTACAAGCCAAACAGAGCTGCGTTAATTGTTTTAAAACATACACTTGATTATCTTTTATGGCCAAAAGGATCCTTGGTTCCTACGTACTTCATTAATTCTTCTGGAGGCAGCGTTTCCAAAATAGTCTTTTCGTTAATACGTGAAGCTCCTGAATCCATTTGGCTGCCTGTCAAATTCTTATACCCAATCATCATGAGTATACAAAGTAAGCCTAATAATGCAACTGTACCAAGTGACAAAGCTAAACCTAGCAAAACCACATAACCACGTTTCATTCTTTTGACACCATCTGATACTTTGGCTGAAGATGTACTGGTGACTGAAGTGTAGTTTCCTAAGGGCAGGCTACTTGAAACATACTGGCTAATGTCTTTGTTTGAAAAGATTTGAACTTTTTCGTTTCTTACATCAGCAATGTCGTTTTTAATCGACCCATCACTGGTAAGGTATGGTATCCACTTGTTATTGCTGTAAATGACCGCTTTTTGTTCACCGTAAATTTTAGAATTAAAAGATCCAACGGCTAATAACACTTCATCGTCTGCAGTATCATCGCCCCTTTTGCTACTAGAATTGAAAGACTTTGGCAAAATAATGATATCTGAAAAATATGGGGAGTCAGTGAAAAAGTTGTTGGTTGAAATGTTTGTCCAAGTTGAATCCTTTAGAACTGAAATCATGGAATTATTGGAAGATACTGCATAAAGACCCCCATTATCCGTTGTCACAAAATAGTTTGATGCATTTTCTAAAGTGGAGTAAATTGTGCTAGTAGAAGAAGTTAAATTCACTCCCACCAAACTAGCATACTTCGACTTTTGATCGGAAACCTCCAAATCACCAGCAAAAATAATCTCATCAGCGTTGTTCAACTCACACTGAGATATGTTACCGGACAAATGATTTTCTGAAAACGTTGACCATTGCTTATTCACAACATTGTACAAGCACGTCCCATTGCAATTGCCGATATTGAATGAGCCGCAGACCAAAATAGTCTCGTTGCTTTTGAAGTATATCATGGAATTTATGCTCCCTGATGTATCGTTAACAGAACTTTGGGAAACAGTTGCCAGTGCTGAAATGTTATACACGTATATTTCAGATGTGTTCGTTGTTAAAGCTAAAACATCATCAAAATAAACCATGTTTTCAATCATGGCGTAGGCATCAAAAGAGGCTGGTAACTGGCTTGTTTTATTTGAAGCTGAATCGATTAGCAACACAGTAGATTCAGTGTTGCTGGATTTAATGGCATATGCAGAAAGAGTTTTGTTGATGTAAGCTGCTGCATAATACCTGAATGAGTCAGAATTAGTTAGTGACAAAGTTTCAATGTTATTCAAAGAGTCACGTATCTTAACATTGTTTGAAGCACTCGTAGTTAATTTTTTGTCGATAAGTCCCCCATTGAATAAAGTATCACCATTACTATTTGATCCTGCGCTCCAAAACGATATATTAAACGTTGAAGTGTTAACAAAAGAAGTTTGCGAAGTCCAGTTGAAAAAGTAAGCGTTATCAAAACCAAAGAGCAACGAATCATCTATCAATAAAGATTGCAGATTATTCAATTCGGTAGATGTTTGAAAGTGGGGCACCGTTTCAAAAGAGTTATTGTAATAAAGCAAAGAAAGCTCTGTGTTATTTATATCAAACGCACCAAACAACAATTGGAGACCATCTGCAGTGACTCCAACATCAGTTACATTCCCGTTGGTGTTTAGCAGTGAGTTTGACATTACAGTGTTGTTGCTATCTAATTTTATTTCAGCAATTCCATTGAAATCAGGACTTGATAGAATTAAAGTATTGTTTGAAAAAGTGGAAAATAAGCTGAAGTTGGTCAAACCATGGCTTGAAAAAGTATCAGTTGTGAAATAGTTTAAACTTGTGTTTCCTATTTTCATTGAAGTGTTTAAATTAGCATTGGAAAAGTTACCAGAAGAGTACTGAAGCAGTCCATTAATGGATAATGTCACATTTTTAGAGCTTACTTCAGTTGAGTTTTTGGTACTGGTGTGTGTAGAATTTCTTATTGATACAACTTGGATCGGGTTTGGTATTTCCTCTGCTGCAATAGAAAGACGATCTGCCACCATTGTAACTGCTAATTGATCAGAAGACACGCTTCCATAATAACTCAACTTAACGTATGGTGCACTGTATAAATATCCAGTAAATAGATTATCGTACTTTTCTTCATTATTGTTTTGATATATTAATTTTGAAAAAGTCAACGCAGTACCATCACTGTTTTCATAATAGATTGTTGCATTTACTACACCTCTGTGTGAACATGATTCATCAACAAGGCAACCTGGAGTGTATATATTGAACGAGTAGTTTCCAACAATATTGATTTGCGGATAATACAAGACATATGGAATGTCATTATTTATGGTGGTTTGAATGTAACTTGATGACGATGAGCCTGAATTCCAGCTACTTGAAGACAATGCAGCAGTTGAATGATCAGTAATGTCTGCACACCCTGGTTCGTTCAAAGTGTTATTTGCATAAACATAGAACTCACTTTGAAAGACTTGGAACCCACCTAATGAAACGGAGTCTGAATTTTCAGCACTGTCATTTGGTACACTGAAAAAGTTGAGTCCTGCCATAGGTATACTAGGAAAAAGTGCAAAATCTTGGTATTGGGAATTGAAAGACACACTGGTTACGTTGTTGCCTAAAAATTTGGTTCCACTATCTGTAATGTTTGAGTATAAGCTACAACTGGAATCACAACTGTCAAGCTCACCTGTAAAAGGATCTAAATACTCAAGCTGCACAATACCACCATTAGGCAAGGTGACTCTAAAAGAAGACACAGGGTTTGAGTCTGAAGTGTATATTCTAAATTTTGATGGTCTAATAGTATCCAAAAATGTAACAGAAAAGGAAGATGAATCCGAACTACCAACCCAGTTTCCATTTTGATCACTTGAAAGTTCAGGGCATAAGAAATTGTCAGTACTTGTGAATACCGAGTTCCCGTTATTGCTCCATGCACCGTATTTCAGAGAAACCAGCTGTTGTATTTGACTTGTTGAGTTTGCAGAAATAGATTTATTGGTGATTTCTAGTGTTCCATTGGTAATCTCTGTTTCGTTATTTGAGATAAAATACTCAATTTTTGTAAGATATTGATTGTCATCTAGCGTTTGAAACTTTCCTGAAAACAAAATTGAATCGTTGTTCAATTTAATAATAGATTCAATGCATGAATCATTACCAAACCCAGTGAATGGTAAAGTCGAAGTTTTATTTGATGTAATATTCCACATAGCAGCACTATGTCCGTTTTCATAAGTGAAATTTCCTCCAAAGTATACAATCTCGTCATCCACAAGTACTGTGGATACTGTATTCAATGCTGTATCAAAAACTTCAGTGTATGACAATGTTGATAAATTAAATAAAACTTGCTTTGATAAATCTTTATTTTCGATACTTCCTAATCCGGATAACAAGAAGCAGTCCGTATGGAGAGGATCTAATGACGTTATAAATGAAATGTTACCCACTTCGGCACTATTCAATTTAATATACTTGGCGTTTCTACCTAAATTAGAATTATAATAAATCAAATCTCGACCTGTAAAAGTTGTGTTACTGGTGAAATTCTGTACACCCTGGTACGATATCAAATCAACATTCCCGGTTTGCCCGAGTATTGATATTTGATTGTTGTTTGATGAAGATAAATCCACTGAGGGAAGTGTGACATCAGTGGCATTAAATTGCTGCACAAGACTCTCCTGAAGATCCGTGTTGTACGCGTATATTGTATTCTGAGCCAGCAAAAGAGCCATAAGCGTCAAAAATTCAAGCACATTCATTGAGTCTTGGATTTATTTGGTGTGCCTGCGTCTCCTATTTATTCCTATTGGATCGATTGGTTCCTCAAACGTTAAATGATGTTTCTATATTTTCCGCCCATTGTTGCAACTAAAAAATCAAAAAAAAAATCAAAAAAATCTAAATTTCATTTTTAAAACAAAGAAAATCCAATGTTTACACGATGCTCCAATTTCGGACATTTAATTAAAGAAAGTTTGAATAAGATATGAAAAAAATGTGTAATATATTATTAACTTTTATATACGTTCGATTTAGTTGTTTTCTAGTGCATCAACTTTGTTTCTATAGTCTCTTTGAGTTTGAGCCATGTTTTCAAAAATTTCGTATTTAACGTTTAGTAATTCTCTGTCAGGGTGGGCAACAGCATTTGGATGAACCACTTTGGCTGCACCTGTCAAGTTGTACATGACTTCCCACATATATTGACCAGCGAAAAAGCCTTTGATCTCTTTTTGATGATCATTGTTGTCTGACATTTGAAATGATAAAGCCTCGGCACTTGCATCACGTTGCAAATCATCGGAACTTGAGCCACTGTAGTTGTTAGTGCTGCTAATATCACCGTTTTCATGCAATGATTTGTTGAGTGGAGAACTTGACACTGGAGCAGAAACTCCAGACATTTGAGGAAATGGGAAAGCAGAAGAAACAGCAGATGTTGAAGAAGCTGTTGGAAGAGTGTAAGGCGATGGTGAATGTGAGTCTTCTCTGTTTACGTAACCTGCAGCTTTGGCAAACTGAGAGAAACGAGATTTAGAGGGCAAATCTGGTTTTGGTTCGACTAAAGAAGTTTTTCTACTGGCTCTGCTTGTAGTTTTAAACTTGCTATCAAAGTTGTCGAAGCACTTACTGGCAACTGCCCCTAACAAAGCAGACCCAAATACAACAGCTGCATCGATATATCTTGGAATTACAATTGGCAAACCAGTACAGTCTGCCAATAATCTCATCAACAACCCGTTTCTACATTGACCACCACTCATGAAGATAGCTTTAATACGGTGACCACTTTCAGTCATTTTTTCCACAATTTGTCTTGTTTGTTGAGCAATGAATTCACAACTGGCCAAATATAAGAGGGCCAAGTCATCAATAGAATTATCCATTGATTGTCCGATAATGGCAGCCCTCATGTTTGGGTCTGCAATAGGTGATCTGTTACCATGATAGTCACCGTAGAAAAACAAATGTTTTGCAAGAGCAACCACAGATCTGGCATTTTTTTGGGTAGTTAATAATTCTAATCTGTTATTTAAAAAATCAAATCTTGATACATTAGCTGTGTCTGCTTCTTGTGCCAATTCTGTAAAAGCAGGATGTGTACTTAGAACGTGTGCCAATAAGGCACCGGTACAACTTTGACCTCCTTCAGCTAACCAATAATCTTTGGCAATGATATCTCTGTATGGACCCCAAACACCATTAACAAAAACCGGCTCGGCTGTCATAGCAATGTGACACGTAGAGGTCCCTGCAACAGCAGCTAATCTACCAGTGGCTTTCCCGATTCCCTTTTCCGTGTTGTCCAAGTGAATTAACGGATCGATATCTACATCGGTTTTAGCAGCAACTGTACCAACCCAACCAGCATATGCATCAATAACACCTGAACCACATACACAGTTGGTAGTCAATCCCATTTGTTTCGCTGCTTCTTCACTCATGGCACCAACAACTTCACCTGCACTCAGGAAACTCTTTGAAGCATCACCACCGATTTTTGCAAAATCGTTGGCACATAAATCTTCCATGCCGATTTGAGTTAGAAATTCTTCACTCCAACCTTTAGTAGATCCTTCAACCCCAGGAGGTAACAGACCTTGTTTACAAACTGTTGAACAAAAACTTCTGTTTTTTTTACCTGTTGCTTTAAAAGTTAAAAAATCCGGTAAATCATAAAATTCACAATTTTTATATATTTTTTCATTCAAATGATTTTTCAACCATTTCATCTTAGGCATTTCCATTTCAACGCTCATTTGTCCACCGACATATTTCAATACTGGATGATTGGTTTTATTTATTTCTTCGGTTTCTTCCATAGCTCTATGATCCATCCATAAAATAATATTATGATTATCATTTGTGAAGTCAGGACCAACAGCAACAGGTTGGGCAGTGGATCCGTCCACCACCACAAGAGAGCAAGTGGCATCAAATCCTATACCATGAACTCTAGATGGGTCCACTTCGCTTTCTCTAACAACACTTTTGACACAGTGACAAATGGCATTCCAAATTTCTGTTGAGGATTGTGTGATATAATTTGGTTTTAAAATCTCTTTGACAATTGGTCTTTCACTTAATGCCAATATATTCCCCGTACTATCAATGATACATGCTCTTGCAGAACCGGTACCAACATCCACACCGATATAGAATTTGTTTAATTCTGGATGGTTTTTAAGTAGACTTTGAGGATTGGAATTCTCAGCTTGTTCTTCGATTAATTTTTTTTGTAATAAAGACAATGATGAATGTGACTGTCTTCTTGACATACTTGAATCTTTGTTGGTGAACTAATTTGATAGGGCCTTCTTTTTTTTTTTATCTCCTTATATTAATATCATACTTTCTGGAAATTCCATAAACGAATACACCTTTTTATATATGTATATTTATAACAATTTATATGTTCAATTACAAAAATGGACTTGGCATTTATAATTAGACAAAAAAGATAAAAATTCAACTCGTTGGCCATATAAGTTTCTCTTATTCAATTTCTATTTAACACACATTACCAAATGCAGTCAACTTTTAACATCAATATCACGGTCGATAACCCCCAAAGTCGTTCCTTAAAAAAAAAAAAATAGAAAAACCGCATAATCCCCAAAATTTTGTCCTCAATTTAAAGTCAAATGTTTGAAAAAAGAAACATAACGGGGACTTTATCAACTCAATTACATTATTATACATATTATCTGTATTGATAAGGTTGGTAAAAACCATCAGCATTGTAAACCAAGGCGCAGTGATGTAATTCTTTAACAGCAATATGCTCAAAAAAAACCCAGAACAGACTATATGTACTGCTCATAACCAAACCTATTTTTGGAAACCCAATCAGAACCCTTTTCAAAATACTCTTCTCTTGTAACTTTGCAGTTTTGATATTCTTGAGACTCGCTAAACTTGCACATGCTTTGAAACCCGTATGTCGATGGGTTTCTGGAACAACTGGCTCTTACCTCCCAGTCTATAGGGCATTGTACTTGCAATTCACTACATAGTCTATTTCTGAAATTCTTTAAATGGAAGTTCCCGCCAATAAGAACTATATTACCAACAAGCAATGGTCTGATTACTTCTGGGACCATCGACAAACTTTCCATGATAGCTTCTATTAGACCTGGTTGTCCTGATAGACGAGCAATTTCTGGATGGAAAATTGCTTCTGGAACTGCAAATAGCTCGTCGCTTAGCTTCAAAGATTGATAAGTTCCTCTTTCGAGCTTGTTTGTTGTGTTAAGAAGAAACCCTTTGTAATTTTTTTGATAATCTGGTAAAACATACTCTTTAACAGTGTCATTCTTATTTTGAAAACTATTTGTATAAGAATTTGGACTTGTGAAACAACATTGCTCTTTAATATCATTGATTAGAAGTGTTTCATTTGATACATCATAGTGTCTAAAGCTAATCATCTCTTTCAAAAGCCCTGTTAAGAATCGTCCTCCAATATCACATTTCTTAACAGCTTTGTAATGGATAACACCTTTAATGATAGGAATGACCCATGTACAATTAAAACCGGAATCTATTACAAATTGGAAATCGTTATATGTGTGGGATGTTGTTGATCCAACATTGCGCTCTTCTCTTTCTCCCATTTTTGGTTCCTTGGGAAAAAACGTGTTTGCCCTTGTTTGATCTTTGTTAAATGGAATAAAATTAGCAATAGGTGCTTTGTAAAGAGAATCAAAAGAATATTCTTCAAATACAATTTGATCAGTGTTTCGACTCAATTCAGGAAATGTGAAAATATTTTCACTCAATATGAGGTCTTGTGGCACGCTTGCATCGTTACTCATTTCAAAATTTGAGAATTCCACAGGGTTGTAAAAACAATAATCCCATATTTTACTTTCCAGTTCCCAACTTGTCAATTGCCCCTTTTCAATGGGTCTTTTAATATACGTACTGGATCCACTTGCTTTCATCTTATTTATCTGATTTCCAATAAAAAAACAATCATTCCCCATAGATGTAGTTTCTTTTGCAATACAGTTGTGACATGTTTTAGGTGTATCCTGTGTTTCTTCTTTAGCATAACCAAATTTAATCTGATACGATCCGTTGTCTATAATCAATGGAGAGCTTGTTGTCATGAGAGGAGCTTGTTTCTTGAGGAATATTATGTGGTTTTTAGTCATCTTCATCTATATTAAATAATTTTATTTTAGTTTTCGTATTTTTTGTTTTGTTTACATTTTTTTTTTTCAAGCGTTTGAAAGCATTGCAATGGTTGATGATATTATGAAAGAACCAAAAAACAACAACAACAACAACAACAACATAACACAGCCATGTCACAATCAACCCCTATTAAAAAGAAAAAACTAAAGATAACACAAACATCTACGCCTCCGAGTAAAACCACTGTATCGCAACAACCCACCAATTTGCACAATCCCGGTGATATCTCATTAGAAACAATCATCAACTCGCCATTCAAGAAAAGCGCATCTCCTTTTCGATCCAAACATTTCTCTAACGATGACCCTGTCTCTGACAAGGACAACTCTACGCTGAATTTAAACAGCAAGGGTAGTCAACTTGTAAGCGATATCCATCCAAACACTCTGGCGCTGTCCCAACATACCGAGTTGAGACCTCCAAATCTTGATGACGATAGTCTGGCTGCTTCTAGTGGAGCTCCTACGCCGGAAAGAACGAGTCGTGGAAGACACATGCATAATTCAAGGCCTGGTACTAAATCTTCGAGCATCAATTTATCTCCTTATAGAAGACTAAGTCCGACCAGATCTCCTATTAGATCTTCGCAGCAAAATCCTACCGAATCTCAAAAATTGGAACTGATCCAACTGTCACCAAATAAATTGAAACATAAAATGCAACAACTCAACCATTCAACCAAACAACAGCTATCTTTGAATGAATCAAATGGTAAGCGGCTATACATCTCCCAATTGGTTCTAACCAATTTTAAGTCATACGCTGGAGAACAAGTTGTTGGTCCCTTCCACGAAAATTTTACTGCTGTAGTTGGTCCCAATGGGAGTGGTAAATCCAACGTAATTGATTCCATGCTATTTGTATTTGGATTCAGAGCAAACAAGTTGAGACAGGGAAAACTTAGTGAGTTAATCCATAAATCAGAAGCACATTCAAATTTACAGTATTGTAGTGTGGATGTTCATTTCAAATACAAATATTCTCAGGAAAATTTGCGTAAGGAAAGTGAAAATATTGAAACCGAATTAATAGTTACAAGAAAGGCCTACAAAAATAATGTTTCAAAATACTATATCAACGGTAATGAAAGCACATATACTCAAGTCACTGATTTATTACGTAAAGAAGGTATTGATCTCGATCATAAAAGATTTTTAATTTTACAAGGTGAAGTGGAAAGTATTGCTCAAATGAAACCAAAGGCAGATAAAGAGGGCGAAGATGGTGTATTAGAGTATTTGGAAGATATTATTGGTACTGCTCGGTACAAAGAAGATATTGAAAAATTCCAAAAAGAAATTGAAATCCTGAACGATGTTTGCTTAGAGAAAGAACACAGATTCAAAATTGTGGAAACTGAAAAAAATTCTTTGGAAGAATCCAAAGATGCAGCATTGGCCTACGTTCATATGGCAAACGATTTGACAAATTGTAAATCGAGAATATACCAATACAAAACACACAAAGCTAATATTAAACTTACAAATACTTTGAACGAATTAAACTCTGTGAAATCTCAACTTGATATGGAAACTGCAAAATATGAAACCTACCAAAAAGACCTTAATAAACTTGAACAAGAGACAAATAATTACGAAATTATGCTTACAAAACTAAAAACAAAACAAGAAACATTTCAAAAAACACAATCTATTCTTACTAAAAGTAAAATTTCAAACGAGGAAAAACTAAAAAGTTTGTCAAACAAAAAGAAGAAAGCTGAGAGCGTTTTAAATAATGTAACAAAAAACACCCAGCATTTAGAAAACACCATTACTGACTTGAACAGTGAAGAATTGAGTATGGAAAAAGAATTCAAACAAATCAATGAGCAATTGAAACCAGAAAAAAACAAGTTTGACGAAATGAAAATAAGTTTAAGTGAAAAAACTGTTGATATTTCTAGGAAGATTCAAAATATTGAAAAAGAAATGGAGCCATGGAATGAAAAAATACAAGAACTTCAAACTTCTATCATCTTGAAAGAAAACGAGCACCAAATCATAGAGCAGTCCAGAATCGCCAACCAAAAAAAAATTACAGACTCGACAAGCAAAGTTGAAAGTTTGCAAGAAAAAATCGAAGAAAATAACCATAAAAGCAAGAAATTAAGTAAAGAACTTGCTGCAATTAGTAAAGGTTTAGAGGTAGGCTCGCAGGAGCTTTTGAAAGCAAATAAGAAACTGGGCGAGATGAAAGACGTTGTTAGTGCTCAACGACTAAAAACTGTCGATGCTAGAAGCTCTTTAACTAACGTGGATAATCAAAATAAAGTTTTAACTGCTTTAACTAAATTGCAAAGCTCAGGAGTTATAACTGGGTTTCATGGTCGATTGGGAGATTTGGCAGTTATTGATGAAAAATACAATGTTGCCATTTCAACTGCGTGCCCGCGCTTAAACGATATTGTTGTGGAAACGGTGGAATGTGGCCAACAGTGTATTGATTATTTGAGAAAACACAGATTAGGATACTCTAGATTCATTTTGTTAGATAAACTTAGAAAGTTTAATATGAACTTTATTCAAACACCAAATGATACACCTCGTTTATTTGACTTGATTAAAACTTCAAATGAAATTTTTTTACCTGCATTTTATAGTGTCTTAAGAGATACTCTTGTGGCCACAAATTTGCAAGAAGCAAATCGAGTTGCTTACTCAACTTCCAAGAGATACAGAGTTGTTACACTAGATGGGAAAATGATTGATATATCAGGTACCATGTCCGGTGGTGGGAAACAGTTCTTTAAAGACTTAATGAGAACTGTTAAGTCAAGCTCTGATTCTGGAACTGCAAACATGGAAGACGCTACTTTTTTCACACAGGCAGAGGTGGTGCAACTTGAGAAAAATTTAGTGTCAAAGGAGAAGTCGTTTCAAGAAGCATCAAATGCATATCACGAAATGACATTGGAAATCACCAAGCTGGAGAATAGGAAACCTGAAATTAGAACACAAATAGAGAAGCTACAATTTGACAATGATAATTATTCTTCTGAAATCTCTAGTTTGAAGAACCAAATCATGGATTTCCAAACTGCTGCTGAAAAAGATAAAGAAGACCGTGATGGGGAAGAGGTTCTTGAGCAGGAAATTTCAGTTTTACAAAAAACCTTGGAAAGCACGAAAGATTCTGCTCAAATCTACACTAATGAAATCAAATCTTTAAATGAACAAATTCTGACGATAGGTGGTATTGATTTCAAAATGCAAAAGTCCAGAGTGGATTCGTTTTTGGTTAGAATTGATACCTTAAACAACAAGATAAAGAAGAACAAAACTGCTTTGAAAAAAAAAGAGACTGAACTCAAAAGATCTAAGATTGCATTCAAAGATTCTGAAAAAGACATTTTAAAGTGTGACGAAGATTTGGAAAAAGTTGAATACAATCTTAGCGCCGCAGTAGCAGATTTAACTAAAACCGAAAAAGATCTAGAGGACACCCTAAATCAAAAAGATGAAGTAAAGATTGGCTTTGAAAAAGTGAAAGAAGAATATGAACTTAAATCAAGTGAAAACAGTAATTTCAAATCGTTGGAGGTTGAATTTCGTAATAAGCTGAAAAACTTAGAAAAAGTAGCAGAAAGTGTCAAACATAGTATTACCAAACAAAGACAGCAACTTGAGAAACTTACAACTATTGATATTTCTAATATTTTGGAAGCTTTGAGAAATAATAGTTCTGTGCTTACACACAGCAAAGAACTTGAAAGTGGTAAAGATTCACAAGCTGAACATGGTTCAGAAAATGATATGGAGGTTGAAAGTAATTTGGCTCAGTTATCTGCTGAAGAGCTAGAAACACTGGATCTTGAAGACTTGAAAAGTAAAGTTGAAGATTTAGAGGAAAAAATATCAGCTTCGTCCACAAACACTGAAGTACTAGACGAGTACGTCAAAAGACTAAATGAGTTTAATTCCAGAAAAGCAGACGTTGAACAAGCGGTTAGTGAAAGAGATGGGCTTAAAGACAAATGTGAAACTTTGAAAACTAAACGGTTGGATGAGTTTATGGAAGGTTTTAGCATCATTTCTTTAACTTTAAAAGAAATGTATCAGTTGATTACTATGGGAGGAAATGCTGAGTTGGAACTTGTTGACAGTTTAGATCCCTTTTCCGAGGGTGTATTATTTAGTGTTATGCCACCTAAGAAGAGTTGGAGGAATATTTCCAATTTGTCAGGTGGAGAAAAAACATTGAGCTCATTGGCTCTTGTGTTTGCTTTGCACAAGTATAAACCAACTCCTATTTATATTATGGACGAGATTGATGCTGCCTTGGATTTTAGAAATGTTTCTATTGTTGCAAATTACATTAAAGACAAAACCAAGGATGCACAATTTATCGTTATTTCTTTGAGAAACAATATGTTTGAATTATCCGAGCAGTTAGTTGGAATTTACAAAAACGAAAACATGACCAAAAGTGCAACGATCAGAAATTATGATCTTGTACATGTGTAACGTGCTTTAAAAACAAAGTATGTAAATATGTTCAACTAATTTATTTATAAAATCTTACAAATTATTAAGAACTCTGCCGTATTGCTTTTCAGATTGTGAAATCACATGTTGCAAAGGCACAATTACGGCCTGATGAACCATACCTGGAAACCTCTTCCTATTGACACCAAACCACTCTAATGGTGGTGTGGCACCACCCAAATCTTTGATTTTGGGTGTTTCAATATGCGGTTCTGCTAAAGGCTCATAAATATATTCGTCACCTAGATTCACGTTTTTAATTTTCTGCTCTAAATTTTGCTCTTCAAAGAACGACATTGGTCCCCGGTCCTCCTTGTCCTGTTCCTCTTTTTCTTCTTCTCTAGCTGCCATTAATTCTTCGTGTCTTTGAGACAAAGTCACTGCATGGGCAGTCCACAAATCCCTAATAAAATTTATCGGCCTTAAGTTCCATTTAATGCACACCATCCCACCAAACTCACTAGAATACAAAAGCTCAACAACGTTACTTTTCACACTCTGCCAGGTCGTCATTTGAATGCTGATGGAAGGAAATCCGGCCAAAGTTCCACCTGACGCTTTCCTAGCCAAAGAAATGTATTCTTGTATTGTTACGCTAGCAAACTCTTTTTCCTTTTTTGGATAAACGTTAGAAGACATCTTTACAGATAGCTGGTTTGTAAACAAATCTAGTTGAGTTGTGATTTTTTGTTTCCCCTTGGTAGATATGTGTGCCTTTGTTTTGTCGTTGCAAATTACCAAAACATCAGAGTCAGTAAGTGTGTGCTGAAATATTTGAACGTATAATTCCCCGAGCTCGACAGAAAGATCTGTTTTCAATGAGTTAATATAGTTTACTAAGTCCTCATCAATCAAAGTCTCAACAAAGGCGTTGGTATTTGAGTCACGAAGAGTTTCAAAGTACGAGGTTTTGTTATCTAATCTTATTCTTGAGACGGTGTCATATATGTTCAAAATGTTACTTGTGGTTAATATTGTTGAGTAAAGCTCAATTTTGTTACATTGTAAAGATGCTGCAAGCAACCCTTCCATAGACCCACGTATGTCATGCGTATTGTAAATTGTCAGTTTGGTCTTGCCAATCTGGGAAATTAAAAACAAATGATAATCTAAGGAAAGCTTTGTGCTTATGTTTTCATATCCCAAAGATAAGTACACTAGCGGTGTAAATTGATGTTTTTCTCTTCTATCCCACTTGATTTCAGAAGTCCAATTGAATTGCTCCAACTCAATGAACCCGGCAAGTCTTCCCACGGAGTTGACTTTGAAATAATGCACGTCAAGGCTAAATTTCTTACGCCAATCCATGAAATTGTTAAAAGAGGCTGAAACCCTGGTGCTCGAAAACGTTAAAACACCCAATGACGGCCCTAAATCAAAATTTCCCTCACTATTCTCAAACACGCACAGATAGTTGAAAGCAAAAGCAGAAGTATTTGCATATCTGTTTGGTTTGTCAAAAAACTTTTTCTTGACAGAAGTTGCATCAGAGGTTGTAGTAGTTGTTATTGCACTGTGGGGAGTCCAGATGTCAAAAAATAGCATCAAATCTTCGCACTGATTGAAATCTAAAAATACTTTCAGTTTGTCTGATTTTGTAACACCAAAAACCTCAACATGGTCAGTATGCGAAACTAAAAACACGGTATTCATGTTGGCTAAGGAAAAGGATGAGCTCACATTCTTGGAAAAAATGTGTTGGAACTTTGAGCTTAAACCATGCATATTTAATGAAACACTAAAAAAAAGTGACGGATCAATAACTGATGTGACTGCTTTAATTTCAATATGCTCAAACCCGAGTACTGCCTTGATTTTAGCTTTTGGCTCACAGCTAATTGACATGATTTGTTTTTCAAAAATTAGTGAGAACGACATGTCAAACTTCTGTAGCAATTTGTTGTAATCAAAACTTACAGCCGAAGGCGTTGGAGGTTTCGTGTCAGTATCCGAAGAACCTAGCATTGTCAAAAGTTTTTGAACGTCTCCAATTATTTGATGAAAAACTGGAACACATGTTGGATACAAAACATTATTGGCTTCTCCGACTACTACCAAAACTCTCAGAACTTGAGAAATTTTGTTTTTGGGTTGGTGAATGTACTTTATTGTTGAGTTCACTTCCGGACTCTTCAGAGTCACTGTTGGCAAAGCACCAATAAGAATATCACGCTGAGAATAAATTCTACATTGCCCGCCTGCATACTGAATAGAGCAATTTAGTTGTCGTATTCCAAAGTTGCTGAAAGATTTTTCTGATGACTTGTTATATAATGCAATATTGGGCTTTTTAGTGAATCCTTTAGAAATGTGCTGTTTTAATTTTTGAGCTCTTAAAAAAGACTTGGTTAGTCTTTGGGAGATTTGCATAATATTTTCAGAAAGATCTACTTGTAATAAATCACCAGTCATTTTCAAATTCAAATCATGTGTATCGTGATTATTTTTGGTTAACCAATAAGCAACCTGAATGTTTGGTAAATATGTTCTGTTCATGAAAGACTTGTTATTCGCCATTCCGTAAAAATCTTGAAAGGACTTTCCGGAGGAAACAGACAAATAGGAGTTACGAATCGTTAATTTACCCAAGCTGTTGTTGTGTGCAGAAAAGACCTTTTCAAACCCCAAAATCAACCCTGAGTCTGTAGTGTCATTGAAAGAAAACTCATTGTTGACCTCACCGTACATCCACCCGATGCAAAAATCGTAAGCAAGACATTGAATGTTTTTATAATTTTGAGTAAATTCATGTTTGGTTGTATCAGGTTTCTGACTTGGAAGTTCAGCAACATGTAAAGGTATGCTTTTTTCTAAAATCTCATTAAACTCTTGATAAAAGTGAAAAAATTGCTCGTAAATCCAAAAGATACGAATAAAAGATTGTGGTGTCAAGCACACTCTGAAATAATTGCTTTTCAGCTCTAAACTTGGTAGTTCATCAGGATCCTCTTTGAAAACCGATATGGCAACTGCAAAGTCAATTACTCTACTGAAATCAGCCAATAAAGAGGGATCTTTAATAGACACCTTCAGAGAGTCCATCGCTGCGTACCACAACACATCGTCCACTTGCTTTATAAAGCCATTATGTTGAACAAAATTTTTGGCTCCTGCAATGACGTTTTCAAGCTCAAAAATCAATTGATATGCTTTGAAATCGATTAATATTCCAATATAAGAAAAATTGATAACTAAGTCAAAAATAACACTCAATTCAGAACTTTCGCTCGAAGTTTGGTGCTTGCTCAGAAATTTATTAATTTTGTTAATCGAAGTTCTGAATAAAGCAATATCCTGAGACAAAGATTCTCCAATGTCTCTTATATCAAATATTGTGCTTTTAATCAATCCACAACTAATTTCAATTGTGTAAGCATCAAGACCTAAATTTGTTTCTGTTAACAAAATAGAGGCAGCTAAATCAGACTGAGAGATAAGAAAATAAGTTGCTGGAGTATTGCTGGAGCTAAGTTTTGTATTCATATCATTAAAACAAAAGTTCACTTCTGGATTTCCGTCATAACTTAGTGTAGTTTTCAACATCCCAATGCTATGGCTAAACGTAAATGGGCTGAAACAATTGACTTCAAAGGCAATTTTTGATAGTTTCAAAGTAGATAACCAAATCTGTCTAGATTTTTGGGAAATAAGTGTCCTGTTTTCCGTAGTTTTCTTAAAAGCAACAATTCCGACTACTTTTTTGTAAGAAGTGATCAAGTGTTCCATAATGTGTAAAGATTTGCTCGTGTTTTCCTTGGCTTGAACATTTATACCTTCTCCTACAACATGGGTCTGATTAATTTTAGTGTCGTTCTTTTGGATACTATTGTAATAAAGCGAGCTTCTTGTGACTGAGCAGTCTAACAAAACACTTATGTGATATTTTATTAAAAGTTTTGAATTAGAAAATGAGCTCGCTAAGGAAAAGTCATTTGCAGACTTTATTAAACTGATGATGTTGTCAAAACTTTTGAATTCAACTTTTTGTAAATCCACGCTGAAACTCACGTCGATGGTCTTAATATTGAACACAAAGTGTCTTTTCATGTCTGGAATTTGTTCTTCTTTATTCATTCCTGTGACTAATGCTTGTTTTTTATCAAAGTCGCTAACAGCAAATTCATCTTGAAACATTTTGTAGGAATAAAGAGTGGTGATTCCCAGATTCATTTTAACATGACCAACCTTCAAAATCAATGTATCCTTTATTGAGTTGGTTGGAAAAAACTCTTTATTGCCAGGTGTGCCTGGAAAATAATCTGTGTACTGCAAGCTCACCGATTTTACTAAAATGGTGTCTTCGGCCAACGGGTTTAGCAAGGTGTTGGTAATTACGACTTTTTCCAACGTAAGTAACAGCTTTTGAAAAGTTTCTGGATTTAATGGTTTGAACAAACATTCTCCTAAAAACAAAGTCTGATATAAATATGTGTCACAAAACTCCCTTTGTTCAACATTTTTCCATTTTTTGAAAGTACCAACAAATTCACTTGAAGCTTTGTTTATTGGTGTAAATTCATTACTCAGTAACATATTAATCATTTTGTACTCCCACTCCTTTGAAAGGTTATTCAAAATGTGCCTAATTCTAACACATATTCTCCAACTGGCATTATCTCTAACGTGTGTTCTAGATAAACGAACAATGCTAGCTAGTTTTGTAATGACTGGAGGGTCATAATTAATTTCATATTTCGTACTTGCTTTTAAAACTTGTAGAATAAATTCTCGCTTCTGGGACTTAATTCTCTCTAAGACCCTTTTCAAATAGTTGATATCTGGCATTAATGTCGATACTGATTGGAAAAACACTTTAAATAGCATCTCATTCCCAGCTGAGTTCAATTGGGTTTTTATTGTGCCTAACTTGACACTTGCCATAGCATTGGAGGTTGTGTCATTTAAATACTCGAAGGAGTCAACAAGAATTCTAAATGCTCTAGGGTGACCAACGATGTTTTTCAAATCTTCCCTATTGAACCGCACTACAAATTTATCAAATGTGACCATTTTTCTGAGTTCAAGCTTGTATCTCCATTTCCCGTAAGTTGGATTAAACGTCTTGATCTCTTTAGACAAAAAATGTAGGTTTGATAGGGCAAAAACTAAGCTGGTTTGAGGATCAAACCCTGAATTTTTTATGCTAATTGAGCAGTGATTGGCTGATATATTCATATTAGCAGCTTTTGAACGTGCGTCTGAAATTCGATACAAAGGGGATACAATACTCATTTGAATCTCATCGGCAATATTTTTGCACGAATACATGGTTGCTGAATCCAGGAGTTTGACGATGGCTCCGAAACCACCGATATCGAATACGCATTTAACGTTTTCAAATGTCACTATATTATCTATAGTGTGTTTCATACTAGTGCTTTCAAACGTATTGGTAGAAAAGACAGTTTCTCTAAATGAACTTAGAGCAGTTTTTCCGGAAGATAAATTGACAGTATAAGAGCCGTCGTTTGTCATAAATTCACATAACTCGGGGTCCTCCTTCAAGAAGTTCTCAATAATATAGTCTACTGTTGCAGGTACCAAAGGAATTGCCAAAGAAGGTAATGAATTTGTTGGGGGGACACTTCCTATCAAGTCACTATAAGTAACTGTGTCTCTCAATTCTGGTGATAATAAAAACCAACATCTGTGGAACGCAGAGTCTTGCAATAACAAGTGTTTCTTCTGTTTCAAAATTTTAGTTTGAAAATTAGCGGGAGTTTCAAATTGATTAAAGTTTATGGCTGTTTCAAGTGTTAAAACTGCTAATTTTGTGCAAAGAATATCTACTTTTACCGAGGCCACTGCCAATTCAATCTTATTAAACAATTCTGTAATATCAGGGGTAGAAACTGAGCTCATTATGTCTTTAATACATATGTCAACCAGTATATCATCTTTACGAACTTTAATTGATATTTGCTCAATTTCCAAAGTGATGAAATCGACAGAATCAGATACGGGAACTTCGTGATTCAATGTATTTTCCACGTCACTTGCACTAAATCCCAATTTATTCAAAGCTTGATAAGCAGTTTTAAAAGATGTGAGATCTGAATCTAGAGTCAATTCTCCGAGAGAAACATCCCATTTTGCAATGTAGGTTTCAGAATCCGGAGGAAGCCCAAATAATCTGTGACCATGTAAAGTTATGCCATCTAAAGTTCCGTCATTACAAATAATGGTTTGAGTCATCGTTTTAGAATCAAAATGACTAAAAATGTCAGCGTCTTCAGAGAAATTATGGGTTTTGAAAAATATTGGCTCCAAATCTATTCTCATATCCATATAGTAATCCACATTACGCATGTCCACTGATAGAGAGGGAAAATGAAATCCCAGGCAAGATTCGCGACTGTAAAGAGTTTCAGGAATTAATATTGATCCATCTTCAATAGTGAAGGTAATCCAGATGTCGATTTCATTTTGTTTTCTCCGTAAGTCAGATTTTTTAATAGTGCCAGGGGCTTCTTCCACATAGTCAGATTCTGCAGAGTCGACTGATAAACTAAAACTATCTACATCCGAATTGGAGCTTCTCAATAATGTTTCCATTGAATTCTGTGTGTTCAGAGATTGCAAGTCGTACTGAAATTCTTCAGAAGTTCTGTATTGCTTAAACTTTCCGACAATGTTGTCTACCAAATTGTCGAAATACTTTATTACGAAACCGTATAGAAGCAAAGTAGTGGTACCGCATTTACACTCCATGGTCAATTGGTCCACGTTTCCTATGTCGACAGTACGAAAAAACTGGTAGGAACCGTTCAGTGTGAAGCTATTCGAGTGACCTATTTTCTTATCAGATATGAAATTGCTGATGGTACTCCACGTTGGAGTGTTTAACAAAATCTCAAAAAATGGTGTTTCCAGATCAAAAAATATTGTTGTGTATGAAGCTGCAATGCTATTGAAGGAAGTAGATACGTTCACGGTACTAGACTCCCCACAAAAAGTAATGTAGTTGTTCTCATCGAAGTCAGTAGCAATGTTAATGACGTTGGCATCATTAACATTGACATGGATTTTGTATTCTTCTTTAAGTCTCCAATTCAGTTTATATTTGCTTGATCTGAAGAGCTCATAAAAGGTCCCATCATCTATGGAAAAACTAAAGTCCTGTGATAAGTCTAGCATCAATGTTATATGCTCTCTTAACAAAAAGATCTCTGTGTTATTTGAAATCAGGTCAAAATTCCAATTAATTTTATCGTTCCATTTTAAAGGAGATAAACATTGTGCAGTGACATTTTGGTAGTCACTCTTAAAAAAAACGTCATGATTAACACTAGTGTATATTACCGGTTTCATCAAGTCGATATTAAAGGTGTTAATAAAATTATCGCCAATAGGATAAAAAGTAAAATCACAAAATATAGAAGACCCTTCGTTCATCTCGACATCCATCCACCCAAACGGTCTTGAGGCAATTTTGGTTTTTGAATATTTTTCAAGAAAGACACTATCTTTGCTAAATTCTCTAGTTGGGAGTCTTAGTGTGCTTCTTGAAAAAATATCAATAAATAACTGAAATCTAGTAAAGACTCTTTGTGAATTGGAAGGAAGTGGTTTGTGTTCTTTATGATCTCTTGTGATCTGAGGCCCAAACATTTTAATGATAGGCAATAACTGTCTGTTTGCCCATGGACCGTAGCAGGCATGAGCGTCGTAAAATACAATATCTAATCTATGTTCCGGAGATGATCCCCCGTTTCCCACATCCGGACCTTGAAAATCAGTAAATGTTGGATTATTTGTTGGACTTACATTTCCAACAACGTCATACGAATATGTGTGCATGGCCTTTTCACATTCCAGAATTTTCGAGTATTTGGCATATTCATTTTGATGACTTATCAGCGATTGTGCTTCAACTTCCAAAACGTCAGTGGAATCGTCTTCAACATCAGTGTACATAGACAACCCTTTCCATTGCTCTACAAATTCTTCTGGCATTGCAAGTTTTTTGTTTTTAAATCTGTGGTGCAAAATAAAAGCAGCAGCATTATTGATGGACTTGATGACTTTCCTGTAAATGCTTTTTCTAAAACGTTGCTCATCTCCATCGTAAAGAGGATTTGCCTTCAAGACAATCTTACTTGTTGTGTGCGTGGTTGTCATTTTGACCTTGTACTTGTCAAGGATGTTGTCTGAACTCAATGCATCGACTATGGTATCTGATTTTTTCCAATGAAAGACCAAAACATAGGGCGTGCATATGGATCCCAGCACCAATGCACCTAATCTGACATTCACAACCATTGGCAAACATTTAAGTATCCAACCAGTGGATTGAGGTATCTCTTCAATGTTTTTGGTGGCATTGGCAGACTCTATATCTTTCAGTTTTTTTTCAGTATCCAAACATTCCTTTTCAGTTTTGTCAGCAAAGAGACACTCGTATAACTCTGGGAATTGCTTTCGTAGATTAGTATTTTCTTGTTCAGAAAAAAACTCTTCAATTATGTTTTTGTATGCAACAGATTTATTATAAATAAATATTTCCAGACCTTCTAAGTCAACTACATTTCGGCTGCTTTCTGATGCCTTTTGTTCAGAATACCCTGCTTCCTGTTTCAAAAAAGTTGGGGTTGAAGGATGCATCAACCAAAACTTCCAAAGAATAGTTCCTTTGACAATAGATATGGTCATGTCCTGTGTCACTATACTAATGTTTTTAAAGTATATTTTCCCTCCAATCATTGAAATACTGATAGCCTCTATCGATATATGTGTTTTTGAATATCGCCATAGAAAAATGTTTAAAATTCTTGTTACAACAAAAGCAAACACTCTACCAATATGAAACAAATAGAAAATAATCAGTATCACTATTAGGATCCAGTCGGCAAGGAAAACCCAATTATAACTCCAACTGTTTGAGGTTGCATGTACCAGTATCTTTGCAGCCATTCTTGTTGATAAGGTGTTGTTTTTTTCTTGTGTAATTAACTAAGCAGAGCTGTTAGTAGCAATAGTGTCACTGATGTCCTTTTTGGTAAACTCGTTAATGTGTATTTGTGTTTGTTTAATTTTTTAATATTATCAACAATCTTAAATAACGGTTTCTGCAACAATGCCGATGACAATGATACTCGGGCAAGTTTTGTTGAAACTTTTCGTGTAAAATGCAATTTTTATGCGTGTTTGTTCTTTTTAAAGACTCGATATACAAAACTGTAACAGAGATTTTTATCTACAGAGAAAGAAAAAAGCTGAGTAAACTTAAAGATACATCAACATCTGGGCCATAGCATTGTTTGATTTCACGGAATGGCTTTACTTGAAAAATTCTACAGACGTGCTGTTGACAGCGGACTACTAGCAAGACTCCTGAATAATCTTCCGCGTTTGTCGAAATTATGCACTGTTATAGGGATACTGTGGTTATTTGTCTATTTACCAATGGATGACAATTTTAGAAACACGTATTTCAGTGAAAATGCATTAATGCCCAACCAGGCATATTCTTATTTCAGAGAAACTGAATGGAACAATGTTAGAGGTTTTAGAAATGAAATCAAAGAGTTGGAAAGGGAAAATTTAGAAACAAGAAATACTCAAATATATCAATGGCTTGAAGATTATGGTTTACAAACAGCCATATATGAAAATTCAGAATATGGAAACACTCTATATGCTGTTTTAAATGCTCAAAGAGGTGATGGAACAGAAGCTATGGTTATAACTGCTCCTTGGTTCAATGGTGAAGGTAATTTTAACACAGGTGGACTTGCAGTTTCTATTGGTTTAATGAGATTTTTTGCAAATTGGCCAGTTTGGTCAAAAAATATTATTTTGGTTGTTCCTGAAAATCCAGGTCCGCCATTGAGGGCATGGGTTGAAGCTTATCACACCTTTCTTCCATTAACTGCAGGTACCATTGAAAGTGCAGTAGTGATTGATTATCCTGGTTTAAGTGATTATCTGGATTATGTTGATATTGAGTATGCTGGTATGAATGGTGTATTACCCAATTTGGATTTGATTAATATAGCTGTGCATATTATTCAACATGAAGGTTTAAAAGTTTCTATAAATGGGATGTCCAATAATGAAAAACAAAATGATTTTCAAAGTAGATCACAAAATGTTTTGAAGGGAATAGAAAAAATGGCAATTGCTGGATTAGATAATTTACAAGGCCATGAATGTTTTAGTGGGTGGAGAATCCAAGCTATAACTTTGAAGGCAAAGGGTACACAGGGTCCATACGATATAACAACGTATGGACGTGTTATTGAAGCAACATTCAGATCAGTAAACAACATGATGGAAAAATTCCATCAATCTTTTTTTTTCTATTTGTTGTTATCTCCCAAGTGGTTTGTTTCCATAGCTAGTTATCTTCCTGCTGCTATTTTATTATCTGTTTCCTTTGCATTGAGTTCGTTAGATGCAGCAATTAATGTTAATACTAAACATAATTCATCATCAAATGATAGTATTATAACATTTATATTTACAGGGTTAAGTTGTTTAACATCATTTTTAATTGTGAATTTATTTAAAATAGGTTCAGTAAATCCACAATTTGTATTAATTTTGCAAGTTTTCTTAGTTTTCAGTACAAAATGGTTATTTCAACCTTTTAAAAACTTATATTATTGCTTAAAAGTTGTTGCTTTTTTATATTTCAGTGTAGTGTTGACATCACTTTTAGTGGTTAATTTTTCATTAGCGTTTGTTATTGGTATATTGGCATTTCCAATGACATTAATAAATTTACAAAATTCACGTTTAAAAAACATGATTTTATTGATTGTATCCAATCCATTTATTGCAATATTTTTTGTAACGAGTTTATTGAAGAATCAATTAAGATGGGAAATTTTTGACAGACTAATTTTTGCATCAAACTCTTTAGGATGTTGGACATGGTATGTAGTGTGTATTGGATGGTATACACCATGGATGCTACTTGTTGTTGCTAATAACACCATTGCGGCGGACAAAGAGAACTTTAAATCTGAAAAAGAAGACTGAATTGGGAAAAATAAGCCCAGACTGTAAGTATATATGTATGTATGTATGTATGTATAAATTTACTTAAAGCAGGTATAAACACAAGAATTGATTATTATCAAATAGACGCCACTTATGGCTTGGAAAAAAAAATGTTAAAAAACATGCAAAAAAAATGAAGGATGCGAGGTTCGAACTCGCGCGGACACTGTCCAACAGATCTTAAGTCTGCCGCCTTAGACCACTCGGCCAACCCTCCAAAGATATTTTATGCTATTTCAAGCTTTACATAGTCTTTATACTGCTTAGCTGTAGAGTGTGCATATTTGTTTTTTTAAATAATTACACGCTACATTTATGTTGCAACCGCAATATCATTAACATGGCAATTGATATGATATCCCAACTATGCTTTAATTGGGTGCCAGTGTACACATTTCCTCAATATATAGTTGAAACATTTAATTGCGGCTTAATATATTTTTTTTTTCTCCTAGCGCTATTATTGTTTTGGGTCCTAGTATGAGCTGAAAATTTTTTTTTTTTTGAATTTCCTTTCTTTCTTATTCTTTTTGGGTATGAACGCGATGTTTTTTCATGATGATTTGCGAAGGATTGAATTGGATTAAAAAAATGCAAGCCAGTTCTTATTAAAATATTGGATCACAAGTTACAGAGGAAAATATAGATTATCGAGAGAGAAATGGCAACACGTAAGAGGCAAGCGGTAGATATTGAAAATATTGGCAACAGCAGTGGCGCTGTTGTTGCGAGTGGCACTGAAGTTGTTTCTAGTAAAAAAAGAAATAGAAAGATGTCGGACCTAAGTACTTTTGCGTTACCTAGAATGCCAACTAGTAATTTGACAACATACCAAACGGATGATGAACTTTTTGAAAGTTTTTATTCGACCAAGTTGGCCAGAGAGATGAACTTGGATATGGACTTGATAAGGGCGGGCCACGACGACACACTTAAAGTTTTTGAAACGGGACATGGTAATTTGACTCAGGCACAATATGATTTGATTTTGGAAGATTCTTTATCTGAAGAATCCTTATATGAGCATTCTGGTGGTAAAGTTACGAAAAGAAATAAGGGGATCAGATTAGTTGTCATTCAGTCTAGATTTGAAAAAAGAACAATTAGAGATGGTGGACAGGGGAAAATTATAATTTTTGATAAAAAAAAAAATAAAGAATTTATGCAACCAAAATATATATTTGATGCACTAATACAAACACATTTAATGAATGAACATATGAAAGCTGATAAAATCCACGGTCTTTTACAGGAACGGTATTCAAATGTGATTAGAGATATTTGTAGAAGATGTTTACAATTTTGTTCAGAATGTAACAAGAATTTAGAGGTTAAACCGTTCAAAAGAAACAGTTCTATTCTTTATGCTAAAAAATATAAATTATTACCGTTTGAAAGAATTCAAATGGAATTGTTCAAACCTTTCAGTAAGAATCTTGTTGGTGATCGTACTATTGAGGGGAAATATCCATATATTCTTTTTTTGAAAGATTATTATTCAAAATATACATGGGTTTATCCATTGGAAAATGTTACAGTTGGTGATATATTGCCACATTTGAGACAATTTTTAATGTCTACTGTAATAAATGTTCCAATGTTTTTAGAATCGTGTACTATTGGAGCAGACATGATGAGAAACCTGGTAGAATACATGTGTAGTGAATATGGTTTACGAGTTGGGTGTGGTTTAGGAAGAGCTGCAAAGTTTCAAAAATCCGGTATTAAAATTTTGAAAAAATTTTTGAAAGAGAAAACAGAAGAATGTTTAAAAGATTGGGGGCGTGTTCTATCTATTGTTTACCAGTATAACAATGAATACTTAACAGTGATAAGAGATATACCAAGAAGAATGATTTTGGTCTCTCTTAAAGATGCTAAAGAATTTGAAAGAAAGAAAACAGCAATTCTAGATGCTCTTCCGGCAACTTGTTTCAAAAGATATTATGGACAAGCTGGATTTTTTTATGTTGAACCAGAGACATCGAAATTTGCCTATGATGATGAAGAAGGTGATTTTTTTTTCAATACCGTTTCCAATGAAGAGGATGGGAGTGGACCCGAAAAGGATACAACTTCTACTGAAGCTTAGAAAAAAAATAAAAAAAAAGGTGATCCATCTATCTATATATTTTTTTATTATCTATATATACACCATTATATATCAGCACATACATACAAATTAGTCTCTATATTTTTCGAAAAAATTCTTGTGAAATTTTTCCCAAGCTTCAATCCATGAAGTTCCTGGAGCCAAGAAAGTTGTTCTCAGATGGAAAGTTCCTGGGACTTGACCAAATCCTGAACCTGGCACTGTACATATACCTGTTTCTTCTAATAATTCTTTACAATAGAATTCATCTGCGGCAAAACCTTGTTCCTCAGCTTCTTGCTGTGCTCTTAACGGAATATCGATTTTAGGGAACAAATACATTGCACCGGTTGGATGTTGACACGAAATACCTTCCAATTTATTAAACGTTTCGTATAGTAGTTGAGATCTTTGTTTCAAAGCGTTGAATATAGCTGATCTTTCTGATTGATCCAAATCATATGAATATTCACCTTCTTTTGGTGGTTGAACCATCAAATCCACTAAAGCTTGGCCTGTTACTACTGGACATAACGATATTGATGCTAATTTTAAGAAAACTGCTTTTAATTCATCAGAAAATCCAACTAGTTCCATATAACCACCTCTTTGACCACATTCACCAGAAACACCCTTTGATGTTGAATGCAATGAAGCTAATTGAACATTATCATATAATCCAGGTTTCTCAATTTGTAAATTTCTTAGAATTTTTTTCATTGATGTAAAATTTCCTTTAAAAACATTTTCTTGATAAACTTCATCAGAAATTAATACTAAACCATATTTAGCACAAATTTCGATAATTTTTTCCATAATTTCAATTGTTAATACAGCACCTGTTGGATTACCTGGATTTATAATAACTAAACAATTTGGATTGATTTTTTTTGATTTACTTTTCAAAATCATTTGTTCTAATTCATCTGGATCTAAAGACCAACCTTCTTCTTCTTTCAAATAGTATGGTAATGGATTTGAATTTTTTAGTGCTAATGATGCAGTATATAAAGGATATTGTGGAATTGGAATTAAAACACCAGTTTTTTCACCTTTACACAATATAGTTAAAATATAATCAACAGCAGCAGAAGCACCACCTGTTAAAAAAATATCATTTGGTGATGATGCAATACCACCATCTCTTTCAGTGATAAATTTGGCAACACTTTTACGGAAACTTTCTACACCTTGAGAAGCAGAATATGCACCAACACTTGAACCAATATTTTTCAACATTAAAGAAGCTCTTTCAATTGCATCTGGTGCAAAAGATTGAGGAGATTTTTGAATCAAATCTGGATTTTGTAAAAGTGATAAAACTTGTCTATAAAAAGTCAAAGGTTTTTGACCCAATTGTTGAGGATTACCAATGTTTGATGAAATGATTTGATTGAATGGAACAGATTTTGGATCATCGATCAATTTTTTCCCTAATTCAGCGGCTCTTGCTGGAATTGGACCTCTAACAGCATATTCTGCTTTAATTACATTTTCATTGACATCTTTCAAACTCAAGCGAGCCATTGGTTGGAAGGAAGCTTGAGTTCTTTTGTATACGGTAGATGATATTGATGATGATGATAACAGTAATAATCTGTTTGGTTTGACAGTTGTAAGTTTAATAGTTCTTAACATTTAGTTGAGTGATGTTGTTCTTGTTGGTTGTTTTTTTTTTGGTTATATGAGTGGTGCGTGGTTTTATTTTGTATTAAATTTTTCCTTTTTTTTTTTTCTCAGTGAATAATAATATATCCCTTTTTTAATTTTCAATGAATCTTCAACTTTTTATACTTATTTCTATATCTGTAGAAACATATATATATATACATTTTTATTTATTTAATTGTAATTAGCATGAATTATCCTAATCTATTACGGCGGCAATTAACTAATCAATTTTGCAAAGAAAAAAAAAAAAAATCAAGAAAAAAATAAACCAAAAAATTGATTATAATAGAATATAGAGTAATAATTATCAAGCCATAGATAATGAATTGTGTTATCATAAAATTTTTTTTTAATTTCAAGAGTAAATATTGCTACTACCGCTACACAGTTAATCTTCTCATCTCAACACATTACACTTACCAGAAAAAACAAGAACATGATTAACCTTGATTGATACTATTTAATAACCGACATTACGCAAAAGCGATTGTATTATTTTCCAAATTGACAGATTGCCTGATTAAGATATTGAAAATAATTGTCGCTTAATGAGAGAAAAAATCTTTTGTTAAGCTCAGAAACGAAAAAAGTTGAAAATAAAGTTGAAAAAATTAAAAAAGAAATTTTTTTTAAATCCAAAAAAAAAAAAAAACAAAGACCGAGAAAATACCGAGAGTGAAAGGATATACGAAGAACGGTTTTAATATTATTATTATTATTATCATCATAAATATAAGATGATCGGCTAAATTGAATTTTTTTTTTTTTTTTAATTAGTAAAAAAAATATATTTAGGCTGTCTGTCGGTTTTATAATACCGTTTTTCAATTAAACTCCTTATTATTATTAAGAAATAAGGAGTTTAATGTCCGTTCTGGATATTTAAATACAAAAATGAATATTTTAGGGTATGGGTATGGGTATGAGTATGCTTGATTTAATATAAAAGAAGGGAGATGGATATGTGGACAGTAAAATAGCGTCATATTATGTTAGGTCAAATGGCATTAATGTATCGTATTACATTCAACAATACGCCACGCCACGTAGATGTAATAAGTAGATTTGATAGTCAATACAATGATGTGTATACAACATGATTACTTATGTCATATGGAAATAGAAACACCATCATTAAAATCATATCTCTCTCTCTCTCTCTTCACAAGTAATGATATTTAGTTGTTTCCAAGCTTCATACTATATTGCACTAGTAGTGTCATATAATTGGTTGGTATACTAATTTTAATTATTAGAAAGAAAAAGTTTGGGTTTTTTAGTTTAAATCTTATTTTCAATTATAATGCTTTAATTGTATTTTTTCCTAATAGAGTTCAGTAACAAAAAGCTGTGCCATACATATTCAAAAATAAACATTACTACTCATTTGAAAAAAAAAGCAGACGCACATGCGACCACCGGTGCTAAAAAAAAAATCTTATGTATGTGTTTCAATTATAACGAACCCCCCCATGTCTCCAAAAACACACACACACAGTTCAAGATTGTTCAACCGAATATATATAATATCTAAAGAAAACAAAACATAAAACACAAAAAAGTCTCTCTTCAATTTTCAACCCTGTAATGAGTCAGTTTGAAGAAGAAGAGGAAGAAGATTATTATGAAATTTTAAAAGTTTCAGAAAATTCAACATTTGAAGAAATTAAAAAATCATATAGAAGATTGGCATTAAAATATCATCCTGATAAAGCATCAAATGATACAGATAAATCATCAAATGAGAAAATTTTCCAAAAAATCACAATGGCATATCAAATCTTAAGTGATGACTCACAAAGAAAAGAATACGATTACCAAAAAAAATATGGTAATAATGGAAAGTTTTCTAATAACAACGGGTTCCCATTCCAAGATGACGATGATGATTTTACAAATTTTTTCCATGGTTTCCATAACAAGGGAAGAACTAACTCCCAAAAAACATATCCTATACATCCAATTAATGATTTCCTACCAAAAGTCAATACAGGTACAACGTCTCCAAACGTAACTATTTCATTACCTGTAAGTTTAAAATCTTTATATATTGGTAATACAATAGGTGTTAAAATTGATAGAAAAAAAATTTGTAAACAATGTTGTGGTTCGAAAATTTTGAAAAAATTCTTGGAAAAAATTGTGTCACAGCGATCTAAAATTTTAGATTGTTCATCATGTCATGGCCATGGTATTTTCATTGTTTCAAATGGATTTTTCGAATATGAAGTTCCTTGTGAAAAATGTTATCAACTAGGTGTACAAATTCCTAAAAAAGCTATGTGTGAAAATTGTGATGAAAACGGTTATACAAATGATTCATCAAATATACCTGTATTTATAAAAAGTGGATTGAAAAATAATGATACTATTGTATTGAAGTCAAAAGCAGATGAAAAAATCGGTTGTGAATTTGTTGGTGATGTTATTTTTAAAATCAAACAATTGCCAGACCCACAAAGGCCAGATTTGAAACTTATTGGTAATGATATTTATTCAAATTTAACAATATCATTGTTACAATCATTAACTGGTTTAAAAAATTATCCAATTTTCAAAAATTTCGATAATAGAATTTTCTTATTTTCAACCAAAAAGGGTAAAGTTTTAAGACCAAATGATTTCTTAAAAATTAAAGGTCAAGGTTGGCCAAATTCAAACGGTGATTTATATTTGAAAATTATTGTTGAATTCCCACCTGATAATTGGTATTCTGAAATAAATGATTTGAAAAAATTACAAACTTATTTACCAATGGAATCATCAAAAGAAAATAATAATTTTGATTCTAAAAATGATTATTTGAAAAACGGATTAAATAATCAAGATATTAAAGAATATGAATATATGAATGAAAACCAAATCTCTAATGAAATTAAAGAAAAAATTGAACCATTAGCCAAAATCGTTTATCAAGATGACGAGAATAAAGGAGGATATTGTTCACAACAATGAAATAATTATATACCAATTATTCTTTATTTTTTTTCTCCTTTTTATAAAAAATCATCCAACTCTTCATTACTCAACCCATTACCATCAAAATCCGATAACTGGATTTCAAAATCTTCTTCTTCTTCCTCCTCATCTTTTTTGGATTTTGCTTTGCTGACAACGGGTGCATGTAGATCTTTGAATTCATACTTGTTGTCAATTTCATGATCGTTTGAGTACGTGTTCAATGTCATTAAATCAAATGGGTTCTTCCCCTCTGTTTCAACTGGATAATATTTCTTCTCTCTTGATCTAAGATTATTGAAGGGGGTGATAAAAGTATTTAATTTTTTCACATCGTCTTTTGTAAAACGTTCATATCCTTCAGGAACATCTGGAAGGGGATGTATTTTTTGAGGAGCAAACTCTATTTCATCATCGTCATCTGCATTGTCATCTTCCTCTTCCTTGGTTGAAAACTTTTCTTTCCCTCCCAGTAAAGCCAGCAGATTATTGTTATCCCTATTATCGGTAGTGTGTGGGTCGAACCTTAGTCCATGTGAAAAACTTTCTTCTCTATCCTGAAACTCATTTCCCGAATCTGTTTCATCTGTGACATAACCGTCATCTTCTGATTTCGATGTTTCTGTATCTGGCTTATTGAAAACTGCTCGTAGTTTATTCATCATTTCAGTTTTTTCCTCTTCCTCCTCCTCATCCCCATCACCAAATTTGTTATTTTTACCTAAATCATTCGTATCTTCAAAATCATTTAAAACTAGTGATTTTTGTCTAGTAAGTGATTTTTGAATTCTATAACCGCCATTTGAAGAAGTACCGTTATTAATGGCGTTATTCTGAACCATAAAACTACCAGTATGCGTAACCATAACAGGGTTTTTATTTTTCAAAGAAGGTCTGTTAAATCCAACTTTTTTATTATTCTCATTCACACTTTTGTTTTCTTTCGTGAAATTAGAAAGCTTCTGGGTTGTTGTTACTTGATTGTTATTACTCTTGTTTGCCAATGGTTGTCTGTTGCTTCCTCCTGCTCCTCCTGCTATCACATCTTTACCTTTCTCCAGCACTGCTTGTTTTTGAATTGCATGATTATGTGAAGATTGTACATTTTTGAAATTGTTGATTTTCAAACGATCAACATCATTTTCGTCTGTAACCTTTGAGCTTGTAAACAATAATCTATTAGGCATTGTTACAGGTATGGTTCACTCTTTTTGTTGTTATAATATATACCTCTTTTTCTTTATAATCTTTATTTTATTTATTTATTTATATATTGTAATATATATATATATATATATATATGATTAGTCTACATAACAATCAAAATTTACAAAATTTAGTCTTTTTTTTTCTTGGAAACGCGAAAAATTCTAAAAAATAAATCCAGCATTATAGACGCTAAACTGACTAGCAGTACTTGTACCTTGCATATTAGTAAAGTAACGATTAGATTTGTTAATTACATTTTAACCTCTTTCTTAAAGGTTTGCTATTTCTTTCATCTTTGTCATTAAAGATTTACAAAAAAATCTAATTTAACGCAAGGTAGATATTTTGCAATCAGTTAAAAATAACTTTTTCAAAAAATAAATAAAAAAAAAGAAATGCCGACAACTGCAGGATTCGAACCTACGCGGGCAGAGCCCAAAAGATTTCTAATCTTACGCCTTAACCACTCGGCCAAATTGCCTAACTTCTTGAAAAATTAAATGTGTGGAAACTTCATTCGTAATGTGTAAAATAATTATTTGATTATTTATTACCAAAGTTCAAGGATCTCATGGGTACATCAACTGTTTGATAAGTCTATTATATTCTGATTAAAAGAACAAAGTCAAATGGAAGCTATAAAATATAAAGATATTTTTTGTTATTTTTTGGTGCATTTTCTTTGGTTCAAACATCTATAAAGAAGAGGGCATGCTTTTTTTACAATCAGTCTTGTTACCATGATCTTCAAAATGATTTGCACTGTTTAGAAGTCTGTTGTCGGTTCTTCGGTTATGTTGCCAATGTGGTACTTGAAAGACAACTTTGAAATGATTTTAATGCAAAATGAAATGCATCTGATCTATACAACCATGTATTACATAGACAAAAAAAAAAAACTAATGCATTTTGTTACAATCATATATATTATTAGATTTTTTATCAATTGTAATGTTAAATGATAAGTGATTTTTAAAAACACGTTCTCATGTGTATCAAACCAATTGGGTTCAAGATTGAGGAATATTTGTTACAGTTCTTACATTTTGATTTAGCCATGTACCAACTTAAGCACAGAAAGATCCGACTGAAAGCATATGATAAATGAAAGTGATGGCTTTATCCCATATTTAATTTTCTGCATTTTTATCTCCAGTATCGCACAAAAAATTGAAACTTTAATATGGACCAAAAAGTGAAGAATGTTTGTTGTATAGAAACTTAAAGAAACCACAAGTGTGTATAATACTATAAGGAGTTCAAAATTAGTAAAAATATTTTTATAAGTTATGAATTTGATAATTAGGAATAATTGTCTAAATAAGTTTTGTTTGCCACGTTGAAAAAAGCATCTTGTTTTGGAACACAACATTAGCAATAAATATTGCCAATAAGCAGAAAACAGTTAAAATGTTTTTGATTCATGAGGTATATTTGGACGACCTTCATATATTCTTAATATGCTTTATATTTTTGGCTTGATGGTGTATATTCATAAGCTTTCTCACTAGAATAATATCAACTCCGCTAAAAACGCATAGACAAACCAGATACATGAATTTCCCATATAACTCATTATTATGTATATCAATAAAGTTTTTTCCATTCACTAAAACATAAATTTTAAATGCGCACAAACAGTGATCAATTAAAAAAATAACACAACCATTCAAACCTACTGAATATATTAAGAAATCAAAAATCATGCTTGCTTCATGGATGATTTGTTCTTCTTGTTATAAAATTTATTTTTGTGCATTTGCTAATCTTACTTGAATCAGAAACAAGTAGTTGTCTGCTCAGAAAAAGAAATTAGGAAGAGAAAGAAACATAGTAGCGATACTAGTGAAAAGAGTACAAAACTATTGATTTTTAAGATCATTTAGGTGTTAATTTTTTAAAAAGAAATATATCCGTTGTTTTGTAAAGTGTGTTTGTGATTTACTATTTTTGATATTTCTTAAGTAAACTTGCTAACCCCTTTACCTATTGAGTTGATCAAATCAATTAATTAAACACGAGTAATTTCAAAAACGTGTCACGTGTAAGAAGTCATTTTGTCAAATCCTCAAACACAATCAATGAGCATCTCTTGTCACAGATGATAAAGTGGTTCAAAAAGACGGTGAGACAAAAAGAAAAAGTGGAAGGAAAAGCAAGAGAGAGAAATGAAATTTAGAGTCTCTAAGCAAATTCTAGATTCATTGCAGTTCTATGAAGGAATCTACCACACGAAAACATTACAGCGGCTAGAACGAATTTTCCAAAATGAAGAAAAGCAATGTGCTTTCAATACATCAATAAGAGATTATATCAAGAACAACAAAGTGATACTTGAAATATCAAAGGCAAACAAACTTTATGGAAATACTGAACAGTTGAAAGATGTTCAAAATTCCAAGAATCACGTGAACCTGTTGTGGGATCTGTATTTTAAAGGGTCTCAACCCAAAAGATTACTCCCGAAACATATTCAAATTCTTTTAAACCATCCCAGAGATATAACGACTCATCTACCTTATGAGCGAGATTACTCGGTAGCATTTGGGGAATACTCATCCGACTTGAAAAAAGCAATGAGATATTGCTGGAAAGAAAGTCAGTCAAATTCCAAAGTGATTGAACATTACATTGATGAGTTTAAAGCAGATAGGTGGTTACTAGACAAACATCCAGACAACAAAAGGAAAGTCAAGTTTAACCCAGATGATGATCATTTGGGTAATCAAATAAACGATGTGAATCTTCTACCGAGTATGGGAAAATTTGTAAGCGAAGAACAGTATCAGACGATTTTCCCCGTTTATAATGAAATTGTTGATGATGATATCAGAAACAAAACTTTTAAAGATATAATGAGACATTACTTGTTCTTGAAAAATCATCCCAAAATTTTTCAAATAAACAAAGCAGGTGCATATTTTTCTACGCCTATTGTGAACATCCCATTAACTACATTGGGCCAAGATCTCGGTATCAAGAGAATGAAGAACATTTTTAGTAGGAAGGCCGCTCATTTCAAAACTACTTTTGTCGATTGTTATCCTACCTTACATGAATCATTAGAAGAAGAATTGAAGATAATTATAGGAGATACCACCATTGATAAAAAGACAAAACTTTTATACAAGAAACTCATAGCAAAAACAGGTGTGTACTGTGCCAGAGGTGACGAGCTTGGTAGTTGTCAGTTTGAATACAGTTCATTGATGGACATTCTCTGATGAGCGATATAACTATTTCTTGTTTGTTTGTGGTTTGTATAGATTGCACGTGCAAGTCTCTCTCGCTCTCTCTCTTTTTTGAAATTCTTCTTCCACTGCTTTTCCAGAAAAAAAATTATTTGCTATTCAAGAGAGAAAGTTCTCCTGCCTGGGAACCATCTAAATCAGATAGAAAAAACCCATCAACAGATACACCAATCTAAATGTCATTGTTTATTAAAACTTTTAGTCAAAGCATAGCAAGACCAACTAGAATAGGGTTGCAACCTTTGAGAGCTTTTTCCTCGATGTTCATGGGGTCGACTACTGCCAAATTCAATACTCCTCTGAATCGTACTCATAATGCCATCACGACAACAGAAATAACAACTACCGAATTTGGTTCCAACGGGTCTTCTCCACTCTTGTTCAACATTGGTAATCTTTTAGGGAGAAGATGGAAAACCGGGGGGAACACTTTCCAACCGAGTGTAATCAAAAGAAAGAGAAAATTGGGGTTTTTAGCTAGAAATTGGAGTACCAAAGGTAGAAAGCTACTGGAAAGAAGAAAAAGAAAAGGTAGATGGTATTTGACTTATTAAGAGTGTCGATACACACGAGCATGTACATATATTGAGAGATGTTTCACACGAGATTGTATATATGTATATATATACATACACAGATTTATAGTAATATACAGTATGATATTTACACGAGTATGAAAGAGTTTAATCATTTAAAATCAACCAAGATCCCAGGCCCATTGGCAGAAGAGATGTAGGAGTGACCAATGATACTCTGTTTTCTTGATTGTTGGTCGACAATGGATTTCAACAAACCCTCTTTGACTGCAGAGATATTTTGTGCAAGTTTCAAGTCGCCAAAATTTAATCTTCCAATTGGGAAACTGACGGCATCGCTTCTCTTTTGCGTGAAGGGATACGATCCAGAGTTTTCCTTTATAATGTTGGTCAAATTTTCAGCCACAGTGTTTCTCTTTGCCGAGGGCAACAACCCCTTTGGACCCAATTTTTTACCCAATTTGTTCAAACTGGAAACCATATCTGGTGTAGCGAAACTCAATTTAACTTCGTCTAGATTGATTTCATCATTCAAAATGGAGTCTACCAACTCTTGTCCACCGACGTAGTCGCACCCAAGGGTGTTTTTGTAGTAATCTACCTGTGCCTGGTCGTTATTTGTGAAAACAAGGATTTTACTTTTGGAATCGTCTGATTCAATTGAGTTGGGGAAAAACACTTTACCTCTTAGATTCGGTGTCCCTTTGTCTTTAACGATTTTAGTCGTGATTGAGACCGTCTGCATTTCACTCGGGTACCCTACTTCTGCAGCGCGTAGATATCTCAAAGCAAGGTCTAGTGGCATGTACAGGGGCTGGTTGTATGAGGGTTCCTTGGCGATGTTTTTACTCATTGCCACTTTTCTCAATTCTTTCCTCTTAACCTTGTCTCTTGCGACCTTGACGTCGCTGTTCTTGGCAGCCAAAAGGGCCTGTGGCGTTGTTGAAAATAGTCTGACCACATTGTTTGAAACCGGTCTTGCATGTCTAGAAAAACTCTGCATCATTTTTGGTCTTTAGTATGATCTGTATCTTTATTTTTTTTGTTCATTAATTTATATAATTGCAGATATCGAAGGTGAAAAATTATAGCATTACAAAGACGAAATATAAGACGAACAAAAAAAAAAAACAAAAATAGTAATCAAGATAATTCTCACGGGTAATAGATATACATTTATATATGGAGAGAGATAGATACATGTATATATGTGTATAACAAAGAGTAAACTGACTTACTTTGTGGATACAGTTGTTGATGATTTTTTCTTATTTTTCAATTTATTTTCACAAGTTACGAATTGTGGACTTGTTGATTGAATGTTGTAATCACTTTGAAGTAAATTCAATACAATGGCTTCATGAGGACCTTGAACAACGACTTCTGTCTTACCAGTTTTTTCATCTGTTATTACCGTTGCAGACGCACTACATTTTGTTTTCAATTTATTTGCCAGTTCTTGTGAATCGATTCTGTAAATTTCGTTATTTTCTAATTTTGTTATAATTTTTCTTTTCATTTTAAGTTCTGTTGTTATTTTAATTGTTGGTATTGATTGGTTTTTACCCAAGAGTCTTGCAGGCTCTTTCAGAATGGGTTTACCATCTGGATTGTAGAGTTGATAATATTTTATTAATTGTGATGAAGATTGTAAGATTTCATTTAAAATCATTGTTCTCGAACACATTCTTTGTTCTTGAGTGTTATTCAATTTTTTCCCCATTAACAACCACAATGAATCATTACAGAGAATTTTAGAAGGTGTTTTTTTATTAATTAAATCATTTTTTTTGTAATATTCTTCAATAAAATGTCTAATGTCATTTGCGACCATAAAGTTAGTATTTCCACCTAATATGGTTTTAGCTTGTGGTCCTGTAGGTTTGAACAATAAAGATGAAGTAATGAATTTTTTATTATCACTGTTTCCATTTTGTGTTGTTGTTTGAATACCTCTTGGTTGATAAGATATAAAATTTTTTAATTCTAATTTATCATTTTTAGAGGCAATTTTCGTAATAATAAAATCCCCGTTTTTAGAATCTGATTTTAAACTAATAAAATTTTGCTTTTCCCATTGTTTCAACATTTTACTGGTTTTTTTGAAACTTGATTTTTTAACGTTTACATCTGTTAAATTGATTTTTCTGGGTAGATTGATATTTAAATGATTCGAAATGAAATTTGATGAAGTTATTGGTAAAACCAATGTTGAATCATTAGTTAGTGTATAATACATTGAATTTGTAAGTAATTCATCAACTTCTTGGGCACTAAATTGTTTCCCCTGTGTAACGTCTTCCTTTGTGGGGTTTTTTTCTTCTTCTTTCTCTTCTTTCTCTTCTTTCTTTTCTTCTTCTTTTTCTTCCTCTTCTTCAACCTCTTTCAACAATTCTTTTGACGGTTTTAAATGATTTTTAAAGCTGTTACAAAATTTATCATCCAATGTATGTAATATAGTAACAGCAACACCTTCTTCTTTTTCTTCTCCCTCTTTATTATTACTATTCAAGATATCACATAAATTTAAAAAACCAATAGCTTTAACATATTTTGGTGTTTTATAAGAAGATATTCCAACCAACACACATTTATTATCTCTATTAATTTTTCTTTTTGTAATTATTTCATCAATTGGAACATAACAACCTTTTTTCATTAAATTGGCACCACTTTTAATAATTTTTTCATCCAATACAAAATCATTAGTAATGACAATTGGTAAATATTCTGGATTTAACCATAATGTATAAATCGTTGGAATCATTATTTTTTGTTTCAAAGATGAAAATTTACTTTGTTGTTTTAATTTTGTAATTTCAAACCAAATCGGTAATATTTCTTTGCTTTTGTTACTAGTATTATTATCATTACCAACATTAGCATTGTCCAGCTCAATTGTATACAAAATACCATGCATCATTCCATCTGTTGATTCGAAATTCCCTTGTTGGAAAGTATTTAAATTCCCACCATATGCTGTATAATTTTCACCAATTGAAGAAAGAATTTTTTTCCTTTCTGAATTTTTCAAATTGCTCTGTGGTTTGCATTGTATTTCTTTTCTAAACATGGTTGTTGTTATTGTTGATGTTATTGTGTATTATTCATTATGTTATAAAGTTTCAAACTTGTATAGTAACAATATTTTATTTCAACTTAATTATTTATTCATAATATATTATATATAGTATATAGATGTGTGTGTGTGTGAAAACACAAATCAACGTATCATGTGACATATGATCACATGACAATACATTTTTTTAAATTAGATATTGTCTTAAAAATATAGACAGAGGGTCAACTATTGTGGTTTTTTTTTGGGGGGGGGGAGTGCGTGAGTGGGGGTAGTTTTTTGTATTTTCAACGATTTTTTCTTTTTCTTTTTTTATGTTCTCTTAATGATTTTCATGTTTTTCGTGATTCTCCGGCTGTGTGGAGATATTCTCAAAGAGAGAAAGAAAGAGAAAAAAAAAAAAAATTAAAAAAAAAAAAACACAATCGGAAGTCAATAATGATAATTGATGATTTTCATCTATTTGTTTAATTAAGTAATATTATGATTATTGTTGAATATTATCAATAATATAAAGAAAAAGAGAACAAACTCAAATATGACAAGTAATGATATAGATGATATAGTACTACGAAATAGTTTCCAATACATTGAACAGAATCATCAAGAATTGGATATAGAATTGATAGATCTAAGTCAAGTATTATTACAATCATTATCATCATCAATAGATAATAATAGTAATAATAATAATAATGCGGAAGAAGATGAAGAAGAAGATGAAGAAGAATGCGTGAACGAAGAAAGAAGTAATTATCACAATAGCAAAAGTAGCAGTAGTAGTGGTATTAATGTTGCTGGTAGTAATAACAGTATCCCGGAAAATTTGAAAATGATGAAGTTGGTCACGTGGTCAAGAGATAAATTTTCAGTTAATAAAAGTAATAATACCAAAAGTAATAATAATTATAATAATAATAATAATAATAATAAGATTAAAAAAAAGAAACAGAAAAGTAACAACATAGATGAAAATATAGTAATACACAAAAATGAATTATATCCAGATATTTATTTCCCACTTTTAATTAAAAAACCAATTAATAAAAATACTAATAATACTAATAGTGATGATGAAGATAATGAAGATGGATGCATTTCTTTAAAAATTTACAAATCAATTGTTAAAGATAATAACAGTACTGAATTCATAAAAAATTTTTCAATAAATTCAATAAATTCAACTTATAATAATAAGAGTATTGAATTTATAGATTATTGTACTATAAAATTCAATAATAAAAATAATAAATATGGTAATTATTTTGTTGATTATTCATGGTGTTCATTAACTAAAGAAGAACAAATTAATAACAACAATAGTAATAATATAGATAATAATAATAATAATAATACAACATCGAAACGACCATTAAAAAAAGATCCATTGATATATTTACTAATAGTTACTGATACCCATTTTTTGTACTTTGATATATCAAATAGAAAAGGGAATCAGTTATACAAATTTAAATCAATTTACGATAGTTTGAATGAGTTACAAAAATGTGTTGATCAAAGATTAGTTGAAAAAAGTGATTGTTTAGAAACTGTTTTTTTAACTCAATTAGTTAGTGTTTTCCAACAAAAACATAATAATTTGAATTTTTTCAAAAAAAATCAAAGTTCTGCAATGTGGTATAAGATTTATAAAAAAAAACCATTATTATCATTTATTGAAAAAGATGTTATAATAGATTTCCCTGAATTAGCATATGAATTTGATAATTTTGAAATAAAGAAAAATAAAAATAATAGTGATAATAGTATTGATAATGATAATAATGAAAAAGAAAAAAAAAAACTATATGATGTGGATGATGAATTATATTGGAATGCAATGGAATCAATGTATGGAGCAATGATTGGTGGTAAAAATCAATCATTGTTTAGAAAAAATTCAAATAACAATAGTAAAAAAAATCAAGTTTCACAAATTTTTCAACAACAACAACAACAACATAATAATAATAACAGTACAACAGAAAAAACCCAAGCAAATATTGAAAATTCGACTGCACAATTTAGTAACTATCTTTTAAGGTTTTGTAATACTTATCATAATGTTGAACAACCTGATGAAGAAAACGAAGACTGTGATGGTAACGATTTATCTTCTTCAAAAAATAAAAATAAAAGAAATGTTGTAAAAGATCAAGATGATTTGATTTTGGATAGAGAAGTTAATATGTTTTTGACAGTTTTAGATGCAGGTCTTGTTATATTGGATTTAGATTCACATTTCCAAATTCCTATTCTACTTAATATGAATCCATTATCATTAAAAGGAGAAGGAGAAGGAGAAGGAGAAGGAGAAGGAGAAGGAGAAGGAAAAGGAGAAGGAGAAAGAGAAAGAGAAGAAGAAGAAGAAGACGAAAGAGAAGGCCAAGAAGGAGAAGAAAATAATTATAAGTTAAAAATATATGATAATAATACATTATTAGTTTATAATGAAAATTCAGTTGTTTGTTGTAATATTAGTCATTTATTTGATAATTATTTAATTTTAAATTTATCAGAATGTTTTAGTAGATTTGATGGACTATTAAATTATTATGGTAAAATTTTAAATGAACAAATTATTGAAAATCATATTAAACCTTTTATAAAATTTTGGACAATGTTGAATGAAAAATATGAAAAATTAAATCCTGAAAACAATTTAATAAATGATTTAATTAATCTTTTCAGTATTGGAGAATGTTCAATTTTTTTGGAGAAATGGTTTAAAGAATGTCTTGGAATGAAAAATTTGAAAAAATGGAAAAAAATTTATTATGAAATGTATAATATTACAATTCAATTAACAATGTTAAATTCATGTTTAGAAAGATTAATCATTGAATTAATAAATTTATTTGCATATTTAAAAGCATTTTGTATTATAAATCAATTAAATTGTATTGAAATTTATGTTGGATTTATTACAGAAGTGAAATTCAAATTAAATAATTTATTTTTGATTCCATTAAATTTAATTAATAATTTTTTATTAAAGAAAGAATATAAAAAACATGGTGATTTTTTAAATTGGTTGACAATGTGGTGTACATATTTCAATGATGAAAATAATGATTTATCAATTGAAATTACACCTCCTGATGAAATTGAATCAATTTTAGAATTTATGTTGGAAAATTTAGGCAACAGCAACAGCAGCAGCAATCCTAATTTAGTTTTAATTAATTTTTATGAAAAGAATAAAATTGATTTAGATAAATTAATAATATCATTTGATCAAATCAGAATCAATATGTGTAGTTTTGTTAGTGTATTGATTATGAATGATATGGATGTTTTTGAACCAATTAATGAAAATTTTAAAATTAAAGATATTTCAATGATTAATAAATCTATTCATTCAATTCAATTGAACACATTGGAAAATTCGTTACAAATTTATGATTTAGAACACGATATTTCCATTATAGATTTGATCAAAGATTTCCCCAATGATGATGATGATCAGATTATGAATAGTGACACAAGTTTAGAACAACAACAACAACAACAACAACAACAACATCATAAATCGGAAATAGAGGAAATTACCCCAGGAAAAATAAGAAACAAGTTTCCTAAAAAAATCAAAAAGTCCAACACCATTGTAGAAGCACATTTCATCAACAATAATTGTGTAGATTCTTCTACAAACAACTATGATATCAAGTTACTTGTAGAATGAATTTTGTTTATAATGATTTAAAAAAAACACATTATTTACCATTAAGCACGTGTCATGGTGTGTGCCCGAATTTAGATTATATATGTATATATATTGATAGAAGCAAGTCTTTTGCCGCCCAAGTGTCATTTCACGTGACTATTGCATTTTTATTATTATTATTTTTTTTCTTTTTGTTGGGTTATCCGAGAGTTTTGAGGGTTTATCGTTTATTCGAATCAAAATTTTTTTGTTACACAGTTTCAATTTTTAAAAATTATTTAAAAAATTGATCTGCAATGATATCTGTTTGAGCAGCAAAAAGTCACGTGGCATTGTTTTATGTTTTATGTTTTATATTTTTAAAATCTTTTTTTTTTTTTAAATTCTATTTTAATAATAATAATAATTGAAAAGATTTAATTATTATTATTATTAAAAGTATTATTACAAAGAAATAATTCTGTGGTGGTGAACTTTTTCTCTCTTTCTCTGTTTTATCATTATGTACTATTTTTGTTGTTTTAAATTTACAGGAACAGTGGTGGGGAAGAAAATCAATAGGAACACTTGATAATAATAATAATCTGTGATTTGTAATATTACAATGGGTTTTGCTTTTTTTTTTTTTTGCCTTTTTTTTATTATTAATTTTTAATTGAAATTAATCTTAGTAATACCAAAAAAAACACACACACACACACACATATACATACACACTTAAAAAACATACACCTCAGTTTATCACTTTATTGTCTAATAGTTTTGTAAAATGTGAAATAAAATGGAAATTTTAATGAAAATAAAATTAATGCAAAAAAAAAAAACTGGAGAGAAATTTCCATATTGAAATAAATATAACGAACTTGCATAATCATATTTTATAATTATTCGAATTATAAATATTAGAATGTATATATAAAGATGTGTTGAATTGCAATTATTTGTCATTTGTCATTTGCCTTTTTTTGAAGGTTAGTCTCGTTTATAATCTAACATTTCTGATAAATAATAAAAGAGTTAAAACCATACAACAAAAACATAATGCCAAACAACTTGGACGCATTGGAGCAAGAATACAAGAGCTACCAGTCTATTGAAAACACCGTGTCTCCTGAACAAGAAGAAAACCATCCTATCCAACATGGATCTGTAAACGAGTATTTCCATCTAGACAACACGAGTTCCAGCGATCCAATTGGAAAAAATGATAACAATGACAATGGATTAACTAGTGTCAAGTCTGGACAATACCTACACACAAACTCAAACATAAGTATCCCATACTATGAAGAAGATGTTGTTGGATTTAAAGATTACTACAACAATTTTTTTGCTAAATATCTTAAAGCAAGTACTGCAGGTGAATATTTCATTTCATTTTTCCCAATTATTAAATGGTTACCACACTACAATTTCAATTGGCTTATTAATGATTTGATTGCAGGTATTACCGTTGGATGTGTCTTAGTGCCTCAAAGTATGTCTTATGCCAAAATTGCTACATTGAAACCAGAATATGGGTTATATTCTTCATTTGTTGGTGCTTTCATCTATTGTTTTTTTGCAACTTCAAAAGATGTTTGTATTGGACCTGTTGCTGTTATGTCTCTACAAACAGCTAAAGCAATTCAAAATATTACTGCTGCTTTACCAGCAGATACTACTATCACACCAGCCATTATTGCTACTGCATTAAGTTTGTACTGTGGTATTATTGCCATTGCTATTGGTATTTTAAGATTAGGTTTCCTTGTTGAATTCATTTCATTAACTGCAGTTTCTGGATTTATGACTGGTTCTGCTTTTAATATTTTATGGGGTCAAATTCCAGGTTTAATGGGTTACAGTAAAAAAGTTAATACAAGAGCTGCTACATACAAAGTTGTTATCAATTCATTAAAACATCTACCTGATACTACGATTGATGTTGTTTTCGGTTTGATTCCATTGATTATTTTATTTGGTGTCAAATATTTGTGTACCCATACTGGTCCAAAACTTGTTAAAAACAATAAAAATTTAACTGCAAGACAAAGATTCATTTACAATAAAGTGTTTTTCTATTTACAAACTTTAAGAAATGCATTTGTTATTATATTATTTACTTTAATCTCATGGGGGGTTTGGAGACATGATAAACAGAAGAAGATTACCAGATTAGGAACAGTTCCAAGTGGATTCAGAGAAGTTGGATTGATGAAATTACCAGAGGGACTTTCTGGGAAATTGGCTAAAGAACTACCTGCTTCTGTCATTGTTTTAGTTTTAGAACATATTTCTATTTCAAAAGCTTTTGGTAGAGTCAATGGGTATAGAGTTGTTCCAGATCAAGAATTGGTTGCCATTGGTGCTTCAAATTTGATTGGTACTTTTTTTAACGCTTATCCCGCTACTGGTTCGTTTAGTAGATCTGCTTTAAAAGCTAAATGTAATGTTTCTACTCCTTTATCTGGTATTTTCACCGGGAGTTGTGTTGTTTTGTCCTTGTACGCTTTTACAAAAGCTTTTTATTTCATTCCAAGTGCCACTTTGTCTGCTGTCATTATTCATGCTGTTGCTGATTTGATTGCTTCTTACAAAACTACTTGGAATTTTTATTTGACAAATCCATTTGATTTTGTTGGTTTTATTGTCACTGTTTTTATTACCATTTTTGTTGGTATTGATGTTGGTATTTATTTTGCTATGTGCTGGTCCGCTGCTATCTTAGTTGCCAAAATTGCATTCCCAAGTGGTAAATTCTTAGGTAGAGTTAAAATTGCAGAAGTTAAAAACCCAAATGTTGAATTTAATAAAAGTACCATTGTTTATGAAGACTCGCTGGACTCGTCTTCTACAGGAACATCGGATTTCAAAAAAATTGGGAAATCTAACATAAAAGAAAATGATGGACTTAAAGTTAAATCTGTCTTTGGAGATGAAATCAACTCTTCTAAAATTTCTTACTATACTAAATGGGTTCCATTCAACCACAACTATACTAGAGAATTGAACAAAGATATTGAAATCTTACCTCCTCCACCCGGTGTCATTGTTTACAGACCAAGTGAAAGTTTTACATATCTAAATTGTTCAAAACAATATGATGAAATTTTCAATCATGCAGTTGCTACAACAAAGAGAGGGAACATTGTTACTGAAAAAAAATGGAACGATCCTGGTCAATGGACTCCACCATTTTTCTTAAAACGTTTTATCAATGAAAAACATTACAATAAAGATTTGGAAACCCATTTCAATAACGAAAAACCATCTTTGAAAATCGTTGCACTAGATTTTTCCAGTGTCAATCAAATAGATTCTACAGGTATTCAATCATTAGTTGATTTGAGACAAGCGTTGAACCAATACTCAGACAGACAAATTGAATTCCATTTCAGTGGAATCATCTCTCCATGGATTAAAAGAGGTTTAATCAATGCCGGATTTGGAAGTGTCAACGAAGAGTACTCAAACGAATCTTTAATTGTTGGTCACACCTCGTACCACATTGTCAAATGCAACGGTGAGGACGAAGAATACGGAACTGCCACCGGTGTCAACTTGCCATTTTTCCACATCGACATTCCTGACTTTAACGAATGGGATATCTAAGTAAGTCATTTTTAAAAGCTTTTCGCTGTACATATATATTCCCAAAGTGTTCTTATTACTTATATAGGCTCATAATAATCTAATATAAATATAATAATTTTAATGTAACTTCTAGTAATACAACCACCACCACAGTGCCAAGGCTAAAAGATCTTCAAAAGTACTTACAGAGATGATCAAAACAATCTTTTCTTGACATTGAATATTTAATCATCTTCGGATATTACTTAGCTCTATCTATGTGGTTATCACAAGAAATGTCCGTGCAAACGTTTGAAAAAGTCAGTAACAAAAAAAAAAAAACAAACCTGGAAAACAAGAAAAAGAAAAAACAAAAAAGACGTTTAAAGCAAAACAGGAATAAAACTATTTTAATCGTTTTTTTTATAGTGGGAATGATTATGATAAGCATTTTATGAAAGATATGAAGTATTTTGATAAGTTTTGCAATTGTGTTTTTATATCGACAAGTAGTGTGTGGGTTGCACTTTTTCTATAAAGGACTCAAAATAACCAAGAAACAACTTGCAGTGACTGATTTTCGTTGCTATATACTTAGCTTTATTCAGAGTATCGCAAACTTTAATAACCCTACCACAAGTCATGGCCAAAAAGAAAAGCAACAGAAAGACTAACCAGAGAAAAAAGCTGAAGGCTTATACCAAGATGAGAGCAGGATCTCCAAAACCGGGCATTCCAACGGTGATAAGTGAGTCATCTACAGCCAGATCCAGTACTCCTGCATCCATTGACAATTTGGTTATTAATTCAGTACCATCAGAAGAAGAAGAAGAAGAAGAAGAAGAAGACAAAATTGCAAGTAGTTCAGCGCCTTTGACTACAGAGGTGTGTGATGAGATCACTCCACTTCTCGCTACCGCTGACTCGACTACCACTCCGTTCATTGCTTCTCCGCCTATTGAAGATGCATCTACCGACATTCCCGGGATCATTGCTAACGAACTACAAGAACTGGAAGATGAATATTTGGAAAGAAGATCCCAAGTGTCATTGAAACATTCGCGTGCTCCTTCGAACTATTCTTCAATCAGTAGAAAACCTGTTATTGTACAAGAACCTCAACCCAATGAAACAACACATGGCTTGAGTAAAACCAGAGTAAGAATCATTCTTTGGTCAATGTACCTTGGTATTTTTTTAGCATCCCTAGATATTTCAATTGTTTCCACTCTTTTAACGCACATTGCATCAGAATACAACGAATTGGAAAGGGTATCTTTCATTGTGACTGCATACTTATTGAGTAATGCTACTTTCCAACCATTGTACGGGAAAATTAGTGATATATTTGGTAGAAAATCAGTATTGATTTTTTGTAACATTATGTTCAGTGTTGGTTGTTATTGTTGTGGTGTTAGCAAAACTTTTTGGGGGTTGGTATTGGGAAGATTTATAAGTGGTGTTGGTGGTGGTGGGTTGACCTCAATGGCTACAATCACAACTTCTGATTTAGTGTCTTTAAGAGATAGAGGTTTTTATCAAGGTATTGGTAATCTATTTTATGGTTTAGGTATTGCTATCGGTGGTTATATTGGAGGACAAATTAATGATTGGTTTGGTTGGAGATGGGCTTTCCTAGTACAAGTGCCTTTGTCTGTTCTTTCGTGTTTAGCTATTGTCCTCTATATGAAAATCCCAGTTACTCATACAACTTATGGTTCTACTATTAAAGAAAAATTAGGTAAAATCGATTGGATAGGTTCTTTTTTCTTAATTCTTTTCCTATCATTGTTTAGTTTGGGATTTAACTATTATACATATATTGCATCATTTCTATTTATGATGGTTTTCATTTATGTTGAATTTACCATCAAAAATAAAGATCCAATTTTACCAATTCATTTCTTAAAAGATAGAAGTGTATTTGGTGCAAGTTTTTCAAACTGGTTTTGTATGATGACAACAGTTACGTTACTATATTATTTACCAATGTATTGGTCTACTGTTTTAGAATATTCAGCAGCAGATACAGGTAAAAGATTAGCACCCAATTTAATTAGTACAGGTTTTGGATCTCTTGGTGCAGGAATGTATGTCAAAAAAACAGGTAAGTATTACAAGTTTTTAATGGGATTTATGTTATTAGGTGGTATTGGATGTGTTAAAATATGGTTAATCACACCAGAAATTAGTGTTTTGGAACAGTATTTGTTATATTTTGTTCCAGGTTTAGCTATGAGTGTCATGGTAACGATTACTCTATTGGTTATCATTGCAGCTGTTCCAAAAGAACAACAAGCTTCGTCCACTTCTATTACATATGCTTTTAGATCTACTGGCTCTACTATTGGTATTTCCATTGGTGCTGCAGTTTTCAGAAAATCTCTTGAAAAAATGTTACCTGAAAAGATTTTACCGTTAGCTGAAAACGGGAAACATTCGAAGAAGGAACTTTCCAAGATTATATATACTGCTATTCATAATGCTGATTACATCAAAATTGCCCCTGAATTTGTGAAATCTGCTTTAAAAGAATGTTATCATATTGCTTTGAAAAATACATTTTTGTTTTGTCTTTTAGCATACATTATGTCCGCAATTTGTGTTTCACTGGTAAAAGAGTTTAAATTGCATTCTGAAAAAGATAGAAAAGATTTAACAGAGATTGAGGACAATGAAGAAACAAACGAAGTTGTTGTTTGATTAAAAAAAGCATATTTTGCTCTTGCTATATATTATGTATATAACGTTTAATTAATATATTTTTCTTTTAAAAAGATTGTGTTTAATCAATTGAAAAACAAAAGGTCACGTGTAGTTACCCTGCTTTTATAAATGGAGAGAAAAAAAAAAGTAAGAAAAGTAATCTGATTGGCTGTTGCTATTCTTTGCCTACGTTTTTTTTTACCTACAGAGAGAAGCTTTTTTCAATCTTTTCTTGTCTGTACTTATTTTACAGTGCGATATATCCATCTCTTAAAGCCATTCTAATCTTTAAAAACAAAAAAAAAAACAAAGATCGAAACAACATTCACTCAAAATACACACAATGATCTCTTCAAGAATTCTAAGACTAGCAAGTACCAGATCTGCTCTATCCAAAACTACCAAATTTTCCAAAGACCAAGTTTACAAGTCATCTCCAAGTTTCTGGATCTCCAGAGAAGTCAAAAGAGTCATTCCTAATATTTTCATTTGGGGTGGTGCTATTTCCGTTTGTTTGGGCTGGCCATATGCTATCCAGTACCTTGCTGGACACAGTCCATGAGGGATTTGTGTATGAATAAAGCCATCAATTTTTATACTCAAGAACTAGGTAAAAAAGAATCACGATTTTTTTTTTTTGATTTAATTTTTTCTTATCCTTGCTTAAAAGACTATTAGCACACTATTAAAATTGCTACAAATAATTATGTATACATTCATACATATATATATATATATATATATACATATACACACAATTTAATCAATATTATACAGAAACATCAGTTGGGCCCTTTAAGATCCATTTGGTTTGGCCATTGGCCCCCAATTCTTTGATGGATTTTCTTGAAATCTAACAATTTTCAATTTTCTTAGTTTATCGATTTTCATAGATTCATCATTTTTATCAAAATTCAATTTGTCTTTCAGCTCTTGTGGAATTGAATCACCAATTTTGTCATTTGCAAAAATTTGATAACCTGCCATTCCCTCAGTTAATGATTTTAATGATTTATGATCAAAATCTGGTCTTTCCAGTTTGTTCAATTCTTTCAATACATACCAAATGGTATCCCAATCAGCATCGGTTTTCAAACAGGATGGCTGAGCATGAGTAAGTGAGGATTTGTAACCTAGAGACCCCAAACCTGCAGAAATTGTAGTTAGACTAGGAACATTAAGTTTCATGATAGAAGCCAATGTGTTTGGTGCAAAATAAAATGGGGTATCCAATTCGTTAACAGCCAATGTAAGCATTCCTTCTATTCTTTTTCTAGTCTTATAAAAATCGTCTGTATGTTCTTCTTTATTAATTCTTAAAATTTCATTAATAAAATCTTGATTGTGCAAAGGACCACCATACATTGGCCCAACCATATGATGAACTCTGTTACAAAATTTACATTTCTCATCAACTGGTGGACCCTTGGCTAAACCAAATTTCGTGAATAGGTTGCCCTTTTTATTTGGTTTTTCCTCTTTTTTACCCATATATTGATTTGTAATTGATCCACATCCAGAACAAGCATATGAAATCATCATTTCACTCATATGATCTTTAACTTGAATAGGTTTAGTGTAAACTTTAACAAACACTCTAAGATAATAATCAATACTTAGAGATAAAACAGGTTCAACATATCTCCCATATTTAGCCGCAGTAGATTTAATCAATCCAAGAACCAATCTTAAAGCACTTTCATGTGTACTATCTTTATTCATTAAATTGACTCCTCCATATAAAGCATAACATTTTTCTGGATATGTGTTACCTGCAAGGACTTGTAAATCAGTACATGTAACTAAAAGCAACCCACCGTTTCTAACAGATTGTACAGCAGAATCAATGAATGGTGCCACAGTTCCGTAAGGATCTAGATCAATTACATCGAATTTCTTGGTGTACATAACCAAATTACAACTGGCTTCGTTCCCTGAAACTAGAGCTTCCACATCGTTGTAAGCAATATTTTGATTAATATTTGCCACGGCAGCGGGCAGTAAATCGTTGGCGACAACTTTCGAAATATTTGGAATCTCTTTGGCAAACCTAATGGATCTCAAACCGGTGGCACTTAGCCCTTCCAAAAGTTCAATTCCTCTCTTGGCTGGTTTAGGTTTTTTATTCGTATCCTCTGAGTTATTTTGCTGAGGTTCTTCTTTTTCTTCTTCTTCACTTGGAGATGATGTTTTGTTGTTATGGTACAGATTATCCCATGCTTTAATTGCAGTAACACTTAGATCTCTATTGAATTGTTGGATTGGATTGTAAAAAACCTCTTTTGTTTCTCCCTTTGGGGTTAAAATGGAGGCTTTCCCCTCAGTGATGACATTGAAGTTTTCCTCAAGTTTCTTTTTCTCTTCGATACTCATGAATCTTTTTGGAGTGGTGATGGGATGGTAAAATGTCTTTTTTCTTGATATTAGTGCAAGCACACTTTTTTTCATTAGTTATGTATTTGTTGTAAAAATAGTTTCAAATCGAAGGAAGTTGATGAGCGTATTTGGAAAGATTTCAAGATCGCTGAAGAAAAGAAAGAATGTTGAATTTAGCGAACCTCGGAAAAAAGAAACAAAAAGTATTAGCAACTCACTAAAATATATCTTTTATTGAAGAAGTTAATCTTGGAGACAATAGTAAATGAGATTCGAAAGAAAATAAACAATCGAGCTTGTTGGCGGACTTTTATGTGCGGTGTTTATTGCTATCACTTGGCTAACAAACCGCAACAGCAACTCAAAATATTGGTTGATCTATAGTCTTGTCTTTGTCTCTGCTTCTTGAACATTGTGTTTGAATTAATATCTCCATATGTATATAGTAGTACACGACCACTTTTTGATTTGTACTTGAAAAAAATCCAACTCATTAATAATAAAAGGAACATGCTGATTATTTATCATAAGCACAAATCATCATGTTTTCGGGTTTTTCATGATTGTTGATCGATAAACATGATGATATGAATAAACCAAACCACAAACTACTACTGCACAGACACGCACCCAAAGATGCCACCTAAAAACTCAAAGAAAACTGATTCACCAGCTTTATCAACACTTGGTAAAGATGACAAAATTTCGATCAATGATTTGCTTTTCCCTAAAAGCACTATAGTGGGTATTGCAAAAAAACACGAAACAGATACAAGGAAACTTATCATCACAAAAGATAGTCAAACAGCCTTGGTCAGGGCCAGTACAGTGTTTTTAAACTACTTGATGAATGAAGCTAGATCTTCTGCATGGAAAAAGGGTAGAAAGTCTGTTAATGTAGATGATGTTTTTGAAAGCGCTAGAGAATTGGGATTAGGTGAAGGTTTTAATGACCAACTTCGTGTACTGTTACAGCAGTACAATGATTCTGTGGCATTAAAGAAAGATCTTAGATTAAAACTGAAAGAAAGTAACCCTGGCTTGCCAGATGAAATTGATTCTACTGGGGAAGCAAACAAAGAAGATGCTGATGTGGACATGGAAGGTGTTGACGAAGAAGAAGAAGAAGAAGAAGAAGAAGAAGAAGAAGAGGAGGAAGAGGAAGATGCAGAAGCAAAGGAGGAAGCACAAGAATTGAAAAAACCTAAGTTAGATTAGTTAATACGTATATACTCACTGTATAAAAAAATTATAAAAAGCTCCCTAATGAGTGGCATACAAAGCTGTTCCTCCAATAACACCAGTTAAAACTATACCAACTATAGCTTTCATTTTAATTTTTTCAATCCACATCTTCCGTTTAAGAACCACTGCTTTTTTCTTAAAATTGACTCCAGAATTGTTTAGTCTATTGGTTTTGTTCACCAATGTATCCAACTTGTCGTTTCTAAGTAAAACTTTATCAATGTTATCGTTCATGATAGAGATCAACTGTTCCATGTCTTCATTAATTTTTGATGCATCCGGTATCGACTGATTGATTTGTTTTGTGACTTCTGCGTTATACTCATTTTCAAACGTTTGTACTTCTTTATTGATATTATTTGTACTTTGTGCTCCTAAATACTCCAACAGTTTGATAGAAAGTGATTTTGGGGTGTTTTTAGATGAAACAACCACTTGATAATTATTATCATTAGCATCAGTATTAGCATCCGGAACATGGCGCACAAAGATCTGGTAATTTTCAATGTAGTTTTTGTTTAAAATGGCAATGTCAAAATCTTCACGGGGAAAATCAATTGTGTTCAAGACAAGCTTGTTAAAAATCTCTTCATTCAAGTTTTTATCTATAATTGATGAATACTTTGTTGAAGAAGGCACTTTAAAATAGTTTTGTACAATCTCACGAGTACTTGAATTCCCGCTTGTGCAACTTACCAAACAGTAATACACTATATGGTACTCATAAACAGTGCTCATTATTATTTGCTGTGTTTTTGATGGTGTCTTTTCTTTCTTTGGTGTTCTTATCGTATTACTCCCGTTGATTATCTCGGTAAAGTGTTGATTTTTATTACAAGCAGCGTGCAAGAAAACTATTTAAATTAGCAGTCGCACGTGAAAATGGTTAAAAATTACACAAGAGTATATATTTAAGGAGCAAACGATGAGACTTCCACTTGAGAAACAACGTCTTCAGGCCATTGAAAGTATCCATTGCTCATCAGTTCTTCTACAGAACAAGCCAGCTTTCCCGTGTCTTCCAGGTACTTGATATAACCCTCTTTCAAAGTTTTGATTGACGATCTCAGCTGAATCTGGTCACTGGTCCATTCAATCCCAAAATAACCATCTTTGTTACCGGCCTTCTCAATTTCCTTGTTCAATCTCTGTGAATACTGTACGTCCAGGGGAAAATTGATTTCGTGGTATTTGGCCTGTGTTTTGTTTTGTTTCAAAAACCATTTGTTGTACTCCCATTGAACAGGGGTCTCGGGAAGATTGATTTTTCCGGACCAGACTCTGGCCAACCAAGCACCTTGTGTTTCACTTAGTCTGGTTGGAAGTGAATATTTTGGTAGTCCAATAAAGGCTAAAGTGGGTAAACCAATCGGTAAGATGTGATTATACAAGTTGTGAACCATTTTCCCATCGGTGATGAACTGTGATAATATGGAACCATTGGATTTTGGTAAAAAGGGGAATGATTTCAAGAAACCAGTGCAGAAAATGACTTTTTCTACATTTTTTAATGTAAATCCATCAGTGAACTTTACTGACTTGTCAGCAACGTTCATCTGTGCAATATCTCCAACGTCTACAATCAAGTCAGACTGACCAGCAGGCAGAGCCGTTTCAGATCTCTTTGACTTGTATATTTTTCTTTTCAGAGCATTGGCCAATTGGTAGGCCAGATCACTACCTGATGCACTGTTTCCAACAATCAAAATTTCACCTTTGGTTTCTTCAAATTGTCTTTCAGAGTCATAATTTTTCGAATGCAGTATAGATTCTGGATATGAAGCAAACCATTCTTTCAAACCATTTTTTTCTGGAATAAAGGGTAGATCGTAAATTCCTGCAGAGATTGCTACTGCATCATACTCTTGAGAGTCGTAATTGATATTTGATTTATCTGAGCCAATTTGAAACGGATAACCCACTGTTCCCAGTTTATATTTCTTAGAAGATTCGTTGTATTGCAAATCAACCACCTCAGTGTCAAATTGTACATGTGGTTCAATAGGTTTAGCAAAATCAGTCAAGTACTGTAAGATGGATTCTTTCCCCGGGAACAAAGGAGTGTTACTGGGGAACGGGAAATTATTGTATTCCATCAATGTCTTTGGAACGTTTGCATCTAGTTTGTGATAAACTGCGGAATCAAATATGTGATTGTTGCTTCTTTGTGTGAGAAGTTTTACAGGTTGGATTCTGTGGAATGGGTTCTCCAAAGGCACACATTCGACGTATTTTGATAATTTTTCTTGGGCTTGGTGAATGGAAGGTTTTGCGTAGTTCCATAATCCACCAAACTGTGGTCTTTTTTCGAAAACTTTAATTTTAGAAAATGCAGATTCTTTCAAAAGCGCTTTAGTAAGACCGGCACCCGTGGGACCTGCTCCTATAACGGCAATTGTTTTGATTTCTGAAAAACACATTGAGCTTGATTGGACTTTGTATTTTTAGTTTTTTTCCACTCTTTCAAGTTAATTCATTGAACGTGGTATTTATATAATAGTGTTGTTTCTTATCTCTGTTGTGTGTGTGAAAACTTCAGTTCTTAAGTCCGATATGCTCCGATCTCACACAAAGGAGAGAAGAAACAAAAAAATAAAAAAACTGTGTAAATTGTAATGAACACTTTAATAAAAAGTAAAATATCTATTTTTATTACACCTATACATTGATATATATTTTAAAATCAACTGTCCCTAATGACAAGTTTGATCGTTATTTTTTTTTTTTCTTTTCTTTTCACTTAATTGCAGAGATATCTGCTATCGCACCATCCTTTTACAACGTATTGCGTTGTACCGTTATCCAAAACCCCACATGGCTTGATCATTTTTTTTCTGTTTTCCGTTGAAGTTTTAGCTAATGGTGGCAGGGATGATGACGATTTAGTTTTGCCACACAAGGGTTTCCTTGACCATGGGGCTTCGGTAGAATTCAAACGAACCAGAGATTCCACTGTTCCCTCGTTTTTATTTGATGCCATTTCTTTAGATTTTTTTGAATCAAATACAAATTTTTGATTCCAAGGTAAACTTTTCCCACCAAAGGGGTCGATTCTATTTAGTTGAATCATATCGCACCATAGTTTCTTTCTAGTGATAAGTGCCAATTTTATAGATTTTGCATTGCAATCTGTTTCTTCCTTTTGGTTGTTATTTTCCGGAATATCTAGATTCCAAATATCTTGAGTACTCAATTTTGAGAGTAATTCTTCATCAACGTCTAGTTCTGGTATCAATTCTTTGAATTTCATATTTTGTTCCATTGCATACAACAACATGAAATGTGGTGATAACGATTGATGTCTCTGTTGTTGTTGCTTTAATTTTTTGTTATTATTTTTGGTAATACATATTTCATCACTCAAACTGTCATCTTTGCGATTTGTATTCATAGGTTGAAGCTCATAAACGCGAGTTTCAAAATTTCCATTTTCAACAACAAGATCATTTATCGTTTCAGTAGAGTATGTTTGTAATGGAGAATAAAATTCTTCGATATTATTCATCGAACTATAATGCTCAGTGTATATATCCAAATCTTTCAATCCATTGTATATGACCACTTGTGGCGTATTGTTGGTCTGAGTACCATCGTCACTAATATCTGCAGAGGGAATATATCTTGGTTTACTTTCACGACTTAATGGATCTGTGTTTTTTTTAATTGGAGCCGTACTGCTTGTAAATTTATAATGATAATTTTTGCAACATTCTGCACTATCGTTAGAGTTATTATTATTTGTCTTTTGTGTTTTTCTTTGATTCAGAATAGAACTAAGAGATGGTGTTAGCGAAAAGACATTACAACTACTATTTGATTCTCTTCTGTTGCTTTCAAAAGAAGACCGTCTTCTTATTCTTTTGGTTTTGTTGGATATATTCTTATTTTGTGTTTGTGTTATATTACTTTTTGATATTGGTGTAATAATGAGATCGTTCATTAAATTTTGATGCATTGATACTGGATTGACCACTCTTGCACCCATATCTCTTGGCAACAGGTTGTCTTTTTCTACTTCTGGAATTACTTAACAATTGATTAAGATTATATATTTAGACATATCTTTGAAGAGAATAATAAGATTAAATAAGAAAAACCCATATTAAAATTATATAATCCTGGCTCTTCTTCTTTAAATTGATTTTATAAATCTCAAACTTTTTCATTTATAATCTAAAAAACGTTGAGATAAATTTATACATTAAAAAAAAAAACAAAAAAAACCTGTCATTACTTAAATAAGTAATTGAGCCGTTTTATTTTTTATTCATTAATCATTCATCTAGATTGTACAGAATAAAACAAGACGCCATGTGTCATCAAGATTTCCATTAACAGAAACTTGATTTTTTTACAATGCCTTTTTTATTTCTTTCTCTCTTACTCTCTCTTACTCTCTTCTAACAACGAATATCACTCGGATCTCTCTCTGTTTTCCGAAAAAAAAAAAGGCATTGTAAAAGAATTGAAATGAGAAAAATCGATGATACTTAATACTCAATCTCTACATGTTCGACTAAATAAATGAAACATTCTTCATTTCCTTATTTAATAATAATACCGCACACGAAAAGGCGCTTACATCATTTAAAATCTTTCTTTCTTTCTTTTTGTTTTTTTTTTTGAGTTTCTTTTCTTATTCGTTTAAATTGCACCCCCCCAACCCAAACAATCACGTGCAGGAGCTATTCAAAAAGAGCCAATTACAGGATCAGTATATTTATAAAAGATAAGAGATAAGGGGTTATACATATACTAAAGGTTATCTATTATTCAATGTGATTTACAGTATTGGTGAATTCTTCAGATGGAATGATTATGTTATCTTTAGCGGCTGTTCCGGGATTAAGAGCCTCGCCCACGTGAACTTCAGGTTGCTGCGCTTCACGAAGTTGCTGTGCTTCATTGAGTTGCTGTTGTTGCAAATCATGTAACTGCTGCTGCTTTTTCAGTTCTCTCTTTTCTTTGACTTTCCAATTCTTCAACTCTTTGACTCGATATGCTTCGAGATCTTGAACGAATTGGATCTCTCTCATCTGTTTTTCTAAAATCTGTAAACAATGCAAACAGATGAATTTTTTATAGTACTCTGAACCGAAAAAAACATCGTTTATATACTGTTCATTTTCATAATAAGGTTTAATCAATTTGTTCAAAGGTCTGTTGATTGTGGTATCGAAAAGTGGGAATTCCTTTAAAAAGGGTAATTTGTTGTTATTTTCAAGAGCTTCTTGTTCTTCGCGGGCCTCATTTTCTTTATCTTGTTGTGAGGATGCCCCCTTTTTATATCCATATTCTTCTTCTTCTTCTTCTTCTTCTTCTTCTTCTCCGTCTGAATTAATGACATATTTCTTTTCTCTTGTATAAGAAACGTTTTTCGTAGTCGATCTTCTTGCTCTCGGAACAATAATATTAACATCTAACCCTTTCATTAGATTATTTTTAACAATATCCTCATCACTTAAGGGTTTCCCATCCATTTCTTTGGCAGTGTCTTTTTTTTCTTCTTCTTCTTTTTCTTTTTCTTTGTCAACTACTTCCCCCTGTTCTGCAACCCCCATACGAACAAATGCAAAAGGTTTTGCAAGTGTATCAACTTGGTCTTCTGGATTAATCAATTTTAAAATTTCCCCATAATGTGGGTTTGATTCAATTTTTAAAAGTGCTTCTTTGTAATAACTCCATTGGTTGCATCTATCACAACAAAGAATGTCTCCATTGATCTCATTGATTTCACTTGTATCGTTACCTAATAATTCAATTCTGTGTGAACCATCCGAAAAACACCATTTTTTATCATCATTTGGTAAATCAAAACTATCTATTAAATCATGTTTCTTTAATTTATCTAAATCGCTTTCATTAATACAATAAACATCAGGTATTTCTAGATAATTTTGGAAACTATTTTCTTGTATTGTTTCTAATGCACCATCTGGGGAAAACATTTTTTTATGGAAATCGTTTCCCAAATCTTTCAATATAGTTTCATCAAATTCACCAAATGTATTATCACCAGTACCTTCCAGTTGTTTTTTTTGATATTCTTGATCAAATGTAAACCATAGTTTTTCATTTATAAATGATTTAATTATTTTCAAAATTTTACCACGTTTTGATGTTTTTTTTTTCAAAAAATTCTTACGATATAATAATTTTTCATGAATTGCATTTGTTAAATTTTTTTTAAATTTATCTTCTTCTAATGCAACAAGTCTATCTGATCTCTTACGTGAATTGACCATTATTGCAACATCTCTTTGTTTATTTCTTGTGTTGTATAACTTGAGACCAAATATTTGATTTTCTAGGACTCTTACTAATGTATACCCATCATCATCATCAGCTTCATTAGTTGATTTCTTCTTGATATCATCATCATCATCATTATCATTTTCACGATATTGGCCAATAGGGAAATATAATAAATCTTTAGTATTAAAATCAATCAATGATTCAAATTCAAATGAACAAACTTTATAATTGATTTTAATAGATTCACAGTACTCTTCAATTTTTTCAGTATAATTGATTTTATAACTAATATTTTTGATATTTTCAGTACCATCTTTTTCTATAGACTCCACACAGTGATCTAAACTCAAAGGAAGTTTCAATTTTTTAACGATTTCTTGATCAATTTTAATAATCTTACCACCATGCATACAAATATAATTTTCAATTAAATTTTTTTTTGAATCAATTAAAACATCAAATTTTGGGAAATAAAATAAATCTTGATTTGTTAAAATATAATTTCTTAAACCAATTGATTTTAATTCAATTGTTTTACAAATTGTGAAAATAATTTTGAATTTCGAATAGATAGTAATCCTATCCCAATCTTCACTAAAATATTCACCATGTTTTAAAATACTGGATATCGTTAAACCAATTGATTTATCATTATGATAAATTCTTGAAATTTCAATCAAAAACCATAAAAAAAAATTATCAATTTGTAAAGGTTGGATTTTGTTCAATTGGAATTGATTAAAATTTAAAAGATATTCATTTAAATCTTGTAATAATAAAAATTCATGGAAATATTTCAAGTTATTGTTGTTGATATTTTTATTTTTAAAATGATTGAAAAATGGATTGTTTGATCTATTTTTGGTGTAATATGACGGAAATGTACAGTACATCCAAGTAACACAATATTGATATTCCCAAGAATTGATTAGTTCATTAAGATCTCTATTAATTTTTTCTTCATGAGTTAGGTCTTCCTCCGAGGAAGTAGTGGCAGTGGCAGTGGTAGTGGTAGTGGTAGTTGAAAAAGGTAATAAATTAGTCAATGGTGTTGTTTTTTGTAGTTTGTTCAATTGATTAGTCAATTCAATTGGCATGTATGAATAATATTCAGGTGTATTTTCTTGTTCAACTATTTCTCCATTATTTATATCAATTTTATCAACAGTACGTTTCCTAGTATTACTGGTCGTCATCATATCAATTATATCGCTTTGTTTTCCAGTAGATACTTCTATTCTCTTTCTACTATTATTACTATTATTAGTTCTACTATTCAATCTTGCCATATTCAATGAGTTTCTATTTGATCAAGTTTATATATACCGAATTGAAAAACTCATCAATTATTTGGTGTCTCTAATAAACAAATATATAATAAATAGTAGCAGTAGTAGCAGTAGTAGTAGCAGTAGTAGCAGTAGTAGTAGTAGTAATAAAATATTTTTCATAACAAAAAAAAACAAAAAAACATCGAACAAATCTGGGTCGGTAATATCATATAATAAACAATAACACTAACAATAACAATAATAATATTTCTAACCCATTTTCAATACCCTGCCTTTGAATAAAAATTGGAGGGTTTTTTTCTTCCTTATAAAGAAAAAGAACATTACTAACTACACATCACGTGTATATACAAACAACAGGGTAAGCTTTTTGCATTTTTTTTTGCATTTTTTTTTTTTAATTCAATAATATTTTTAAGGGGTAAGAAACTGAAAAAAAATAAGGAAGGAGAGGTATGGGTTTTATGTTTCCATTATATATTTATATATATATATTTTTGTCTCTCTTTGTCTCTTTCTATCTTTTGTCTAATTTTAAATAGTATTCAAAAAAACAATGATTGTGTTTTATTTGTTTTTTAGGTTGAGAGAAATTTTTTCTTTTCTTTATCATTGTTGTTATTAATAATTGTACTGATAATAGATAATATATATGCATTAGTCAAAGAGACAAGGAGACAAAGAGATAAAGAGTTGAACAAGACAGGAAAAGAATATGCCATCTGGATACAATCAAGTTAATGAGTATTATTATACAGATAATACTAATAACAATAACAATAACAATAACAATAACAGAACAGAAGCTTTAAACTCACCTGTACGAGGTAGTAATAATAATAATAATAATAATAATAATAATAATCATCATCAACAACAACAACAACAACAACAACAACAACAACAAGGGTATACACCTGTAGTGGCACAACCTGCTACACCAAGAATGTTAGGACGTCGTACTAGTACGGCTAGTCCTAGCAGCAATAGCAATAACAATAACACCATAAACTATAATACACAGCCGAATCCTAGAAGAGTACCTAGCGTCAATACTAATGAATACACATATGACCAACAACAGCAACAACAGAAGAATGAGTCATTGATGCCGGCCGTTCCTGTTGTCGTACCGGTTACACCGGTACAACCACAACCACCACAACCACCTCAACAAAGAAAACAACTTAGAGAATTTCACCGTACCTCCCTAGGGGATTGGGAATTCATAGAAAATATTGGATCAGGGTCAATGGGGAAAGTTAAAGTGGCTAAACATAAATATACAAACGAAGTTTGTGCAGTAAAAATTGTTACCAGAGCTGTGAAAACATTTCTTTATAAACATGATCAGTTTGAAGCTTTCAAGAATAATCAAACAAAACAAATTTTTGAAGAACGTTTAAAAAAAGAAGAAAGTAGAGATAAAAGAACTATTAGAGAAGCAAGTCTTGGCCAAATACTATACCATCCCCATATTTGTAGATTATTCGAAATGTGTACAATGACAACTCATTTTTACATGTTATTTGAATACGTAAAAGGTGGTCAATTATTAGATTATATTATTCAACATGGTAAGTTAAAGGAAAAACATGCAAGAAAATTTGCTCGTGGTATTGCATCTGCTTTGAATTATTTACATATAAATAATATTGTTCATAGAGATTTGAAAATCGAAAATATAATGATCTCAAATACAGGTGAAATCAAATTAATTGATTTTGGTTTATCAAATTTTTATGATTTTGATAAAAAATTGAATACATTTTGTGGTTCACTCTATTTTGCTGCACCTGAATTATTAATGGCAAAACCATATATTGGTCCAGAAGTTGATATTTGGTCGTTTGGTGTTGTTTTATATGTTTTAGTTTGTGGTAAAGTTCCATTTGATGACGAAAATGCATCAATTCTACATTCAAAAATTAAAGAGGGGAAGGTTGATTATCCAAATTATTTATCACTTGAATCAATCTCTTTATTATCTAAAATGCTTGTTGTTAATCCTTCAAAAAGATTACCTTTAAATAAAATCATAAATCATCAATGGATGAATAAAAATTATGATTTTTTAACTCCAAGTTATTTACCATATAGGAAACCTTTAAAAGAAATTGATAGAAATGTTGTCAAAGAAATGTGTAAATTGGAGTTATATGATGACTATGATAATCTTTTGAAACTATTACAAAACTTGATTACTTCCCAAGAATATTTGGAATTATCACAGAGTTATTGGCAATATAATTCTACTTCTTTTTCACAACAACAAAACGATGATGATTTTAATATGGTTTCATATTCTTCATCTTCTAATTCTACCAAAAGCTCTCAATCACCATCACCATCAGATTATGTAACAGCATCAGCCTCTTCATCTCAACAATCATTTGCACCTTTGAATTTACAGCAAAACAATAATAGTGATAGTATCATGGCTATGGAGAATGCTTTAAAACTGGGTACTGTTTTTTTTGATCCAACAAGAGAATTTCATTCTGCAATTTCAACATACTACTTGGTGTACGAGATGCTGGAAAGAAAAAAATTGAAATTAATGAAAAAAAATGAACAAGCATTGAAAAATCAACAGTTATTGAACTATCAACATCAACATCAACAACAACAACAAGTTGCAGCTCCAAAAATATTTGTACAAAAATCACCTGCAAAAATCAACTCTAATACTGAAATACAAAAACCAATAACAAATGTTTTGGCAAAAATTAAAATTCCTGAACGAGTACATACTAGTAATATTCAATCTCCAACCAGTAGTAGGAAAGTCACAGCTGATTTGATGTCTCCGGTACAATCTGAAAGGCAAGATTTACAAGAAGCGCAAGAAAATGAGTCTCCAGTGATTATAAATCAACAACAACATCACCATCCTATAAATGAAAAATCCAAATTTGGGTCGATTTTCAGAAGATTTTCTCAAAGAAAAACAGATGAAGACACAAACAATCGTTCTGAAACATCACAATTCAAGCCATATGTCTCTGATACAAACCAGAAAAATTGGAAGAGAACACACCAGCGTACAGTTTCTGAGTACACACCATCTTCAAAAAATTCAATTGAAACACATCCAGATTTTGACAGATACGGTCTGCCAGCTTTACCTGCCAATGCAGATTTGCTCGTCAAGCAACAGGAATTAAAATCAAATAACAACAGTAACAATAGTAATAATATTTTGAAACCGATTGCAGATGCAGACAACTCGTCTAATAAGTTTCTAGGAGTTATACCACCGGAAATTCAAGGGAACAGGAAAATGCACCCATCGGCAAGGGCCAAGTCTGTGGGACATGTTAGAAAGGAAAGTTTAACTTTCAACAGACCAACAAGTGCCTCAAATGCTTCAAACGGTGTTGAAAAGGAACAAACGACTTTTAATCCTCCATCGTCTACAGTTGTTCAGTCTGAAGATCTGGAACCGGTTGTCACTGATGATGCTTTGCAAAATTACAAAAAACTGACTGAAGAAGAAATATTGAGTGATGCATCAAGAGCGCCAATGGGCACAATGCCCTCTATTGATTATCCAAGAACCCTTTTCTTAAAGGGATTTTTCTCTGTACAAACTACATCAACAAAACCATTACCTGTGGTTCGTTATGAAATTATTAGTACTTTGACAAAGATGAACATTGATTTTGAAGAAGTCAAAGGTGGATTTGTATGTGTTTACAAAAACCATTCTGTTCCGATACTGGACGACACAGCTACTTTAAACAGTACAGAATGGGGAACAGCTACGGATGAGTCTATGGGTACTCCAGATAGATTGTCTTTTAAAAATGACGCTGAAGCTAGCGAACCAGCAACTCCTGAAAATTTCAAAAATAATATCGGAAAGTTCAACAGCGATGAAGACACAGGGAAATTCAATATTTCAAGACACGGATCTGTTGTGAAAAACTCTTACAACTCACATATTCCAGCCACACCAAAGGCACCTTCAACAGCTGGTGCATACGGTCAGTTTGCCTTTACTTCTCCAATGCCGGCTCATGGTCACCACAGCAGACACGCTAGTGGTGTGGACGAAATGTCCACTGCTTCGTTGAAAGACGACGAGGCCAACCGGATGAGCAATATGGATGGTTTGTTAAACGAAAATGCGCATGAAAGTGGGTTGCAGAGATGCGGGAATGCTTCAAAAGGTTCTAAATCTAATTTAGCCGAAGACGAAGTGTTCCCAGCCAACAATGCAGATCGCGAGAGTTATCCAGCTACACCAGAAAAGAAACATGCCCTGAGTAGCACCAACTCAATCAACAAGTCGCCAATCAAGTTTGAAATCCACATTGTCAAAGTTAGAATCATTGGCTTGGCTGGTGTTCATTTCAAGAAAGTCAGTGGTAACACGTGGATGTACAAGAAATTGGCTACCCACATATTGAAAGAGTTAAAGTTGTGAGGCTTTATTTTTTTTTGTCTTTACTTATTGATTTATGTATGTATGTATGTCACTGACCCAGGTCATCGATCATAACTTGCAAATCTTGATTAGCCTTTATCAAATCTTGAATATCTTCAATAACAAACTGCAAATATTCGTATTTTTTCACTCTAGGTTTGTGCTGGTTTTTATGGAAACCGTCTTTTCTAGGAAATTTGATATTGGCCAGCAGTATATCAAAATTGTCCTTAATCGATGCTCTTCTTTTTTGCTCAGATAGTAAATGTCTTTTCTTTTGATAATTAAGTTTTTCCATTGCCATTTCGTACTTGGCAGATAGTTCCTGATATGCATTTTGACCAATGGGCTGTGGATCTGTTGATTTGCTTTTGAGCGCGTCTTCTGTAGATGCAGGAGTCTTTGTCTCTGTCTTTGTTGGTGCGGGAAGTGGGTTTCTGCGTCCCCTTGGGTCGATCAAACTGTCTAGAAAACTTTCAATAGCATTGGACTCATTGACACTCAACAATTCGTATGTTGCTGGCTCCGAACCGTGCTTTTCTGAGTGGGTTTGGTCATAGTTGTAATTTTCTTGTGCTTGCTCGGTATTTTCGTGAGCGTGAGACACAGGCAAGCTAAAAATGTTGGGCACAGCCAGAGCTTCGTGCAAAGACTGTTCCAATGAGCTGCTGCTTTCCACTGGGTGTCTCGGGCTCATGCTCATCGAGTCCTCAAATGACGGAGTTGTTGCGTGTTCTTGTTCGTTTTGCGGCTTCACCAACACATGGTGGTCGTTCGTGTCTTTTATCGATTGTTTCTGCATGGGCAACATCTGTGATAAAAAATTGGTGTACGTTTCAGAGTCTGAAGTAAACTTAGTTTGTGTGCGTTGTGGACTACGAATTATTGTGTTTAAAAACGATTCCGTGTTATCAAGCATGTCGTATGCTGTTTCGAAATCAATATCCGCATCAAAAATATCGTACTTGTTATTTTCAGCCATTGTTACGAACCGTGTGCAAAATTCAAATGATGTATTCTTCTTGTTCTTTTGTAAACTTTTATTGAATATATATATACTTTATACTAGCAGAGATGATTTTCATGTGCAATCACTATTACAAACTAGACATATATTTGGTAGCTTTGAACCATTGAAAAGAATGTTTACCACAAAAGGCATGTGAATTTTTTACAAAAACAGTCGGCATTCGGACTACCTAAAAAAACTATAAACAATTGGACAATTAGTAATCTCCGCCGGACAGTTAGCAAGCCCTGAGAAGTAGTTATAATTGAACAGCACAAAGCAGTTATATAATCATATCAGAGCTAGTTACACCTTGATCTTTCGTGTATCCCGAGTAAGAACGCACTCTGGAAAATATAAAGGGTTTCTCGTTTTTCAAGTGGTAAACGTTTTTTTCACTGTCTTTATCAAGAAAGTAAGACTCGATCCATTTCAATTTGTTGTGACGCTTGGTCTTATTCTGGTTGGTGATTTGGAGATGCTCAATATGGGTGTATTTTTCACTGCGCCGTTCAATGGTTAGTGTAGAGTTATCATCCACGTTGATGCTCCATTTGCATAATTGAGTGTGTTTCAATGCTTCTGTAAATTTTTTAACAATATTCAATGGTTCTTCAGAAGTAACCAGTCTTAGTACTTGACCATTGGGGAAAAATCTCAAATAACGGTAGTAAGTTATCATGTGTATAGGGTTCAGCAACGATGAGGACCCCTCAGGAATGGCCCCGTACCTCAAATAGTTATTTACACTGATGTAGATCCCTTCAAATTTAATAAAAGGCCGCTGTCTTAACATTTTCTTGTAGTTATATTGATACGATTCTTCCTGTAATTTGTTGATATTTTCAGTTTCCAAAGGAGAAAGTCGTCTAAATAATGTATAATCATAAGATTGCAAGGGATATATTTTTTGAGAAAGATGTTCAAAATTTTCAGAGTTTTCAGTAAAACTAGCTGTGTTCAAAAACGAGCATGTCAAGGCCATATTAGCCCACGATTCACCAGATAGGTCCATCACATGCTTGCTAATTTTCATCAAAATCTCGGTAGGCAATAGTTCAAGTAGCAAACATGGCTTTCTATCCGTGGCTTCCTCTTGAGCATCGTCTGTGAGTTGCTGCTTTGCGATTTCTAATTCCTGCGCTCTTTGCGATTTTTTCTCCTTTTCAATTTTAATTTCATGTTGAGTTTTTTTCCTATAATCGTGCTCTACATCTGGATTTACTCTAAGTGCTTGTCTGTAATATTTTATAGCATCGGTCATTGATCCTTGTTTTTCCTTCGAAACCCCTAATTCCCATATCTCCAGGGATTTGGCCACTGTCTTCGAGTCTTGTTCACTTTTTGGTGAGGCTAATTCGGTCTGTGTTATCATGAATGTGAGTTCTAGGATATACTTGGTTGGCTGCCTGTCTCTCTTTCAATTCTTTGTCCTTATCTTCTTTTTGCTTTCAGAGTTTAAAAAAATTATCATTGACACAAAAAAAATTAACCACCGTCTTTCGGTAAATCTGGGGGTTATAAGTAGATGCATATTAATTAAATGTTTGGAAGAGAACATAGTAATATATTGAATAATTCAAAAAGAAACCACTCAAGATTGAGATTATCAGTGTTCAAAAGACCAAAATAAGCATTTGTCAACGTTAAGTGAAATACCAAGAAAAGGGGAAGGGGTTGTTGAAGTTAATAATATTCGTAACGTCATTGTGTCTTCACGAAGCAAGTCTATCAATTAAAGTTAGTAAAATGAAAAATAGCAATAATAGAAAATGAGCAATAATACAAAAAAAATAGCAAAAAAGAATCAACAAAATTAAATTTCAAACAATTGAATGTTATATTTGAAACATACAAAACCACTTGAAATTAAAACACCTACTTCCATTATTAAACTTTAGTGGATATTTTATCACAACCCAAAATAACACCAAGAAGCTTTTCTTTCAAAAACCATGCGAATTGCTAGAAATTTGTGGCTTCAATCAACGTTACTTTTAACCTGCCTGAGTACAATATATGGAAAAGTTTTTGAAAGTTCAGTTGCTAAAACATGTTTATTGTTGTATCCATACGCAGAAGAGAAATACCCGTTTGATTGCAAAATAGGTTCACATGATGTTGATTATAATTGTGTGTGCAGAAGGCGCAATATGTTCATTTCAGTTCTAGATTGTATGCACACAGAAGCATCTACTCCCCAAGAATTGAATGAATCGTACGTCTATCTATACACACACTGCAAAAATACTAAAAATTTTACATTGAAAGTTGAAGGAGCAAGTAATTTATTACTGGCAAACAAAGCACTTTTCATGCCTGTAGAAGACCAATATAAATTTTTTATCAAATATTGTGATGAGTATATAGAAAGTAATACAAGAACAGTAAACACTTCATTTTTATTTTACACGTTAACAAGGGTTGGGAAACCTGAAAAACCTTCATTTTCTTTAACAAGACCAGTGGCTATTAATGATACAGAATATAAAACAGCATTTTTGGAAATTAAAAGACTTAATAAAAACAATGATAGGTCCAGATATTTGGCAATAATTTTATTAGGATGTTGGTTTTTTCTTTTTATGATTGCTACTGCTTGTAATCTACTAGAAAGGTTTTTAAAAATAAAACCTTTTAATATTTTTAATGAAAAATCATCAAAAAATATGATTTTATATCAAAATCTTTTTGCTATATCTATTGAAGCCATGGTCGTAGCATACATTGGTTTTTGTATTATGTTTATGTATTGGTATTGCCGAGACACTGCTGATGAGGAAAGTATCATATTTAGAGGGATTGTCAGGAACAACAGAATATTTCGGCCTGGTTTTGTTAAATACCTTTCAGACTGTACGGCAGTCTTGACTATTTACCATTTACCTTTGGTTTTTGTAACTTTTGGAAGAAATAGCATTGTCTATTATGGAACTGGGTTGAGCTATAAACATCTTAATTTTTTGCACAACGGGTTTGCACGATTAACATACGGATTAGTTGCTACACATGTGATGTTTAATTTATTGCTTTTCATGTACAGATGGTACAAAACAGGAATTCATGGATTTGGATTTGTGTGGGTTTGCGTTTGGTTTCCAATTTTTACAATTGCACATATAGTCAAACAATTTAGTTTCTGTGGGTTTATTTTCAAAGAAGTGCAAAATTTAGCAGGTACTGCAATTTTTATAGGTATTTTTTATCATGCTGCAAAAAAGGAATACTATGTATTGCTTTTTTTTTGTTGTGGGTGTTGTGTCATGGAATATTTGATAAGATTTATTAAAATTAAGCACTACGGTTGTGTAAAACGGGCAACCTTTGAAATATTTTCAGATGAGGATTCAACTATGATAATTAGATTCACCTTACCATCAGAAAGACTATGGAAAGTTTATCCAGGATGTCATGCATACATATATTTTTTGACTCCAAAATTTCTTGGAAAGGCGGTTCCTGCTGCAGTGCTTGAAAGAAATGGCAATAACGTTCTTGATTCAAATGTTTCTTTTTTTGTAAACATTAAGGAAAATAAATGGACTTGGAAGTTAATGCATTATTTGGCTAAAGAAGAAAAAAACAACTCAGTTTGTGAAATAGATTTATTGATTGATGGTCCTTATGGGAAATCTACATCATTAGAAAAATTTGACAACATTTTTTGTTATATTTCGGATTTAGATATTTGTGATACTTATTTACTGGTATCACGTTACATCGAATGTCATGCAAAACAAAACATAACATTTTATGATAGTCCAGACTCTCAAAGATTCAATTATCCAAACTCAAAAATTATATTTCCCACACCGACATTTGATTTTGCGTTTCAAGAATTTGAACAAAATTTCAATAATTTAGAAAATTATCCTATGAGTAATTGTCTCTTGCAAGTTCCTCCTTTACAAATATTGTGGTGCATTCCCAATATAGAATATTTGCAACTTTTTCTGATTGAAATTCTTGCACTTGCCAAACATTGGTCTCAGTTGGTTTTAATTGATATATATGTGACAAATGGCAACGCTGAAATTGAACAATTTAGTCCACCAAGCACTCGCTTATTCAGTACAAAACTGAGCCATTCAGCAACAGCAACAGCAACAGCAAAAACTGACCGTTTTGTATTGGCTTCCAACTTACTTGAAAACGACTACCCAACAAGACTAACAAGCTTTTTACCATCTGAATCTGCAAATACCGAGCAAATTCAATCTTTGCTCGGTGGAATATTTCCCAACGTCAGAATGCATTTTACAAAATTACCAAACGTTTTCCAACGTTTGAGAACGCAATTTTTAGAGTCTGGCGGTTCCATTGCTATTGTGTCTTCTGATAGATGGCCTGCCAATTTGAACACTAAAAGAATAATACCAAAAGTCATTAAAAATGCTAAACCAAGGGGTTTTGTACAAAGAGTTTGCTGCACTGATTAAGTAAATTGTACTACTGATATATTTTCATTCTTTTTCTCTCTTTTTTTCCAGCGTCGTACCTAAAAACAAGTAAGACGCCAAAATCATAAGAAACAAGAAATAAATATGATTAATTAGCATCATCACTTTTTTGTCGATTTTGCAAACTTATATAAGGTACCAATATTGATGAATTTTCTTACAAAAACGGAATTAATAAAAGATAAAAAGCCGTTAAAAGTTTAAAGAAAAAAAATTGAATCAAGCAAAATGGAAAGAAGCTTTTCTATAAAAATAGCAAATTCAAAAACGTTCACGTCTCCATAGTACAACTATAATAATCAAAGCCAAAAATAAAGCAGTAAGAAGGAAATGAAGCTGTGAACTATATAAATGCTCTAAACTATACTATTGACACTTTTAATAGTGTTATTTTATAAATTTGTTTTTGAAATATGGTGTTTCAAAAGCAAAATTAAACCAAAAACCAAGAGACGCCAAAATTACTTTCCTCATGATAATTGCTTGTACTATGTGGCTCAAAGTAGCATTGTTTTGCATGCGTATAGAGTCAGCTACACATTAACAAAGAGTTGCATCGTACACATATCTTTACAAACACTGCCAAAAAAAATGGTGACTCTACAAGAAAAGTTGAAAATGCAGATGAACTGTTACCGGTCAACAAATTTTTGTTTATGAATTTGAAGGATCAGTATAACAACTACACAAAGTATCGTGAAAAATTAATAACCAATAATTCAATAATTGTAAAAAATTACACAGTCTTTTTTGCACAAAAGTGACAAAAATGGAAAAATTCAATACACTTTTATTTTGATTAACGAGACCAATTTCAGAAATTAACAAGATTAAAAAAAGCATTCGTTTTGAACATTTTTTAATTGTTTTATTAGGATTTTGGTGTGCTCATTTTGTAATTGCTAGCGTTTCAAATCATACAGAACGACAAAATATATCTGAAGTACTTGCATATTATGTTTCAGTTCAATTTCAGTACCTTTAACCCCAAAATCTCATTTATCGTATGAAAACCAAAAATTTCCCAATTTGAAAAATCATGAAATGGATACTAATTTGACAGTACCATCTTTACAAATCATATGACGCATTTCAAAATTAACATCTTTGCAACAGTTTTAATTGATATCTATGTAGCAAATGACGAAAATGAAATTGAAAAATCTAGTCCACCGAGTAATCATTTAATAACTTTTCTTTTGAATTTGTTGGATGGCAATAATTCAACGAAAATCAAAAATTCTTGGATAACTGGAAATATGAATTTTTATCAACTAAAAGCAGAAATGATCAACATTTTTCCTAATATCAGAATGCATTTTAAAAAATACATATGTTTTTCAACGTTTATTAACTGAGTTGACAGAAACGACTGGTTCCCTTGCTGTTGTTTCTTTTATAATAAAGAGCCAAAAAATTCAAACACAAAAAAACTGTTGATGAAAGTAGAAAAAACAATTGAATTCTCAAAGTATGCGCAAACCGTTAGATGTAGTGATTAACTGTGTGGCATATATATATATAGCTTTTACGTTTGATTAATTAAAATATTACTTTTAAAAAACCGACGCGGGTACGTCAACACAGTCTTGTAGAAAGATAGATTTTCGTGTGAGTGGATGTGTTAAAGAGATCTATCATTCATTTAAAAAATTAATTAAGAGATCATATAGAAACCACCGCAACTAGTCCCAATAAAGAGTAATGAGCCAAAGAGAAAATTTGAATTTTCAAGGGAATCCCTTTGCAATTTTAGACGATGGATTTGATAGTGAGTCAGAGCAAGAAGTTTCCATTGAAGAGATTGTGGAAGAAGTTCAAGTGGGAACAACAATACATGAAAGCCATACTTTAGTAATACAAGAACAGGTGCAGAAGGAGGAGTCTGAATTTGAGTCAGAAACAGACGATTGCGATTCTCTGTCATTTTATGATGAAGATATTTCTAATTTTGGGAATCTGGAACAAGACCGTGTTGCCAAGATCCAAAAAGAGTGGGATGACTCTATAAATCAATTGAAACAAGCTGTTAACTGGGTAATTTTGCCTCTTATCGGGAAACTTTTAGGTCGGAAATGTGCTCGTTATATATGGAACTATGCCTGTGATCGGATTTGGAGTTGATAAAGAAAGCCTCGTGTATACCGTATATACATAAATTATAAAATAGATAGAATAAACTGGTCTTTTTGTTAGATTCATGTGGTGTATATTGGTGTCATTTGGTTTTGTGAATTTGTGCTATATTAATAATCAGTTCAAATAACGGTCTCTCTTTCTTTCTGTCTTTTTTTTTTTCAAGAACCGAAGATGTATATCATCAAATTAAAAGAACAGAAACAAACACAATAAAGCATACAAAAGCATGAGTAAGATATACACGATATGTGTTATACTATTAATAACACAACTCATATTGTTACTTTTTAGTCCAAAATATCATCAGAGGTCAAAAATCCTACATTGGTACTATACCCAAATATTCAAACCACTATTTTCTACAACAAACCATCAGAATAATCATTGGAAATACTACATTGTTCCATCATTTTATTTTTCATTGTACAACTATTTAGCTTTTTATTTATTTTATTTTAAACTGAGTTTTGTACTGGTTGATCATATGATTTTAAGTAAACATGAAACACAACTATTTATCCCAATCATGTTGATTATTCCATTAGTATCTGGTGGTTTATGCTATATCAAGAGTGAAAAATTCCAGTCTTTACCAAGTTCAATCAATTGTCCGCCATATGATGAAATGATTTTTTTTTCTCAAAACAATATATGTCCAACATGCCAAAAAATTAAAACTGCTCGTTCAAAGCATTGTTCAATTTGTAATAAATGTATTTCGATACAAGATCATCATTGTATTTGGTTCAATTGTTGTATTGGTTTAACAAATTTTAAATTTTTTTACATTTTCTTAACGAGTAATTGGATTTTATTATTTTATGCATTTGTTAGATTATTTTTCATCAAATTTATAATATCAAGTGATATTATAACAAAGATCCCTAAAAGATTTGATAATAGTATTTTATCATTATTTATATTATGTGGATGTTTCAATATTATATTATCTTGGTTTATATGGACTCAATTGGATCTAATTTTACAAGGAATGACAACAAACGAATCTGATAAATGGTTTGATATACATGAGTTGATAAAAGATAGAAAATTAATCAAATCCACGAGATCCGGCAAATATTATGAGTTGTATGTACCCGGAGCACACGATGTCACTTCATCCTCTTCTAATAATACAGACTGTTTAGGGATATCTTTAAACAAGAATGACAACGTAATATACAATTTAGGCACATTTTATGATATTATCAATACACCGTATGAAATTGAAAATATTTACGACAAAGGTTCGTTTTGGCTCAATTTGAAAGAAAGGTTGTTGTTTTAGTCAAAATATTACATACATATAAACTAACTACTTAATCATCCTAGTAATCTATTGATTAAAATCCATTTGTGACTTTTAATGGTTAAAAATATGGGAATTGTTCGTAATTCTGACAAACTTTTCTGTTACCCCCAACTTGATTCTTTGATGTGAATTTCATGTTGAAAGAACAAAAAAAAAGAAGGTTCCGTTGAAAATGATAACCATGAAATGATGAAGAAAGGTTGTTGGATTTTTGATGACTCAACCCTGCAAAGAAATTTTTTGATTTGAATGAAATGTTCAATATTATTAAATAAAAATAGTGTGATTAATTAGAAGGTTACTCTAGTTAATTATTCATTTTACAGTTGGATGACATTAATTGATAGTGTGTATATTTGCAAATGATAAATCAAAAAAAACTCCAAACACCAAAAACAATAAACCCCACAATGCCTGAGTTCCAAAAAGTTAAAATTTTGGGGAAAGAAACCATTCATGTTGGCCACAATGTGATTCCTCAATTTGTAGAAACCATATTAAAAGAATGTAAAAGTTCCACATATTTCATGGTTTACGATTCCAATGTTGAACAAGTTCCATATTTGAATGAATTCAAAACTCTTTTGAATTCAAAACTAAACTCTAAAACACAAAGATTATTAAGTTATGTAGTTTCACCTGGTGAAGCCAATAAAACAAGAAAAACTAAAGCTCAAATCGAAGATTATATGTTGGCTCAAGGTTGCACCAGAGATACCGTCGTTCTAGCTGTTGGTGGTGGTGTTGTTGGTGATATGATTGGGTTTGTTGCTGCAACATTCATGAGAGGTGTAAGAGTTGTTCAAATTCCAACATCTCTATTAGCTATGGTTGATTCTTCAATTGGTGGTAAGACCGCTGTTGACACTCCAATGGGTAAAAACTTTATCGGTGCATTTTGGCAACCAGAGTTTGTTCTTGTTGATATCAAATGGTTAGAAACTTTACATAAAAGAGAATTTATTAATGGTATTGCAGAAGTTATTAAAACTGCAGCTATTTGGAATGCAGATGAATTTCAAAGATTAGAAGAAAATGCAGTTGATTTTTTAAACGTTGTTAATAACCAAACTTTATTACAAGGCTCAAAAACTGTTTTACATACAAATTTAACACCAATTTTAGAACATATTTTCAAATTAGTTTTGGAAAGTATTAAAGTTAAAGCAGAAGTTGTCTCTTCTGATGAAAGAGAAACTGGTTTAAGAAATCTATTGAATTTCGGTCATACAATTGGTCATGCATATGAAGCCATTTTAACTCCACAAGCTTTACATGGTGAGTGTGTTTCAATTGGTATGGTTAAAGAAGCTGAATTGTCAAGATATCTTGGTATTTTATCACCAACTCAAGTTGCAAGATTATCTAAAACTTTAATAAATTACGGGTTACCTGTTTCTCCTGATGAAAAATGGTTTCAAGAATTAACTTTAATGAAAAAAACTCCATTAAATGTTCTTTTAGATAAAATGAGTATTGATAAAAAAAATGATGGTTCAAAGAAAAAAGTTGTTATTTTAGAATCCATTGGTAAATGTTATGGTACATCTGCTCATTTAGTTTCTGATACTGATTTAAAAGTTATTTTAACTGATGAAGTTCTTGTTTCACCATTTGAATTGAATTCAATAAATACTGAAGAAGAAACTATTATCACTCCACCAGGTTCAAAATCTATCTCAAATAGAGCATTGGTTTTAGCCTGTTTAGGTAAAGGTGTTTGTAAAATTAAAAATTTATTACATTCTGATGATACAAAACATATGTTAGCTGCTGTTTCAAATTTGAAAGGTGCAACTATTACATGGGAAGATAATGGTGAAACTGTTGTTGTTGATGGTAAAGGTGGGATCTTAGAAGTTGCTGAAGAACCTTTGTACTTAGGTAATGCAGGTACAGCTTCAAGATTTTTAACTTCTGTTGCTGCATTAGTCAAATCTGAAAACAAATTCTCGAAAAATGATAAATTGATTTTAACAGGTAATTCAAGAATGCAAGAAAGACCAATCGGTCCATTGGTAGAAGCTCTAAGAACTAATGGTGTTGAAATTAAATATTTAAATAAAGAAGGTTCTTTACCGTTAGAGGTTGATACTGCTTCTTCTGTTTTTAAAGGTGGAAGAATCGAATTAGCTGCTACAGTTTCTTCTCAATACGTTTCTTCAATTTTGATATGTGCTCCATACGCTGAAGAAGCTGTTACGTTATCCCTTGTTGGTGGGAAACCAATTTCTCAATTATATATTGATATGACAATTAAAATGATGGAAAAATTTAACGTTTTTGTTACTAAATCAACTACTGAACCATACACTTATAATATTCCAAAGGCAACATACATTAATCCACCAGAATATGTTATTGAAAGTGATGCTTCTTCCGCTACTTATCCTTTAGCTTATGCTGCTATGACAGGAACCACTGTAACGATTCCAAACATTGGGTCTGAATCTTTACAGGGTGATGCAAGATTTGCTGTAGATGTTTTGAAACCAATGGGTTGTAACGTTGTTCAATCTGCCACAAAAACTACCGTTACTGGTCCAAAAATTGGTAGTTTGAAACCATTGAAACATGTTGATATGGAACCAATGACAGATGCTTTCTTGACCGCTTGTGTTGTTGCTGCTGTTGCTACAAATTATGGTGAAGAGGGTAATAAAATCACTACAATTGAAGGTATTGCTAATCAAAGAGTTAAAGAATGTAATAGAATTGTTGCAATGATTACTGAATTGGCTAAATTTGGTGTTACTGCTAATGAATTACCAGATGGTATTCAAGTCGAAGGCATCAAAAACTTATCTGATTTGAAAACTCCAGAAGCTATCAACACTTATGACGACCACAGAGTCGCTATGAGTTTCTCCTTGCTTGCAGGTATGGTCAATGGCCCAAAACCTGTTAGAATCTTGGAAAGAAAAACCACGGGAAAAACCTGGCCAGGTTGGTGGGATGTCTTGCACACCCAATTACACACCAAATTGGACGGGGCTGAACCGTTGGATTCAAACCTTAGTTTAACTAAATCCCCAAATAATGTTATTAAAAGACCAAGTGTCGTTGTTATTGGTATGAGAGCTGCCGGTAAAACCACCCTTTCCAAATGGTGTGCTGTATCTTTAGGATACAAATTTTTAGATTTAGATTACGAGTTTGAAAGAGTTTTCTGTGAAGAGGGCAAAACTGTCAAAGACTTTGTTGCTTCTAATGGATGGGAAGAATTCCGTACAAAGGAAGCTGAATTGTTTTCCAGTATCATTTCCAAAATTGGACATCAAGGATACGTCCTGTCGTCTGGTGGTGGTCTTGTTGAAAATCCTCAAAGTAGAGAAGCTTTGAAAAAGTTTGCATTCAAAGATGATGGGATTGTTTTGTATTTGCACAGAGATATTGATGAAACTGTCAAATTCTTGAATAAAGATCCAAGCAGACCATCATACGGTGAAGATATTAAAAGTGTTGCTGCTAGAAGAGAAAAATGGTATCACGAGTGTTGCAATTATCTATTTTACTCTCCACATTGTGAAACACCTGCTCAATTTCAATCTTTAAGAAAAACCTTGGACAATTTTGTGAAAAAAATTAGTGGTCAACAACAAGTCAGAATTCCATCAAAAAGATCTAGCTTTGTTTGTTTGACCTTTGACGATTTGGAATCTCAATCTCCTGAAACTTTGCAAGCTGTCACCTATGGTTGTGATGCTGTTGAACTAAGAGTTGATCATTTGAAAAGTTATGAACCTGAATTTGTCAACAGACAAATATCGTTACTAAACATGGCAACCGAGTGTTTACCAATTGTTTTCACAATCAGAACAAAAAAACAAGGTGGTTTATTTCCTGATGAAGAATACAAAGAGTATTACGCTTTGTGTAAAATGGCAATGAAAGCTGCAGTTGAATATATTGATTTAGAATTGACTTTACCAGAACACATTCAAACTAGTATTTTCCAAGAAAAGACTTTATGCACCAAAGTAATTTCTTCTCATCATGATTTTGCTGCTGAGTTCCCATGGACTCATGTCGAATGGGAAAACAGATACAATGATGCTGTTGGTTTAGATACTGATATTGTCAAATTTGTTGGTACCGCTACTAAATTCCACGATAACTTGTTATTAGAGGAATTTAAATTGAAACACACAGTTAAACCTTTGATTGCAATTAACATGACTGAAAGGGGTAAACTCTCAAGAGTTTTGAATAATTTAATGACACCAATCACCAGTGATTTATTGCCATCAGCTGCTGCTCCTGGACAATTGACTATTAAGCAAATCAATGAATTGTATACTAGTTTGGGCGGTGATTTGACTGCTAAGAAATTTTATGTTGTTGGTAAACCAATCAGTCATAGTAGATCTCCAATCTTACACAACACCGGTTACAGAGTTTTGGGATTGCCTCATACTTTTGAAAAGTTCGAAACGGACAACGTGAGAGAAATTAAAACTCTTTTATCAGATCCAGCTTTGGGTGGGTTAGCCGTGACTATTCCATTGAAAATAGACATCAATGAATGTTTGGATGAAGTTTCTGAAGCTGCCAAAATGATGAAAGCAGTAAACACTGTGATTCCACTAGGTGACAATAAATTTAAAGGTGACAACACTGATTGGATTGGTATTTCTGATGCTTTGATTAACAACGGTGTTCCTTCCAAATTGCAAGACAACTCCGCAGGTTTGATCGTTGGTGCTGGTGGTACGTCTAGAGCTGCTATTTATGCTTTGAAAATGTTGGGTTGCTCTAAAATTTACATGGCCAACAGAACAACTTCTAAATTACATGATTTAGAAAAAGATTTCCCTGATGATTTCAACATTGAAGTGATTGAAACAGTTGAACAAGCACAAACCATTTCAGATAAAATTTCAGTTACGGTTAGTTGCATTCCAGCTGATAAACCAATAGACGAATCATTGCTTGCCAAATTGGAAGTTTTGTTTACCAAAACTGACAACTCAAGTACTGGATTTAACAGCACTCTTTTAGATGCTGCCTACAAACCAAGAATAACCCCAATTATGCAGCTAGCCAATGAAAAATTTGGTTGGAACATCGTTCCTGGGGTGGAAATGTTGGTCTATCAAGGTGTTGCTCAATTTCAAATTTGGACTGGATACAAAGCACCTTTCAAGCCTATATTTGAAGCTGTTGTCAATGATGATTGAATGAATGAATTAAAGTATGTACCTATTAATTTTTGTATAGTTAAGAAATAACAAAAGTGTTTTCACGTGACGTTGTGTTACTTTGAATTTGAAAAGAGTTTATCTTTCTGAAAACACGAACGAGTTATATTTAATTGAAGACAACCTAAACAGCCAAAGGTGAAAAAAAACACAAAAGTACAATGGGAGGGAGGTTTGTAGGAGAAGATCCGTATGACTCTACTACATTTGGTAAATCACTATCTTTAAGAGTGGATGGTGGTGTAAATGCCGTTTCGATCAATCCATCTGGAAGAGATGTTGTGCTAGCCAACAAGCAAGGGTTGTATATAGTGGATTTAGACGATCCCTTTCAACCACCAAGGCTTTTACATCATTTGACTTCTTGGCAGGTGGCAGATGTGCAATGGTCACCCCACACAAGTAAACCGTATTGGGTCATTTCCACTTCAAACCAAAAAGCTATGGTTTGGAATTTGGCGCGGAGCTCATCTGATGCAATTGAACATGTTTTGCATGGCCATTCCAGAGCCATCACCGATATTAATTTTCATCCGGATCATCCTGAAATTCTGGCAACTTGTTCGATAGATACTTTTATATTAGCATGGGATATGAGAAGTCCTAAATCACCATATTTTAAAACAGCAGATTGGCGGGCAGGAGCCTCACAAGTCAAATGGAATATTAAAAATCCAAATGTCCTTGCTTCATCACATGCAGACTATGTGTGTATTTGGGATGTGAGAAAGGGAACAACACCATTACATACTCTAACGGGACATACCAGTAGTGTTAACAATATATCTTTTGACTCAAAGAATGAATCGCGGCTTATGACTAGTTCCAATGACGAAACTGTGAAATACTGGGATTACGAACTTAATTTGAAAGAGCCTATGAAAACAGTTGAGACAGATTTCTCTGTTTGGCGTGGTCGTTATTTGCCCTTTGGTGATGGTTCATGTGTGATTCCATTGCTTGGTGGTGAAAATACTGTGTATCTTATGAATAATGATACAGTAAATGATGTTGATGAAAAACCATCAGTAAAATTACAGCCCATATATGAATTTAAAGGTCACAAAGATAGAGTAACTGATTTTCTATGGAGATCCAGACACAGTGAAAACACTTTTGTTGATGATAGGGAATTTCAACTTGTAACGTGGTCTAATGATTCTGATTTAAGATTATGGCCAATACCAGACTCGATATATGAAAAAGTGTCATTTTCAAGAAAGCAAGATTTAAAGACAGCTTTGCCAGACTTTGATTATCAAAGTTTCAGAAAAGAGCCAGCAGCTAAAAAAATAGGTCAATTTTCAGGTGATCTACTTGGAACAGTCGATTCGTTTAGATATCCAAAAGAGAAGTTTGTTTCAAGCTCTTTGCTGAACTCAAACGAGGGTGATATGTCGATCGATCATATGGCATGGTTGAGTGGTGTGAAGCTTATTGACACTGATAACGATGTAACGGGGGATTTTTTGGACGTTGAAGAAACTTATAATGGTGTTTCGGTAGCTTTCAAAAATCTTGGAGAAGAATTCAGCAGTGTGGGACACAAATTTTCTAAAATTGGATTTGAAAAGATATCTGTTTCGACAGGTGAATTGGTTATGACATTGTACGGACCTTGGAATAGCTCAAACAAAGAAGCATTAATATTTTTGAGAATACAAGTCAAGTTCCCAAAAGGTTATCCAAAGAAAAGTAAATACCCCAAATTTCATATTGAAGAGAACAGAGATTTGAAACCTGAGACTCGACATGAAATTGAAAGTAAAATCGAAGAAATTTCCAGCAAGTATACTGAAAAAGGACAGCATTGTTTGGAAGCATGTTTGCGTTATTTACTAGGAGAAAAAGTTGATCTTAAAGCGTTGGATCAAGAAGACGAAACTTTAATGGATTTTGATGTTATCAAAAAATTAGGACTGGATGATGAGTGGAACACACAACAAACACAGACTGAGGATAAAGATTTTGGTGGAGACTCTAATGTGTTTGACCGCGAAGAGTTTGATACTCTTGATGACACTATGGATGATAAAATTTTGAACAGCAATGTTCATAATACCGGTTTTGACAGCACACCTGTGCCCAAGGGATGTGGTGCGGTTTGGACCGCACAGGGTCAATTGGTATGTTTTTTTGCAACCTCTTCAAAATCTGAAAAACAGCAAAAAGTTCAAGAAAAACTTTTCAAATTTAGTGCTAGTGGTATACAAAGTTTTGGTACATTTAAAAAACACTCACCAGACCGTAACACTTTAGAAAAGCAGCATAAACCACGTCCAAAAACATACCTCGAAACTTTAGACAATGGGAACAGAAGAAAATCAGTTACTAATGAGATGAAGTATTCCAATTCGAGTGATAGTTCTGCAATTCAGATTAGTTCTGAGGACAGTAACGATGACGATGATGATGATGAAGATGAATTTAATGGTGATGATTTTGATGATTTATATGAAGGCGAAGATCTCGATGAAGATTTTGATGATTTATTGACCAACGACATAACTTTTAGAACCAAAATTCCTATGATTGCGTTGAAAACTCCGTCTGCGTATGATGCGTTTAGTGAAAGTGGGAAAACTATTGACTCTTTTAAGATTAATAAAAATATTGTTTCGATCTTGGATTTTTCCCATGTGATTCCTGATGATATAAATTTAGCACTAAACTATAGATTGATGGGAGAGGAACCCGACGTTTTATGCAAATACAATGCTACTGTTGCGGAGAAATTTGGTTATGATGACATGTCGACTTGTTGGAAAATGGTCTCTGACATGCTTCTTTCTCATTCAAAAGATATTTTCAATCATCAAGACTGGTGTTATGATGTTCATGGAGGACAACTATTTATTAAACAAATTTTTGCATACTATGAATTGACTAAAAATATTCAAATGCTGGCTATGCTTGCCTGTATATTAGTGACTCCAGGTGTTTCTAAAAAACTAGAAAGCATAGTGGACACTGACATGGTAGAGAGTGTGATATCTTATGATGCAGAACGTCAGCCTCATTCTAATTTTCTTGTTTCACCCGGTGAAATAAGTTCATCTTATTATTCTAAAAACCTCAGTGCCGACAGCACATCCATTAGATCAGAAAACTATTTTAATTACAAAGAAGCTGTATCGCGTAACAACAGTATTCACCACTCTATTACCCCAATGGATCTTCAAAGTAACAGCATGGCTCTTGATGAATTTGATGACATTTATAATAAATTGCCAGATGTAAAAGTTGAAGTTTTAGCAGCAGAAGTTTCAGATTTTCATAGAGACGACGTTTACTCTTTATTGAGTCAAGAAGACGAGGTAAAATTAAGAAATTACAGACATCAATATGCTGAGTTACTATACGAATGGGGTCTCCCTGTGCATAGAGTCAAAGTGTTGAAATTTAACATAAATCACAATACTGAATCTGGGTTTATAAACACTTTGAAATCCAGCAATAATAGTGATATTTACAGAGGTGTAGAGTCACAATGGATTCAATTGGTTGTGGCAGACGAAATTCGAAATAATAAATCTGTTGAATACACTAAAATTCACAACTGTGTATTGTGCAACAAACCAGTAAAGAAGAGACTGTTCGTTTGCAACACCTGCCAACACGTAATGCATTCTGAGTGCTCCGACAAATGGTGGGATGAAAATGACGAATGTCCAACAGGTTGTGGCTGCCATTGTCTATTCACTGTAATTCCGGCTTGAATTTTTAAACGTTCAAGTAATTTTAACGGCTACAATTCAGTACCCATTTAATTAGTATCCGGCTCGTTTAGCTATGCGAGAGGTTTTTTTTTTTTTTTTTTCTTTCTCTTTTTTCTTTTCGGAGATCTATAAAATAAATGGAAAAAACATAATCGGTTAGGTATTTGTTGCTTTTAAGTAATTCTGTTAAGATGTGCCAAAAAAAAGCAGCAAAAGTTCATTACCAATTAACAAAATGAAAGTTGCAGTAATTACTGGTACCAACAGTAATCTTGGTTTGAATCTAGCTTACAGATTATTAGAAAAGCTTCCATCGCACGAAGATGTTACAATGGTTGTAACATCAAGAACTTTACCGCGTGTGAGAGAGTGTGTGGAACTTATCAACAAGTACCATTCGGTTCTTGAAAGATCAGGGAAATTGAGTTTTGACTACCTGCTGGTCGATTTCACAGACATGGTTTCCATTTTGGATGCTTACAAGAGTTTGACAGACAAATATGTTGCAATCAACTATCTATTTATCAACGCAGCACAAGGTGTTTACGATGGAATTGATTGGATTGGAGCATGCAAAGAAATTATGTGCAACCCAATAGAGGGTGTCACCAATCCACATTACAAGATTCAAAGAGTTGGAGTCAAATCTGGTGATGGCTTGGGGATGGTTTTCCAAGCTAATGTATTTGGACCTTATTATTTCATTCACAAATTAATGCCACTTTTAGAAAAGGGTAAATGTAGTATTGTTTGGATCTCAAGTATAATGTCAGATTCAAAATATTTGAAATTCGATGATTTGCAACTTTTGAAAAGTGATGCATCTTACGAAGGTTCCAAGAGACTTGTTGATTTGCTGCATTTTGCCACTTACAAAGATTTGAACAAAAAGGGTATCAAACAATATTTGACTCACCCAGGTATTTTCGCCAGTGCATCTTTTTTCAAGTTTTTGAATTTTTTCACTTATTTCAGCATGATGTTTATTTTTTATCTTGCTAGATGGATGGGGTCTCCATGGCACAATATTGATGGTTACAAAGCTGCATGTGCTCCAATCGATCTTGCTGTAAGGGATGAATCCAATACAGCTCCACAAGATATCAAATATGGTTCTGCCACCACTAGAAAGGGGACATCATACATTAGAGAAGATAAAATTAAAGTTGAAAATGAACAAGTGGTAAAGAAATATTTTGATGATCTTACTGCAGAGTGGGACAAAAAACTTAAGGATCAAATCAAAAACACAAGAATTCCTATGTAAGAAAAATAAAAGAATATTAAATACTAAGATATTGTTTCTTTAGCTAGATCATATTGAGTATATAGTTACATTCGGTTGCTACTATTTGTTTAAAGCCATCAATGAAGCAACAAATGTTAAAATCAATCTTGAACGAACCTCGTTGATATCTTCAGGCACTAACCAAATCAAAGCTCCTAATTTTCTTGCAATAGAAATGGCTAATCTAGCATTGGCATATCTTTCTTCTTCAGTGTTACCTGGAGTGACTAAATCATAATCAACGTAACCTGGTGCTAAACCGTTCAAAACATCAAGTAAAAAGTGAGCACTAGATAATGATGAATCGTTGAAATTTCTGATCTTGGAAGATTTCCCACCTTTAGAAACTTGGCCCTGAGCCCATGCCAAAATTTCACTATCAGACAAGTTCTTACCCTTGGATATACCCTTCATGGTCAAAACAATATTTCTTCTCATTAATTGCCAGACCAAACCCAAAGTTAGCAATTTATTACCATCAACAATGTCTGCACCTTCTATACCAACCAAACTGAATTGGTTTTCTTTACCTAAATCCACAGCGTAGTTGTTATTTTCCAAAGCTTTAAATCTAGATAAAGGATTACCATTGGATGGCCTTTGGTTGATTCTTTTGTTGTTTACAACACCGGGCATAACTTTTTCGTAGGCTTGTAACAAAGCCAATCCATCTTTCAAGTCTTCGAAAAGAGTGACAATTGGTGGATCGACATCTAATGAATTTAACCAAAGAGTAAAAACTCTTGCTTCTCTTTCTCCCTCAGCGTCAAATTCTTCAATTTCTGGCTTTTCTTCTTCAGTGATTGGATCTAAACCAGGATGGGTATTGAACAAATGAGCAACAAAAGCTAAATTCAATTTTGGATTTCCTGCAACTAAAGCTTTTGATGTCAAATATTTTCTACAATCAAGTTTTTCAGCATTTTCTAGAATTTGTTCAGCTCTTGTAAGTAGATCAGGAGTTTGCAAAGGTTGTTTAGAGCACAATTCTGGAGCTAATTGATTCAATAAAATTGTATAATTTTCACCATCTTTAATATCTCCTGAAAAATTAGCAACTCTTCTTTCCCAACCTGCTTGTTTCAAATGGTAATTAAACCATCTAATCAAAATTTTTTCCGGAGCCAATCTCAAAAACTCTTCCAAAGTTTCATCATCTTCTAATAAACGGTATAATTCAGGATGTAATTGAATATCAATTTTATTAAGTAAACCTCTTCTAATAATTTGCCAAATCATACCCAAAATCAAATGTTCCTTACCATCAATGATATCTTCTGGATGAACATTAACAACAACACATCCAATAGCTTTAGCAGAGTTGATAACAATGTTTGCATTTTCACCAGCAGTAAATTTGTTTAAAGGTTTACCATTTTTAGGCCAGTTCAATACTCTGGTATCGATGGTATCTGGAACAGAGTCATTAATCAATTTAGATAAAACCAAACCGTCTGTACATTCATCAAATAATTGGAAAGTGTCTGTTGGAAATGGAAGTCTATCACCAATTTCCGCATCACCAGCTAGTACACTGTTGATATGCTTGGTAAATTCACTTCTTTCTTCTTCGTTGATGGTGTGAGTAGTACCGCTGGTAGACCCACTAACCACAATTCTGGCCTGAGCACCGGAACCTTTCAATTGTAAAGTGCTTGCCTCTTTGGAAGCAACAGCAATGTTATCGCTAGTATTAACACCGGGAAACGAAACAGCAGGAGCAGAAGAAGAAGACGGATGACCAGAAGTAGATGAAGAGTCTCTCAATTTCGCAACCAATTCTACGTAATCTTCCAATTCAACATGGCCCGAAGCATCAACACCCACCTGTTTCAAAGTCTGTCTAGCTTGATCGTATGAGACTTGCCCGTTTGCAGAAGCAGCTTCCAAAGCGTCCTGTTTTTCAATCCAGCCTCTGTCATCGAGGTCTAGGTCTCTGAAACGTTCAATTGTGCTGAACAAGTCTTCTTGAGCCAACTGTGGGAATTTTCTTTGTAATTTAACAATATTCATTGTGTTATTGTTTTGAGGTTTTCTGTCTTTCTCTCTTCAAATTTTCAGATTAAAATAGTAGCAGGAACAACTTTCATTATATATATGTGTGCCAAGATATGTGTATAACCCCAAGTCCTATAAAAACGGCGTGTATGCAATATCTATAAATAGGAACGCCTCATAATTTCATACTACAATCAAAGCCCCCTCTCCCACACCCCTACATCAAAAAAGAAAAAAAAAATAAAAAACAAACTCAAAAATGACGAAAGTCAGAGAATGTTAAAGCATTGAAGTGTTCTTTGGCGTGTAAAGTGACATTCAATTGATTAAAATCATTCTTGTGACATCGACGGTACTATATTTACTGTCTTGCTATACTGTATCCTATTATATATCCTAAATAACATATCCTATATCCTATATCCACATACTAAAGCCTGGCGTGGTCTAGAGACCAGATGTCGTGACACAAATCTTTGAAGCGATCGTACTGGAAAGATTTCTGTGAATCATTGTTGCTGCTGTTGTTGCCAAAACTATCTTGAAATAAAGATCCCCTGTTGGAAAACGGTGTCGTCAAGTTTTTCAAGTTTTTCAAAAGCATTAGTTCTTTTTTATTTTTTTTATATATCTTGTATTGTTCTTGTATTTGTTTGTTGTTAAGAAACTGAGACACTTTTCCAAAAGTAGAATTGTCGTTTGACTCAGCAAAGAACAGTTTCAATTGAGATACGTATACGGGGTCCTCTTTTTTTTGGTTATTTGTTAACGCATCTTTGTGGTTTGTGCTCTGTTCAAATTGCAAAATATGTTGTTTTTGTTGTTGTTGTTGCCTGGATAACCCAGCAGGCATCAAAGTGTGTTTGTTATTGTTCCTGTTGAAGTTGAAAAACTTATTGCTAATGCTGCCCTGTAACTCAGAGAAAAGGTTATCTCCTCCTTTTATTCTCAAATTATCCCTTGATCTGTTATCTTTTTCACTCAAAAATTCACCCAAATCTTCATCTGATATTCCTGAAATTTTTTGCAATATTCCATTTCTCTTCCCACTGTTTGTAAGTTCATCTCTGTATGTAATGCCATCGCATTCATTCATTTCATCGTCACAACACGTAGTGTGAAGGTCTGGTCTGAAATCTTCCAGAGTTGAATGCTTATTTCTGTGAAATATAAGACAGTGGGTGGTTTGTTCTGTTTGAAGAAGCAGTTTCTGTTTGGCCTGGGAAAGAGGCTCAATGCTGTTTAAACACTTGTAGTCATATAATGTCCCCTTCGCATTGTTTATTTCTGAGGCTCCTTTCTCTTCGTTTTCTTCTTCTTCCTTAACCTCTTTTTCATTATCATCATCAGAGCTGAGAATTGTGTCACTGATGAATCTTTGAGAGTTCCGTAAGAAAACCTGTTCGTTCCCATTTTGTGGCGGTGCCCTGTTCAAATAATTAACCCATTTGGTATCCATTTCCTCGGTATTGTTGTCTCCTTGTACATGAATACGTGGAGAGTCTTGGAAAAGATTCCCTACTGTTGCTGTTGTTGATGATTCTTTCTTTTTTTCAATGGATCTTGTCCGCATCTGAATGGTTCCTGGTGAGGGTATAACTGGTGGCGGCACACTGGGTGTCGTTGCAGGCAAATTACTACCTTTGGGAGTCTTGTACGGTGTTGTTCCAAATAGCTGTCTCCTCTTATGTTCTGGCATTGTTCCTTTTCTTGTCTTGATTATTTAGCTGCTCAACAATGTTTGTTAATTTGTCTTTGTCTCTGTTTGTGTAAAATGAATCAATCGGGTTTCCGCAATTTTTGCAAACACAACTTTTAAAAGAGAGCATATATATGTAAGATTAAATTCAAGACAATATATAAAATTACACACTATACAAGTCCACTCAGGGTCAGTCTCTCTAGAAACGGTGACAAATCGTCTTTCCTAATCTCTATGATTGAAGTTTCAAAATTATCTATTCTGACTTTTGCACCGGTCTCGTTAGCGATCAATTGGAAGGCCACAGTAAAATTGTTCAAAAGAGGTTCTTTCTTTAGCAGAGCAAGACCCCTTGGGTATTTGGGAGCCATCCCAGCACACAGATAGGTATCTGTTTCTGGATCCAAAGCAGCCAAGACCAAAGGTAAAAGCGTTTTGTCATCCGAGCTTTCGGAACAACAATCCAGAATCCAGTTCCCAAGTCTCAGCAGAGTCAAGGGGTTCTTGTACAAAGCAAGATCTGGACCATCCAGTAGAACGCATAATCTATAAATTCTCAAATTCTTGATCAACCTTTTTTCCAGAATGGCCACACCTGTATCAAAAATATTTTTCTGTAGTATTTGGGCATATTCTATTCCCTTGTTCAATTTCCTTAGATTGGTATCATCTAGTGCATCCCAACTTTGCCAAAAATTACTCAACCAGGTTTTGCTTCTTTCTTTTAAAAGCTCATTAATTGGTTTCTCATCACCAATTAAAGCAGATTCTTTATTATTATTGTTGTTGTTATTGTTATTGTTGAACGTGTTGAGAGAAGAAGAATGATTAGGATCTGTAAAAGTGGATATCCCGGTTTTTAGATTGACTTCCAGTAGAGAGTTGATACCTTCTAAGAATTCATTTGCACTTATAGATCCTCTATATCCACTAGTTCTAATAAACCCATCTTTCACAATATCATCTAAACCATAAGAATCTAAATTTTTTTGGAAAATATTACCTAATTCTTTTTTTATATCGTTATTCATGTAAAGCCAATTTTTTTGAGCCTCCAAAAGAGAAATCCCCATTCTAGCAAACATCTTGTGTAATTTCCTCTTACCATTTTCATGCCATAATGTTAATTTGGCATTAACATAGTTGGAATAAAAAAATGAATCGTATAATGATGAAAATCTCAGAAGGTATAGATGGTAATCTCTCTCAATAGTGATTTTCAAAGTATCGGGAGTCTTTATAGCAGTGGTTGAATTGCTTTCTGATGCACTTAATCTTTTCACTTCATCTGCAAGCAAAGGGTAAAGCCTTTTGTAAACTTCAGGATATAATGTGTCGAGAGATGAGGCACCTAGGATAGTTAGCCATAAAAAGTTTAAATTGGTTTCACCCAGTGCAGACACTAAAGAGTAAACTTGAACAGATAAAGAGTTTGATATTTTACCACCTTGAGTGTAGTATTTTTGAATTTTTTCTTGCAATTGGTGAAACTCTTTTCTTTGTTTTTTCAATTTTTGTTTATGCACATATCTTTCATCAACTTTTCTTTTTAATGGATTTAGCTCTCCTTCTTCGTCCTCATTTTCTGAGTCTGAATCTGAGTGATTGTCGTCATCATTGTCATCATCGTTGTCATCATCTTCATCGTCAACTTCCTCTTCAGAATCAATCTCCTGATCTAATTGTAACAATCTATAATATGCAGTTTTTTCATCTTGTAATTCATCATCAATTGTGCTATCATCAAAACAAGTTACTATTTCAGATCCAAAAATGTTATCCAGATTCCAAGGTCTGTGGGTATCCAGCACGTACAAAAACCTCTTTAGATCTGTATTTCTATTACTACTGTTATTACTCTGAAACTGATTATCGCTGTTGTTCTCAACATCAGTTTGCTCATCTTCATTCTGGTTAACTTCAAAAAATGACTCTAGATCAACCATTCCTCCACATCCTATCAAGAAAACAGATGTGATATTCTCATCCAAATTCATATAATGTTCTTTCAAATCAGAATACCCAAAAACGGGCACAATTTGCAGTTGAACCAACTGAGATTTCAGAAGACGTGAAAGCATTTTTGTTGCACACAATGCGTCTATGTTCAAACACGACACAAAAATCGCCAATTGGCACGACGAATGCGAAGAAGACATCGCCAATATTTTCTCATACACCCTAGCAAACTGCCTCACATTCACGTACATTGTTTTCTTTTTGGTCTGAATTTGTGTTTTGGACTGTACTTTTACGTTCCATTTTCTCCAGAAGCAGGCAGGCTTCAGTGTCGTGATTGAATATACAAAAAGAGAGAAAGAGAAACGCGAAAAGAAAGTCACGACAGTGATGCGTCGAGAGTGCTCTTCTAACAAAGATGGTGAACAAATTGCCAACACATCGAATATCATACATTATAATCCGTGTTCGGTTGAAGGAAGAGAGGTGGAAAGAAAAATAAATACACACCATGCACTACACCACAACGAAGCTATTTTTGGTTCTGCTTCTTTCGACACTATCTTTTTCATTGGGTTTTGATTTTGGCGGATTTCACCAACAACAACAACAACAACAACAGCAGCACCAATCGTACGAGGACTCTGTTTTAAATAGCAACTGTCAGGGATTTTTATGTTCTGCCACCAAGGATTGTGTAAAAGAATCCATAGACTGTCCGTGTGAGTTCCCTAAGTCCCAGTTGAAGTGTATCTTACCAGATAAGAAAAACTACATCTGTATATCCAAACCAGCCACCAGTGATCCTCTGTTGATGAGTCTATACGACGATCCATCAAAAGGTCCTATGCAAAAAGTGAAAGGCATGAGAGACTGTGGATGGGTGGTTGATGCCTACAATGGGTTAGTTTGAAAAAATCCATTGGTTGTTTATATATATATGTGTATATATATTTAGTCCCTGTGTTTACCGGGAACCCATCTTCTATAAATAAACTCATTTAGCTGTACACTCTTTTCAAAAATTTCTTTCATGTTCTTCTTGTTCCACAGGCTGATAATCTCTTGATCAGTTTTAGTGATAGTGACATATGATAGCACTAACGTTTTTGAAGCGCCACCAATGACCCTAGAAATGCTGGAATAAAATGTGTAATCTTGTTCTTCTTCTGCATCTAGTACTTTGATAGCAAACTCTGCATGAGAAAATGGAGGCCCACGTTTGTAAATTAAATAATCACACCCAAATTTTACACCATCTCGTACACACCATCCATGAGAACGATAAAAGTGATACACTGTGTATTTCTTGATGAAATCCAAGATGTCTAGAGATTTCGAATAAACCTCAGCCAACTCAGCAATAGATACATCAACCACTTTCAATCCATACGTTAAGAAAAAAGTTTCTACTGGAGATAAAATGTAGGTTTCGATATCTTCTGTTATCACTGGCTGAGTCTCGCTTTGTGATGATGGTAGCGATGCCTCTTTGGCAAACTCCAACTCTTTGTCTCTGAGTTCTCTTAGAAACTCTTTTTCTTCTAAAAGAAGTGTATCTGAGTCTGCAATCCCCTCTTTTCTTAGCTCTAACTGTTTTGCCTCAAATTGCAGTCTGGCTTGTTTGAAAACAATTCTTTGTTGTCTTCTCTTCTTGGTGACTTCTTCAAGAGAAACTTTGTTTTTGTTGTTTGTGGTGTTTCTCTTGAACCATGTTGCCTCTGTTCTGCTTAAAGACCCCTTACCAAAGAACCCATTTTTCCAAAGATAATCACGACCCTCTTTTTGAAGTACAGTTATGTCAAGGATATTCTCAACTGGACAATGTTTAATGGAAATAGGTATCTTGTTGATTTTGTTCGATTGAGTTATAAGCTGATATGCCCAGTATGCCCATGAAATTGGATTGTTCAAGATAAGATCAGGCAAGTCCAAAGGATGCACTGGCAACGGGTTCTTATACCTGTGCTGTTGTGGAATATACTTTCTTCCCCTTGGTTTGGCCATTCTTCTTTTTGGTTTTTCTATTCTCTTTAGATGTGATTTGATAGTTAGTCCCCAAGATGAGCTTCGTTTCCAAAATTTTCAAAAAAAAAGCACAAAGATATACATTCAAGTCAAGAAATAATTAATAACATCATTACAATGTCACATATATATAGCCTTTTTGAGCTTACTGTAAGACTCCTCTGTCCCTCTCTCTTTAATCCGTTTACATTCAATATTTAAGTCAGATACCGTTGTAGTCATAAAAGTAAGATTATCTTCATGAAAATTTTGCCTATAAGACTTTTCGATATCAAAAAAGAGATACCTGTCCATCTTACAATAGCAATCAAGCTTTGGTTTTATCATCACTTTAAAATTATAATAATGCAAAAAAAGATAAAAGAGGGAAATACTTTGTCTGTGAATAGGCATCTGAATACACACCCAGTCAACCTTGACTAGTCAGTTTTTCAGAGCTTGCATGTGCCGGTGCTTTTCCTTTTTCATTTTGATATAAATCCATTTTAATCAAACTAATCCATCTTTCTTTATAACAATGAACTATCTTCATAATCCATGCTTTGAGAAATTGATCTAATGAGCAAATCAAAAATTGGTTTTCCCGAAAAAAAAGCACAGAGGGCTTTTTTTCTCTCTTCACAACGATAATTGATTAAAGACATCTTGTTTTCAACAAATTGTAATAATAACTAACTAATAATAATAATAATAATAATAATAGTAATAAATATCTAAACAATTATTTATATAAAAATATCTTTAATGTACATATTCTACATTGAAGCTAACTCCGAGAAATATTGACGTAAGATAATTGACAACATCTCAGGTAGTTCAGTAATGTCATGAACAACAACATAAAATTCAAATGGAAAAGTATCTAAATATTTTTCAACTTTCAATTGCATGTTACCCAAATGGTCAGGCACGTATTTGACTTGATTCATTTCCATAATAGATTCATTAGCATTGATACCATCAATAATGACAAAGACCAACATGATCTTATTTTCTCTAGCACGTCTAACCAATCTTTCAATAGTGTCATGATCTTCACAAACACCATCAGATAAGATGATTTCTAATTGCCATAAATCAGAATTACCATTTCCAGAAGAGCGGGCTCTATCAAAAATTTTGATAGATTCAGCACACAATTTCTTTATATCGGTCTTGGTATCTTGGAAATCAAACCATTGGAAAATTTTAGATCCAGATTGTTGACTAAACTGTTCATCAAATTTATGAACCTCTTTTGTATTTTCACCAAATCTTACAATACTTAATCCCCCAGATTCTAATTGAGTTAAAGCTTTAGAAACTAAGCAAATACTTTGGAAGGCTAAATCAACACTCTTGGATTCACTCATACTCTTGGAATTATCAACAGCAATCATAATTTGGTATTGACGTTTACTTGGTTTTGTTCTTCTTAACCAAATTTTATCCTTACGGAATTGAGAAGCAATATATGGAATGATTCTCTTCATATTTAATCTCTTACCAGTTTTGTAATCACCTTTTAATTTAGTAGCTAAAGTTGGCTCCAAAATCAATCTTAATTGTTCACTTAAACCAGAAGCTAGCTCATTGGTTTCGATTTCACTCTTTCTCCATAAAGCAGAACTTTCTTCTAAATCTCTAACAGGTTCAAACTCTTCATTTTCTGTATTCAAATCAACTTGTTCAATTAATTGATCCAATTCATCCAAATCGGACATGTTTGTGAGTTGGGAATTCATTAATCCATTTTCAAAAGGATCTTCTTCCACTTTTCTTTCACCAATAAATGCACCTTTGGTTTCACCATTTGGATCAGCATCTTTGGATTCCTCCAAATCATCTTTAGAATCTTTTCCTTCGATATCCATGTCAACATCTTCAATTTTCACATCGTCTTCGTCATTTTCCAAATCATTATCCAGGTCAGAAGAAACATCTGCATCGTCATCAATAGCTTTTTCTTCATCAATACCTTGAGCTTCCTCTTTATTTGCAGAGCCTAAAGCTTGAGTATCTGTTTCAGTGTTTTCTCCATCAACGTGTTCAAATTCATCAGGTCTCTCATTAGACTTTTGTTCATTTTCATTCTTATCATGAGTTCCTTGTTCTTGAATATCTTGATGACGTCTGTGAAACTCTTTCAAGACATCACCCAATTGTTTCAAACTCTCTTTGGCTTCTTCTCTGGAAGAATTTGTTTGCTCTTCATTCGATTGTTTTTCTTCTTGTTGAGCTTGAGTAGCGCCTGCGGCACCAATATCCTCTTGCTCTTCTGAAGCTACTGCATCAGCACCGGTACCTTTGGTTCCTTGGTCTTGTTGGGTGGTCGTATCTTGATTGATATCGAGCTCTTCTTGTTCAGTTACCCCTTGTAAACCTTCAACGTTGTCATCATCTTCATTAGCAGCATTTTCTTCTCCTCCTTTAGACTGTTCTTCCTTTTCTTCAACCTCACCATCACTATCTTCACTTTGATCAGCGTTTTCTTCATTTTCATCATCTTGTTCAACTGTGTCTTGATCATCTTCTGCATCCATGTCCAAATCTTCATCCCCAGCATTGTTGTCTTCAGAATCAATTTGTTCTTCCTCGTCGTCATCTTCCAAATCATCGGCATCATCGGCATCATCTTGAGCTGGTTTACCTTCGTCCATATCCAAATTATCTTCAAACTCATCATTTTCTTCATCATTTTGGTCCTCTGTTTCACTTTCGCCATCATCGACATCAGAATCTAAATTGATATCCTCTGGCAAGTCCATAGTTTCAACTTCAGGAACATTTGATTCCAATTTTTCATTTTCGTCATTTTTCACTTCGTCTTCTTGTTCACCAACATCTTCTTCATCAGATGCATTTTCGTCGTTTTCATTCTTTTCTTCGTCTCCTTCTTCTTCTTCCTGATTCTCCATGTCTTGATCATCGTCATTGTTGCCCTGAGGATCTTTATTTTTGTCATCCTTCTTGGAATCGTCGTTTTCATCTTTCTTCTCTTCTTCATCTTCATCACCAGCTTGAATATCTTCATTGTTTTCTTGATCAGGCATTTTATCAGAATCTTTTTCTTTGGTATCTTCAGGAGCTTCTTCGTTCCACATTTTATCGTCAATAGCATTTGGATCGTCTTCGTTCAAATCATCGATAGCTTCGTCCATCTCCTTTTCTTCATCTTCATCTTCGTCATCTTCGTCATCCTTGTCGTCTTGATCAGATGCGTCTTCCAAATCACCAGCAAAATCATTTTCCATTTCAACTGCATCATCTTCTTTGTCATCTTCATCTTCTTCATCGTCGTCTTTGTTCTTTTGATCAGGATTTTTGGTTGAAGCATCTTCTAACAAATCTTCATCTTCTTCGACTCCCTCTGTATTGTTTTTCTGACCTTCACCATCACCCAAACCAGTACCGTCTTGTAAGTTGTTGTCCTCAGTGGTTTCTGAAGGAAGTTCTGGAGAACAGAACCCATCTTTAGCCAAAGAGTGCAACAAAGAGCACAAAACATACGTAGATTTACAGTTATTGTAGTAATTGTTTTTACTCATGTTTAGGACCATCACCAACAATTTGTAGTATTGGTTAATAATAGGCATAGTGTAGGACATGATAGCTTTAACATATTTGGTTTCAGCGGAACTGAAAGTAGTGGATTTGATGATGTCAACACACTGAGAGAAATACTCGGTAATTTTAGCAGCAAACAAATTTTGAACATAAGACATAATTCTTTGATTGGAGTTTGCAAGCCACTTGTCATCTTCTTCTGAAATAGAAGTTGAGTTGATGTCATTGATTTTTTGAACAGATAACATAACTGTTGTGTAAACTTTTCTAAAAGCAAGATCGACAGCTTGTAATGTAACTGGCGAGAAATCACATGGGGTGTAAGATATTCTAACACTTTTAATCCAAGAAACCAAAGTGTTGGACACAAAACGTAAATTACCTGAAATTCCTTCCAAATAATTTACAAATTTGTCCAGGACTGCATTCATGGCATTGATATGAGCAGAATCAATGTCTGTCAAAACTCCATCATTAATGTAAGCAGTAAAACCTTTGACTTGATTGTTGAACTCGTTGATTTTTCTAGAATCGAAAAGAATCCCACTAGCAGCACAACTTTGTGAAATAGCAGATAATGCAAAGTCAATTAAATTTGGTAACCATTCTGCTATGTATTGGAAATTTTTCATTTCGGTATACAACGTAGCATTCTTCAATTCAACCAATTCATCATTACAAACGACTTGCTCCATTGTCATACGCAAAGCATCAAACTTTTGGTAAGCCTTAGAAAGTTTTGATAATGGTGTTCTTGTAGCAATCAACGAAAACATTAAATTTTCAGCAATAGCGGTCGATTTTGTAATGTCAGCAGCAGGAACTTCATCGTTGGGCATAGAGACTGCATTTCTCATTCTTGGCAATAGGTCCAAAATTTTGAAATAGTAACTGTCACAGGATTCGTATTCAGTTCCTGTGAAACTACGGCTATTTGCCAAAATAGATGTCACAGAACCTTGCACTTTGTGAATGTCTTCTCTAAAATTGGTTTTTAATCCCATACGTCTTAGCTCTTTGATAGAATCACTCAATAATTTTCTTTTCAAAACTTTAAGAGCAGCAAGCTCTTTTTTTTGTTCTTTCTTAAAAACTGAAGGTGTTTCTGCTCTCAACCGATCAGCTTCTCTTTTTATATCCAGAACAAAATCAAAAAAGTTTGGTAGACTTTCTGTATGCACCTTATTGATATAAATTGTTAAATTTCTGTTGACTAAATCAACATTTTTCAATGGGGACGTTCTGTCATCCCACCCTGGAATTTCCAAAACTAACTTTTTAGAAGCTTCAAAAGATCCGTCATATCTGAAGGTTGGAGCAAACGTGTTGAATCCAGCTTGACTGGATTTTTCTGATAATTGTAATCCTCCTTCGATAAGTTGAGATACGGGCTTGCTCAAAACGTCTCTATATTTACGAACCAACTTGTACAAATTGTTGTGAGAGCAACGAGAACTTTGTTTCAAAGCATCAACGTTGACATCTTTCCAACTAGCTAGTAAGATAATTTCCTTCATGTCTTTCTCCAAATTTTTTCTGCTCATAGTCAATTGTTCTTGAATAGAAGGCAAAAATTGTTCGTAAAACGAAATACTATTAGCCAAAGCATGTTCAACGTAGGAATCAATGTTTTTGTTCATTTTAACGTTATTCAAAAAAGCTTTGATCAAAGACAACCGAGAAGCATATTCCCCATAAGTACTCTTGCTAAAGTACAAATTCAGAGAAGCCAACAATTTGGTTAAGCTTTCGGTAAAATCGGCTTCTTCGGAAGAAATGTAAGCAATAACTATACTTTCAAATAAATAAAACCACCATTTACCAATATTTTTTTCCAATTTCTCATCTTCAGCATTGAACAACCCATTCCATGTCAATAATTCAAGTTTTCTCCATGAAACAATTAGGTTTGTGAGTTCTAATGAGTGTTTGCTCAAAGAGACTTGAGAAGAAGCGTATTTTTCCCAATCACTCACAAAAGTATAAATTTGCTCAATTTTTTGCAACAACCTCGCGATGGCTGTGTCTATTGGATAGTTCAAAAATTCGTGACAAATTCTGAAAATTTCGTTCAAGGTAGCGTGTTCCGGCCATTCTTGCAAATGTTTGGTAACAGAGTCAAGCAAGTTTTCAACAGCTTGCATGGATTTTTTAGACTCTACCAATGAGTAGTCATGGTAAAAATCAATTTCCGAAATGTTGTTTTGACTTTTAAAAGAGCCAATTTCTTTGGACATTTTATGGACAACAGTAAGTAAAGCACTTTCGTTTAATTGAGCAGTTTTGAAATCTTTTGAAGTTTCAATCAAAGCAGAAACCTCTGCACCTTTGTCAATGATGTCGTAAATATCAGAGCGCTTATGGTTAAATGTGTTCATGAACGATTTAGCAATTTCATAGTAAGCATCGTCAGCAGACACGTTGGATCTGTTTTGAGAAGGAACTGCATCAATCGCCATCATGTCATCATAATCTGGAAACATCGCTCTGAACTCTTCATCTGCTTGAGCTTCCATGTCATAATTGTATCTATATGATCCTCCGTCTTGAGCTGCTTTTTCTTCTTCCTTCATACGACGCAGCGACCATCTGTAATACAATGTTTGCAATGTCTCATTATACATATCCAACAAATCTTCTGGACAGCCTTGAAAATTAAATATTTCCATGAAAAAAGAAAGAATTACTTCTATTTCAATATTTTCGCAAGTTTGACTTTTAAAATACTGAGTAAAAATTGCAAAACCCTCAACAATGTTGCTCTTCACAGAAACATTCAAAATGTCAATTGGCCAAGAAGAAGAAGCTTCAACTAATTTTGCGTCTTCTTCCAATTGTTGTTTTGAAATATCCAAACCAAACTTGATGGCATAAACAAACCCAGCCAAAATATCATTCATATCAGCATAAATGGTGTACTGAGACGACAATCTTGCTAAGAATTGAGATGTGTTTTGCTCAAACATTTGTAATTTATCTGCCAAATTTTCATCTTGTATTTCAGCACGAGAATTTGTGGCTTCTAATAAATAATTAATTTGCTCTGCGTCAACGGAAGAATCCATAAACGCATTCCACTCGTCACACAATGGATCAATCGAAGAATCCGGACGGAAAACTCTTGGTTTTTTTGGGGCATCATCAGAAGTGACCGCGTAAATTTTCTCCTCTGCTAAAAGCCTAGTGTCACCACTAACGACAGTTCTGATCGTGGTCCATTCGGTAACCAGTAACTCGTAAAACTGTTTGTGTTTGGTAAAGTTGTCAAACAAAACATAGTCACTAATTGCAGGATCAAAAGAGCAATCTGGAACATACAAGTTCATACATGCTACACCAAAACGAACCCAATTTCTAGCAATATTTTTCAAGTCCTTGGATGTATCATCCAAAATTTCTTTGAAGTAAAGATTAAACATTTTTAAGAATAGTGTATCTTCAAACAAAGCCTCAGGATCAGATGATTCTAAATCTTTTAGCGTAATTGTACTTGAGGTGTGAAGCAAGCAAATTTTTAAAATCCAGTTGTTTAGCATTTTAACATAAACTTCAATTTTATCTTGTAGGATTTCTTTTGAGACCACAATAACAGACTTTAGTAATAGTTTTGCATCATCCAGGGTTTGATTGATTTGGAATCCTTGAGAAGTCTTCATTTCATTGGATTTGATGATAGATTTGACAAATAAATTGGAGTAAAATACTGTGTCTGCATGAGAAACGTATTTACCCGATTTGTTTTCCCATAACAAATCAAAAATTTCTGGATAACTAAACATGTTTGCATCTTTTTTGATTAACAATTCAGTAGACATTTGTGAGTTTGTAGAGATTTCTCTAATGACATTCTCAACCTCTTCCTTTTTGCTGAAAAGATTTCTCATCAGGTCTTTGTATTCTTCTCTAAAGAAATGATTTCTTTTGATCAAAAATTTATCGGAAATCTCATTCAATTTTTCTAAACCTGTCTCAATCTTTTCCAAAACTAAAACTACATCATCCAAAGATCCATCAAGCACTTTTTGATTGACATTGAAAAATACCTCTCTCAAGTCTTCAATGAATCCATATGATTCCTTAAATTGTTTTTCAGCTTCTTTGTCCAAACGTAAAGACAAGCTTCTTATGTCAATAATAGATGACCAACCATGTTCAGTAGAAGGGTAAACACCCCTGTACTCATTCCAAAACAAAGACATCGATGAACCTCTGCTCATGTTCAATGAGCGATCACAGAGCTCTTTGATTTTTAACAGATTTTCTTTTCCAAAATATTCAGGAGCTTGATCAATCCATTCACTCATGAGCTGTTGATAAACTCTTAATTTTGCTTCGTTTCTGGAGCGAGAGGTTTCGTAAGCACCTAACCAAATGACCAAGAAATCAAAAATTTCTTTGTAAGCATTTTCAGAGTTAATCAAATAGGTAGAGCTTTCTGCTTGTGTGTGTAAAAAGTTTTGAACAAACTCTCTTAAGCAGTCTAAAATAGCATAAATAGGAACTTTGGGTGGCGATTTCAATTTACGACCAAATTCTGTTGCAGCTGACTGTTCCAAATACGACATATTGTCTATTCTACCATTTTTTCCTCTATTCGATACATTTTTCATAACTTCTGACATATCGTAAACCATTGAAAAGACTTTAAATAAATAAACGGCTTCTGGTGAATCCAAAAAGACATTTTTATCTCTCAGTGTGAAAATAAAGTAATTGTTGATGATAGGGTTCAGGTATTCAAATTTTGCTTCAAATAAACTTCTGTTATTTTTAGTGAAAGATGGAAGATTTTCAATAGTTTCAAAAATCTTTCCTAAAATATTTATGGCGTCGTATTGATTTAAACTTTCGATCAAAGAAGAAACACGATCAATAGCATCTCTATGATTGAACTTGGAGTAGCTCATCACATTTTGTTCCCAAGCAGATTGCAAGCTGGCCACAAATCCAGATATTGTATTCAAAACAAAATCTGGTTTGATGTCACTAGATAAGGTTATCATGTCGTGAACTTTGGTGAAATCTTGAGCAAACGAGCAATGCGACGGGACGTACTGACTCAGAGCTTTGACTTTGGCATTTTGATTCAAAGATATTTTATCAAAGGTAGTTGCTCTTTTTTCAATTTGATCAACAAAGATCTCAACACCTCTATTTCTCATTGCTCTTGAAAGTTCCCCATATTTAGGATCCACTGTCAGAAATAATCTAAAGTTTGCATGAGGTTTTACTACTCTTGGTCTACCGTCTTCTAAACTACATTCATTTATAATCAAAGAACCGTTTGTTTCTAACAAAGAGTTTAATCTATCTAAAACAGAAGGAGAACATAAATTAGCATTATCTAAAATCAACCAATGACCTTCCTCAACCGCCTTGACCAACATACCATCAAACCACTCAAACTTTACTGATTGTTCTTTGGCCATCAAAGGTGTGATGTGATCAATTTTCTGCTTAATAATTTCGACTGTAGCATTGCTTTCAGACACCAAGTTAAAAAAATCATCAAACAATTTTTTAAATAAAACAAAATTTGAGCTATCGACAGCTACATTTGAAATAAAATCAAACAACTGCGCAGCAACATAAATGTTATTTGCAGGAACTTCGTCAATTGAAATATTGATTACTAATAATTCTTCAAGCAGTTCTTTCAAATCATTAACAATATAAGATGTTTTTCTAGTTAAATCGACCTGTTCATATCCACCTAAAATATCCATACTGTCAACATCGTTGTTCATTGAAAACTCAAAAACTTTAGTCCCAATAACAGAAGAAACGTATTTAATGATTTCAGATTTACCAGAAGCTGTAGGACCAACCAAAATTAGCGGCCAGTTGTAATTAATACATCTCAAAACGGACTCGTAAACTTCGTAATTACATTGCAACGGAACCAAATGGTGCCCGCTCTTGTGCTGAATCACTTCTTTTCTTCTGATTATTTCACCATTAGCTTGAATGTAACTTGGGTTAACTTTAAAGATGTTGTCACGATCTCTGTTCAGTCCAAAAATGGAAGTGATCAATTCATCAACCTTTTGACGGTCATCTTGTGTTCTGAATCTTTGCTTGACTACAATATTCAAAAAGTCATGAGGCTTGATATCAGAACAAATAGATTCGGCATTTAGCAATTTAAGCCATCTCAAAGTGTCTCTCAAGTTAAATTCCCATGGAGAGCCCGCAGACCCCCATAGCTTCTTCACACTTACTTGATCTTCTAATGTAGACATCATATCAATCATTTTTTCGCAAATATCTGAATCAATACCTGGGTAAACGTGTTCAGCAATTAGCAACAAATCTTTAGCGGTCAAAACGTCTACGTATACAACACTGAAACGATTGATAAATGACTTTGGTAAACCTTTTCTACCACCACCTTGGTATTGTGGATTTTGAGCAGCAAAAACCAAAAAGTTTGGATGCTTTTTAAAAGATTTGTCTAATTCCGGAATATATGCTTCTCCTCTGTGATCCAAACAAGCATTCAAACCTTCTAAGACGGATTGCGAAGCCAAATTCATTTCATCCAACAAGACCCATTCACCTTTCTGCATTGCCCTTAAAAATGGCGCATCTCTCCAAACAAACTCACCAGTTCTTTCCCCAGGAGCATCAGAACCAAATAAATCAACAAGATCGGTTTGCTCGGACAAATTAATACGAGTCAAATTGTTCCCAGTAGCTTCAGCTAGAGCAGACACCAAACTTGTTTTACCCACTCCAGGACTACCTTCCAACAAAATTGGTTTGTGAACTTGCATAGCTCTCATCACTTTCATCAAATTTGAGGAGGTAGTAGGAGCATCCATATTGAATGAAGGTTTTTTTGCCGCATCCAGATCAACATCAACCTCAAACAAACCACAGGATAATGTGTTTCCTTGACTAATAATTTTGCAATTAGCATTTACAAAAACCGATAGGTCATCAGCACACAATACTGATAGCTTGTTGATACATTCAAATTTTTTGGCATTTAATTGTTGAGCATTAGCAGCCAGATAAGAGGTATTATTTGTACCCAACGCATCAATAAAAACCATAGCAGCACCGTGTAATAAAGCAGCATTCATGTTATCAATCTTCATAAACGTTGCGTTAATAAATTCTACCCAAGCTAAAATATCTCTCAAAGAAATAACTCCGCTTGTAGCGTTTCCAGAACCAAAATGCATTGCATACCACTGCGAAAATTCAACAATAGGCTTGGTCAAAGATTTGACTTCTTTGTTTAATTTTGAGTCAACGATTTGAGATACATCTTCAAAGTCTTCCATAGAAGGAACCCAGATTTCTGTAAAACGATTTCTCAATGCCGGGGACAACTCTTTCTTCCCGTAGTCACCACCTGGGTTCATAGTTGCAAAAAATTGAAAACCGTCTTTAGCAGTGACAAAGATATCACCGGACCCCTTTTCTGCTAATAGCAAACTTCTTTCAGGTTCCAAAACAGAATTCAATCTTTCCAAAACGGAATCATCTGCTAATGAAATTTCATCCAATAGAAAGAAATTTCCTGTCTTCAAAGCTTGAATCAACGGACCATCGCACCATTCAAACAAAACATTCAAAGCATTTTGTTGTGCTTTGATGGAATTGTGCATCTCAACGGAAATCAAGTCTTTTGGTGTGGAATTGTATTTTTGAAGTAAAAAATCTAAATCAAGCACATCATCGTTTTCACCCAAAGCTTGTTTCAAAGTAGCGCATAAGGTGGTTTGCATTTCAGATCTATTACGAATAGGTCTCTGAGCACCCAAAATGTCACCGGTCTCGGTGTTCTGATGGGCGTTGATAGATATCATGTCTTTATTCAAATAATTAGCTATTAGCTGACAAATGGTGGTTTTACCACAACCAGTTTCACCAACCAATAACACGGGTTCGTTGTTTTTCAAACACGTTGACACCAAAGTCGCCAATCTCTTGGCCGCTTTAGTCCATACAACGGAGCTTGGCATGCACATTAAGGTTTGGTCTTCTAAACTTTGGTAAACGGAATCCATATCTAGTTGCACTCTTAGCACTTTTTCCAAAACAGCTTTCACAACAGCCTTTTCTTCCAATGTTCTGCATCTTTCAGCTAACAGCATATAACCGTTTGCAGCCAGTTCCTCGTATCCAACTGCTTCTCTGTTAGCCCATCTAAACAAATCTCTTAATGTTGCAAAACTGTTTTTCTGTTCAAACAAACGATTTGCAGAACGCTGAACTAAAAGTTGACGATAACACTCGACAATCTTCTTGGCATATGAAGGAGCAATTTTACATCTTTCTCTAATAATCACTTCCAATTCGTCTTGTGGAATGTCATCAAAATGTAACTCTAAGAAACGATTTCTGAAGGCACGAGACAAAATCTTTCTACCACCATAAATACCAGGAGGATTTTGAGTAGCGAAAAGCATGAAATCTGGATGGGGATGAACAACCTCTTGCGTTTCAGGAATGAAAAGTTCTCTGTTGTCATCCAACAATCTATTTAAAGCTTCTAAAACGTCAGTTGGAGCCAAATTCAGTTCATCCAACACAATCCAGTGACCCTTTCTTAAAGCTTCAACTAAAACACCTTCTTTGAATACAAGCTTCCCAGAATCGTCTGTTACATAGCTACCCAAGTATTCTTGCAAATCAGTATGCTCGTGGTTATTTATTCTCACAAAAGTGTGACCAGTAATATCTGCCAGGTATTTGATCATACTGGTTTTACCACTTGAAGTTGGACCTTGCACCAAAACTGGAAATCTTCTACCTGATGTAGCTCTAACAAGATTCAACATGTTTTTTTCCACAAAAGGTGTAATAATATAATGTGGTTGTTCTTGAAGATCATCTGGACCACGTTTCATCCAATAATGCTTGAACTGAACATATTGTGAGCCTGGAGACTGGGGAATTTGGGAAATGACAGATTTTTGATTCTTCAATCTGCCAATAGTATGTTTCTCAATTACAGGTCTCAGGACTTTTTCCGAATCTAAGTCTAATAGTGTCAAAAAACTCATGCAAAAACCTTCGTATAGAGAACGACGAATACCGTATATTTTAACAATGTCAACAACGTAAATCAAAGTTCTGGTTAAAGTACGAATACTGAAATGTGGTTTTTGGTTTGCACCATCAACAATTTTGTTGTCGTCTGATAATTTTTTAGCAGCCAAATATAGTTCTGCAATGTCATTACCAACCCACTCATCACTTAAACAGTATCTGCCAACGTATTTGTCTATAATTGATAGTAAATCTTGAATGTCTCTGTCAGGTGAGTGAACATAGATTTCAGAAAATCTGGATCTAATCCCGTTTGGTAAATCTCTTTTCCCAACGTCAGTGGCTGGATTCATACATGCAAATATTCTAAAGTCTGGATGAGCGCTAATGCTTTCTGCTTCACCTTTTTCTGTAAGCAAAATGCTTCTGTCTTGCGGTTCGGCCAGTAGGTCAGCAATACTTTCCAATGTGTCTGGAGAAGCCAAATTGACCTCATCTAACAACAGCCATTCCCCATTCTTGACTGCTTTCACTAAGGAACCTTCAACAAAATCAAACACAAATGAGTTATCAATTGATTTAGATTGAGCCTCAAAGATTTTGATTTTTTCATGGAATTCTGACCATTTTTGAAATAACAAAGTTTTTTCATCAGAGTTTAGTTTTCTCTTTTTGTTATTATTGTCGCCGTCTTCTTTTATTTCTGGCTGCTCTTCAACGACAAAAATTTTCTTTGCCATTTTAAATGCTTCATTGAATAATTTGACAACATTTGACCATTGTTGTTTAGATATGCATTTATGTAAAATTTTGTAAAACTTTTCATTTTTTTTCATTGAAAAACTGACATTGAAAAGCTCTTCAAACTCTTCAATTAAAGGAATGGCAAGTGATCTACAATTGACTGGTTTGTAACCACCTAGCAAGTCACCCATCTCGGTTTGTTGAGAAACATTGATGACTGTAAGTTTTTTATTCATCAAAGATGCAACTTGTTGAACAACAGTAGTTTTACCAGTACCAGTTTCACCAACTAGAAGAACAGGTTCGCTCATCTGAACAGACATCCCGATTTGTTCCATCAATCTTTTGGCATGATTAGTGGTGGCAAACACGGTTTCGTTAGCAGATCTTTTTTGAATATTTAGTGTATTTCTATGAAGATTGGAACGACCAATTTGAATTAGCTCTTGAGACATGTCAAATTCTGGAACATATTGAGTCGACATCAAAATACTAATTTTGGAAGGAGCTATTTCAAGAACTTCTCCAATGATAGAAACCAAAGGCTCCAGTGCTCTGGACTCACTAATAGAAGAAGTAAAACAATCAACACACTCCAAAAAAATAGAATCATACAATGAGTTTTCAATCAAATTGTCAACTAGTTGAGTGTTTGAATTTTTAAAATGTTCATCCACTCTAGCGCAAAGTTTCATGATATCTCTGACAGAAATCATTCTTGGATGACTACCTCTGTTTAAAGACACAAATTGAGGGTTTTTGTAAATTTCTTCTACTTTGTTAAAAGTTTCGATGAACTTTGGAATCATGGATTGAATATCAGGAAACTTGGCATTTAAAATCTTTGACAATTCGTCAATTTGTTGCAATGCTACTTCATTCCACAATCTCATACCAATCATATCATGATGACTATGGCTATTGTTAGAGACATCGGTGGTAATGGTAGATATTATTTGAAACCCATTTGCACATTTGATCACTTCTCCTCTACTTGGAATGACTAGTTCTCTGTTTTCTAATAGTGTTAACAAAACAGAAAGAACTTCATTGGGAGCCTTATTGATATCTTCAATAAGAACCCATTTACCTTCTTTCACAGCAGTTGTCAAGACACCATTTTTCCAAACAAAAGTACCTGGTTTGGAACCTGATGTATATGTACCCAACAATAATTTTGCGTCTGTTTGTTCACCTAAATGAATTTTTATCAAAGAAGAAGAAGACATTTTGCTGTGTAATTCGTTGATAAGGAATGTTTTACCACAACCTGCTTTACCTGTAATTAAAACAGGGTTGTTTTTTGAAACATGATTTGAAATTTCACGAACAGATTTCAAAATGGATGGAGTTAACACAAGCGTGTCGTTTTCTTTTTCAGCATTTTTAATTGGTGAATTATGGTTTTCAATTTTAACGGCCAGTATACCAAATAGTGACACTACGTTTGGGCTTAAAACAGATGACAGGATACTCATTAAAAACGATTTGTTATCCAGATCATCATTTATATTTGGAAATTCATTGAAGGAGGAAATTCTGGCTGCTTCATTCAACTCTAGAAACATGTAATTGATATTATTTTCATTATCAAATGTCCCAATTAATGATTTTTCATTCCCATTTTCCAACAGTTTATCTTGTAAATTTAATACAGCTTTCTCAGACATATTCAAAGTGTATGATAAAATTTTGGCTGCTAAAAGTTTTGCAATATTGGAGAATCTATTTTCGTTGGTGATTATAATTTTAGAAATTAATTCAGTGTTGATGTGTTTGTTGAATCTATTCTTGTCATGATACAGCAATCTGTAAAAAGCCAATAATACTGATTCTAAAATTGTTGAATCGGAGTCAGTGCTTGATAATAGTGCATTCAATAATTCTAAATTATATGCAATAAAGTCTTCCACTAAACTCTCAATTTCCGGGGTAAGAGAAATGCATTGAGCAACCACAGCTAATCTTTTGGAAATGTGCAAGTTATGATTAAATATCCACCTAGATGCAATTTCAATTGAAATATTTCTGTAAACATAAAAATGTTCATCTGGTGAGTTTGAGGCTTCTAGAACTAATTGATTCAAGTTTGTGCTGGCATCTACTTTGTTGTTAAATTCATAAATTTTCTTGGTCCCATTTTTAGGCAATTGTGCAATTCTCTGTTTGCAAGCTTGCAAATCGATCATAATATCATCATAATCGGCAATCATTTTGTTTTGTGTTTTTGTTGCAGAGTGTGTTAATTATCTTTTTTATTATTTATTTTTAATTTGAAACAAGAAATAAACTAAGAACTACTCTTTCCACTGTTTTAATGCTTTTGGTTTATGTGTTAAATTTTTTGACTCCTTTGGAATAAACTCATCTGCATATCTTAAATCAGAACTTCATCTCACATAAAAATAGTAAAAAAAAAAGAAATTTTCCAAATAATCGTGTTAGCGCATTAGGAGGAAAAAAGAAAAGTTGTGAAGAGGTTTTGTTTGTCCGACGAGTACAGTGTCCGACGACAATATTCGGAAACCTAGAGAGGCGACGATATATTTAGCAGAAAGAACCAACAGCCCATATACAATTGCATTGCAAAACCAACAGCTAAAAAACCAATCATGTCAGGTATAATCAGACCCAAGGATTTGCCCACTTTTCACGGGGTAGGGTTTCAAGACCGTGTGAAATTTTTAAATACCATTTATGAAACTGTTTCTCAATATTACAAACCGAAACCTGAAACACAACAAAAGTTAATCAGGAAATGTCAGTTTTTAGAATACAAAATTGCCAACGAATCCCAGAGTGGACAAAATTATAAACTGCAATTAGGAATCCTGTTGAAAAGAATTGTAGAGCACAAGGGAAATTTCAGGAAAATAGAATATGGTAGTAAACCACTTGTGAAAAAAAGATGTGCTCAAATCGATGCCAAAGATCCTAAAATATACGATAAATTACTAGCACTACTTTCGAATGAAAAAAGTTTGGTTGAGAGTGGTTACATTATGGAACTTCCTATTAGAAGCGAGTTAATAATGCAAGATGCTTCTAAAAATGCGATCTCAGATTATGTAGAATGTTTACGTTGTACTTTGAAATTTGATAAATCGAGTATTATGCAAAAAACTGTTTGCAATCATCATAAATTGAAGGGTACTTTTCAAGCTGGGGTTCGTGTTTATCCGTGTTGTGGAGTACAAGAAGGTTGCACAACCAGCAATCACCACGTTTTCAAAGGATCTACCCCTTTGCAATTGTTAGATATTTCATCTTTTGTCTCTACGCAACACGTTGATGGAGATTATAATGTGTTGGCTTTGGATTGTGAAATGGGTTACACATCGTTGGGTTTCGAGATGATTCGACTAACTATAGTTGAATTTTTCAGTGAAAAAATCATATACGACAAAATCATTCAGCCCGTTGGGGATATAATCGATTTGAATACAGATTTTAGTGGTGTTTCCAAGATTGATTTTATATTGGATCCCCCATTTGCTACAGCAAGAGAACAATTTATAGATGAAAAAATGATAAACAAAAATTCGATATTGATAGGACATGGTTTGGAGAACGATCTGAACGTTATGAGAATAGTGCACGATAAGATCATTGATACTGCCATTTTGTACTCTTCGAATTTGAAGTACAAGACAAGTTTGAAAAATCTCTCCTTCATAGAACTCAGTAAAAGAATCCAAGTCGGTGAGCATGATAGTAGTGAGGATGCAATTGCCACTTTACAAATTGTCAAGAAGAAAATCGGTATTTAAAGAGTATTTATTGAGTAAAAAGACTTTTTTTTTTTTCTTTCTTACTTCTTGGACAGTATAATTTCAAGTTTGTTGTCGATCTCGTCTTGACGTTTAAGTATCTGCAGTAGCAACTTCATCAATTCGTGGTGTGAATCACTGGACTCCAGTATGCTGTTTTCTTTATCCGTAAGAATAGGTGCTGGAGGGCTCATGTCTATCACTTGTTTTGGAACAACTGTGTATGATTCTTTTAATGGTGAGCTTCCTATTAACGGAGTCGAGTCAATTGTTTTTAAAGGTGATTCTGATTTTGAAGGAAGTAATGGGGATGATATTTTGTTTTTCATTGGATTCTGGCCAGAAATTTCGCTAGGAAGATCAAACTTCACTTTTTTCTGTGTTTCTCCGGCACCAGTGCTGCTGTTGATACTTGAAAAGCTACTATTCATATCGTCTGCATTGTAGTTAGAGGTGCGTTTTAGTGAACTTTTTTTCGTTGGGGTCCTGTTCTCTGAAGTTTTCTCTTCTGTGAGCTGGGATTCCATCAACTCAGAGAGCAAGTTTTTTTTTATAGATTTTTCCAATCTTTCAGGGGATGATGGCAGCAAGGTTTTGCTATTTCTGTAAGACTGGGCAATTCTTGATCTCACACTTCCGAGAGACCCATCGCCGCCTGTTTTTTTGGGAGTTCTGTCTTGACTCAGTTTTAGAGGGGATCTAGGTAAATCAAATCCTAGAAAGGGAATTTTGGAGTCTGATTTTCTGTCCAAAAGAGGTGATTTTGAGATTTCCTTTCTGGGAGTAAACATAGGGGTTGTCATACCAAACGGTTTATCATCAGAGGTGTATTTGATTGTACGTTTTTCAGGCAGTGGTTTTGGTTCCAGAGGTTGCGCTAATGTATGGCGTTTCTTCATAGGTTTTGAAGCAGCAGAGAGCCTTTTAAAAACATCAGAAGACTGGGCATTATAAGTATTGTTTACTCTATTCTGTATTTCACCCAGCGGCAAAACTTTTTTCTTGGTTACGGCATTAGCCCTTGTGGTATTTTTAGTCGTGTTCATCAGGTCTTTGTTGGGGTGTTTTGGGGATATTGCTGTTTGGGAGAGAGAGAGAGAGAGAGAGAGGAGGAGATACCTTTGGAAGTTGTTTTATTGAAGAATGAATATGAATTTAATGTAGTTGTTTATTGTTTACAAAGATTCCTTTTTTGGGAAAAAAAAATTTATGTTTAGATGGAGCTACATACGGCACGTGGTCACCAATCAAAGTCAGAGTCGCTGTCATCGGAGCAAGGGGTATCGATACCTGCTGGATCCGCGCCATCACTGTAAGGGTTGGATAAGTTTGTGATGACTGAGTAAGAGCCTCGTAATTTTGCTTGCTGGTTGGATTCGTATTGCAAGTGTTTGGTATAAAATATTGGAGAATTCTTGCCAGCCGAGATCTTTGAAGGAATATCGTTGACAATCAGGTATTGCAGTTGCGGGAACAATGCGTTGAAGAAATCGAAACTTTCCCTGTACTGATGATAAGTGTATGCGTAGAGAGCTAGTATTTCGTTCCAGCGCAAGGGCTTTGAATTTTTTTGCACCCCGGCAGGCCACAGTTTGTGGATCTTGTCACTGCACTGTGCTAGGGTGTGCGTTCCATATGCAACACAGGGCATTCTGTTGTCCAAGATGTTTGCACAGTAGGGCAGGATGTTGAATCTCTGGAATATCTGTTGTTGGAAGTCTCTGTGCGAGATGTTTTTGCCGTTTATAGGTATTTTCTTGTGGGAGTCACTTGAACGATGTTGGTAGAAGTAGCCGCGAATGATTGAGGAGTAAGTGCTGGTGCATGAGTGGCATGCACACCTGGAAGGATTCGGTGCCATGTATGTGGCCCCGTGTTCTGCACTTTGAGTGATGTAATTTTTTGGTGTGAACAGATCGTCTTCCAAGCGGACATACAAGTATCGCAATTTCTTACACAAAGTGTGTTGTTTGAGGAAATTGTAATTGAATGAGGTAGGTTCAAGTAAAAAATCTAAATGGAGATATTCCAAATGTTCCCAGTCTGCGAGTACGGCTAGCAAGAAATCGGTATCGTAGGGCAGGCTTGCAAGTTTGAAATGTGTGATGTTGGGGAACTGTGCCGGCAAGTGGGTGAGCTGGTTTTTTGAATAGAAGTCCAAAGGCGCATCTTCGAACCATGAAACCAGCTCGATCTCGTGCAGAGTCTTTGCGTTGAAGAAGTCGCAGAACTGTGGTTTTACTGTACAGTGGAGTTGCTGCTGCTGTTCTAGGAAGTCCTCTCTGAAATTGAGCGTAAGTTTTTTAATGTTTAGTGGAACTTGTGGTGCAGACCCGTACTTTTCAGGAATAAGGACTGGGTTGAAGTGGAGAGTGAGTGAGTGAAGGTAGTCGAAATTGTTGTTCATCTGTGCAGGACGAAATAGCACGGTGGAGAGTGTTTTCAAGTACGATTCCTTCACAAGGGTCTGGGTTGGCGACATTGGCATGGGAGATATAGGTGGGATATCAAGATTTCTCCAGCGTGTCTTGTGGAAAGCTGGGTTGAGATGCACTTTCTCAAGGTATCTCAGGTCCAGACTATTTTCAAAGTACTGCAGCTGCTGATTTGTTTCTGTCTTTGTCTCTGTCTCTGTCTCTGTTGTTGCTGCTGCGGCCAAGAGTTCTACGAGTTTATCCTTCCAGTAGGTGTCGAGGTGCCATGTGCAGTGGATCTCGCGGATATGCGAGAGCAAATGGGGGTTTGCCGCCAGTGACCGTACAAGAGTGGCAAGTGGGTCCTGTTGTGGTGCATGCGTTGCAAGATAGGACCACCGTGTTGGGTGTTCGTGGCTCACGACAGGGATCTTGTTGAGAAAGATGTTTTCATAGAGTCTTTTACTGTATGCGTTGTAACAACCTTTGCTGACAGTGGTCAGCCGCACTCTGTCCCCCTGTGTTAGTTGTGCCCATATTGCATCTGCAATATCGTGAGGCAACTTGTCTAGCATCTCTTTTGCTTTGGTGGTAGGTCTGATTTGTTTTTTGTATTTTGTTTTCTTTGGATATCGTTATTATGTAGAGATGAGTAAGCATTATTATATACACGCGAGAACAGTGATTATTCGCCCGAGATCAAGAAAGAGCAAGATTGGTAAAGCTTTTCGCCTGTGCAACACCTACACAGTTGAGAGTTTTAGAATAAAGAAACCAAGAAGAGTTATTTTCTCTGTGCAAACACCACTCTGTGGCGTCTTCAAAAATCCACATCCTTGTGGATTCGTGAAACCTATAATCTTTCCCAAAAATGGAGTTATCGCTCTCCTCTCTATCGACATTAATCTGTGCATCCTCAGTAATTCGACAGGGGAAATATGTGTATTTATGGTTATCCACCAATACAGCGTTTGTGGACCCAATTTTTGCAAATAAATTTTTCAGTTTGGAAACAATAAGAGGGGTCTTGATTTTGAAGTAGTAATTTGAGTAGTCATCTGTGTATATTTCACCACGGTCTCCGCCTTGCACTGCCATTATTGAATCCAACTTGTTCAACGCATTAGAGTTCCCAATTTGCAATATCAAATCTTCTTTGATCCCACGTCTTTCGTACTGAACTCTACCGTTGTCACCGTCTACAGAAATTTTGTCAAGACGCACGTCTAAGAGGTTCAAGTGAAAAGTTTTTGTGTTTGTGAGAGCACACCAACTTATTTTTTCAGCCACGAGCTCGTCTTGTAAGTTTTGAAATCTATAAAATTTGCATTCATTGATCAACGCACATCTTTCCGAAAACGCCAAATTTTTCTGAAAGAATTTCCCATTACTGGAGTACAACATTTCCAAGAGTTTATCGAAAAGAACACTGGATCTATCTCTCAACACTAGCGGACTCATTGGCGGCGGTCTTTCCGTGTGTTTTTTATGATTTTTTGGACCATGGACATTGTTTTCATTATTGTAATAATCAAACATTCCATCGTATATCTTTGTATAAACCATTTCAAAATAACTACCCATGGGGAATAGTTTTTTCTTTACGATATAATGTTTTTGTGCTATATTGAAATAGTAGTTTTCATCTTGTTGTAATATTTTGATTAAATTAGGTAGTTGATAAAACAAAGAATCGATAAATAAATCCGTATACTCTTCTTCATCGTGTATATGAATATAATACCCTTGTAAATGTCTATATATTTTATTGAATACATTACAATCTCTATCCACTATAAAGAAATCACTATTTGGATTGTTATCGAAATATTTTGTAATAAAAGAAGGTGAATCTGAATTGAGTGAACATCCACTAATTTGATATATTTCACTTCCCACTTGTACCTTGTATATTTTTTTTTCAGGCAACATTTTGCTCTTGAGGTGTTCCTTCTTTCCCGCCTTAGATCGAAAAGAGCTTGATTTTTGATTTATTGTTTTTTTTTAAAGAACAAAGAAAAATGATTAAATTAAATATATGTGTACATATAAAGACATTATATATATAAAAGTAGCATATTTATATACATAAAATAATAATAAATGAATACTACTTTCTTTAAATTAAGCAAAATTTATTGATTCAAAATTAAAAAAAAAAAAAATTTTTAAAATAAAAAGTTGTTTTAGTGTATTAATTGAAAACTGTGTTTTTTTTTGTTATAATTATTTATTTTTTTGTATTTATCCAATAACAGAGCAATATATATATATATATATATATTTATGTTATAGTAATTAAAAGGTAAAAGTCAAAAGGTTTAATAGAAAAGAATATTCTTTTTTTAATAAACTTATAACAATAAAGCAGCAGCACCGGCCATCAAAGCACCGACAGCTGGTAAAGCTTTAGCAGCACCGTTAGTAGCGGTTGGGACAGTGGTGGTACCATTGTGGGAAGCAGTAGTGGAGGAAACAGTGACTGGGTGAACAGTGGTGTTAGAAGCACTAGTGGTTGGTAATGGACAGTAAGTGGTGTATTCAGTAACAACACCTTCAACAGTGGTGGTAGCAGTGGAGATCAAAGCAGCAGAGGTGGTGGTGGAACATTTGTTTTCTTCACAAGAAGTGATGGTAACAATGGTGGTGGAGTTGTCGTAGACAGTGGCGGTTTCATTGTAAGAAGCGGAGGCAACGGCGGCGACAGCAGCGATGGTAGCGACAGTAGAAAATTGCATTTTTAGTATTTTGTTTTTGGGGGGGTGTTAAGCGAGTGTAAAGTTTTATGCTTTTTAAACTTTTTTTTGTTTGCTTTTAAATAGAGGTAACATGAAATACTTATTAGTTAAATATTGCCTAAATTCAATAATGCAACGTTATCAATAAGAAAATGTAAAGTAACAAACTCTATTCCTATTTATATATATACTAATTTTTTTTTTAATTTTATTTTTCCCTCTTTTTCTAATATTCCTCATTCTCAATAAATAAATAAATAAATAAATTAAAAAAAATTTCTTCTTCATTCTAAAATCTATAATTAATCAATTTTTAAAATTTCTTTTTTTTTTCGTCTTCTACATCATTTTGTTCTACACGTATTACTAAGTTGGCTATTAATTTATCCATTTTATTTATTAACACTCCTTAATTATTACCACTACTACTACTACTACTACTACTACTACTATTATTAGATATAAATCAATATTATATTGAGATACAACTTTAATTCCTGCAGTGTATTCTGAGATATTACTGTTATTGATGTTATTGATGTTATTATTGCTTGGTTCCTTTATCCTTCTTTTTTTGTTATTACCACTATTACTACTATACACTTATTCTACAGTTATTTCTATTACCAGCAATATATAACACATTAATTATGATATCTACCAGCATTTATAAACAATATATATTAGGAATGTGTCTAATTATTGTTATTACTATTATTAGTACTGTTACTATTATTTGCTTTCACTACACGATCAAGGAAAAAACACCTCAGAGGACAAAAAAGGGAAAGAAATCTTTAAATAGAAAGATCTAGAACTTTCTTATATATATCGAGCACGTGACAGCATGTACACCCAAACATGTGACAGCGCTTACCCCCAAACATACACGTATAACGACGTGTTAGTAGTGGTAAGAGTAGTGGTGAAACTTATTACAGCTGTCACGTGCTTGGTGTTATTATTTATACAGGATAATAATAATAATAATAGTAGTAGTAGTAGAAGTAGTCAACAGTGTGAAAAAAAAAAAAAAAAAAAAACCTCTGTTGTTCTTATATACGGGAAGAAAGAATGAAATAGAAAGAAGAGAAATTTTCATATTGTTTATTTGTTATTGCTTTGTGTGTATTACAGTGTGTACAATGACAATTTTCTAATGATGTAGATATAGATAAAGATACAGATAAAGTCATAGATATAGTCATAGATATAGTCATCAAAACAGATAAATCTGGTAGGAAAGAGAAGGAGAAAGAGAAAGAGAAAGAGAAAGCCAAGAGATACAATGAACAACGAAGAAGAATTTATCAGAACCCAAATATTTGGAACAGTTTTCGAAATAACCAGTCGATACAGCAATTTGAATCCTGTTGGTATGGGAGCATTTGGACTAGTATGTAGTGCTTCGGACCAGTATACACAACAACAAGTGGCAATTAAAAAAATAATGAAACCATTTTCCACATCAATTCTAGCCAAGAGAACTTACAGAGAGTTGAAATTGATGAAACATCTTAGACACGAAAACTTGATTTGTCTTCAAGATATCTTTCTTTCACCTTTAGAAGATATTTATTTTGTTACCGAATTACAAGGTACGGATTTACAAAGATTATTACAAACGAGACCACTAGAAAAGCAATTTGTGCAATATTTTCTCTATCAAATTTTAAGAGGTTTGAAATATGTTCATTCATCAGGTGTTATTCATAGAGATTTAAAACCATCAAATATTTTAATCAACGAAAACTGTGATTTGAAAATCTGTGATTTTGGTTTAGCAAGAATCCAAGATCCACAAATGACAGGTTATGTTTCAACAAGATATTACCGTGCACCGGAAATCATGTTGACATGGCAAAAATATGACGTTGAAGTAGATATTTGGTCTGTTGGTTGTATCTTTAGTGAAATGATTGAGGGGAAACCTTTGTTTCCAGGTAAAGATCACGTTCATCAATTTTCTATAATAACTGAATTACTAGGTTCCCCTCCATTAGATGTTATAAATACAATTTGTTCAGAAAATACATTAAATTTTGTTAAATCATTACCATATTCGAAACCTGTTCCGTTCGATATTAGATTTAAAAATATGGAAAAAAATGCAATTGACCTTTTACAAAAAATGTTAAATTTTGATCCAAAGAAAAGAATAACTGCAAAAGATGCTCTAACTCATCCATATTTATCACCGTATCATGATCCATCAGATGAACCAGTAGCTAATGAAAAATTCGATTGGAATTTTAACGATGCAGATTTACCTGTGGATACATGGAGAGTTATGATGTATTCAGAAATATTAGATTTCCATAACCAATCTCCTATACAGAATAATTTACAATCTCAAGATACTGCTAATCAAGATCATGAACATAATACGGATATTAAAAATAGTACCCATGATAATACCAATAATAATAATAATAATAACAATACAACTACTACTTTATAGGTTATATAATTTTTTTTAAATAAAAAAAAAAAAAATCAGAAAAATAAATAAGAAATTTTGCTTGTCAGTTGTGGATTTTTTTTTTTATATTGTTTACTTTTTCAGAAAGGTGTTCTTCTTTGATTAATTCACTGTTAAAATGTAAACAATCAATATAAACAAAAGAAAAAGATAAAAAGAAATAGAAGTACTAATAATATTCAAAATATATACAATAATACACACTACAAAGTATTCAATAATCCACCTTCTTTAACAAGACTGTAGAAAATACCATCTTCATTCTTTAATAAATTCTTTGGTGTATCAAATTCTTGCACACCTCCTTTCTCCAACACAATGATACGATCACTATCCATTATAGTGTTCAATCTATGTGCAATTGTCAAAATGGTTCTATCCTTAAACGCACTTCTAATAGTTTCTTGAATAACTTGATCAGTTTCAACATCAACTGCCGCTGTTGCTTCATCTAATACTAAAATTTTACTCGGTATCAACAAGGCACGTGCCAAACACATCAATTGTCTTTGTCCAACAGACATATTACCACCACCTTCTACCATCATTGAATCAAGTCCTGATCCCATTGCAATAACATGGTCTTTCAAATGAGATAATCTCAACGCATCCCAAATTTGTTCATCGCTAAACTGTCTTGTTGGATCTATATTGTCCCTTATCGTTCCTTCAAAAACTTGAGAGTCTTGCGGAATAATAGATAAACTTGATCTCAAATCATAAAGTCCAATTGTATCAATATCAATTCCATCAATTACAATCTTACCTTCCACTCTTTCAATCATTCTGAAAAGCGCTAATGTTAAAGAAGATTTACCTGCACCAGTTCTACCAACAATACCAATTTTTTCCTTTGGTTTAATTTTTAAATCAATTTTTTGTAAAATTAGTGGTAATCCTTCTCTATAACGTGTTGAATAATTTTTAAATTCAATCTCTCCTCTTGATGGCCATGAATTTTTCGATGGTCTGTGGTCTTTAATAATCGATGGTCTTTCTTGCGGTAAATTACTATATTCTTTAATTCTTTCAACACTAACAATATTGGTTTCAACTTCAACAGTCATTCTAACAATCCAATTCAAACTTTGAGTGATTTGTAATGCATAACTTAAACTTAAACCAATCATACCAGATGTTAAACTACCTGTTTTCAAACGATACATCCCTAATGTAGCTGCTCCAAATATAATAATAGATCCAATGGTTTCTAATCTAAAAGCTAACCATCTATTAGCATTCACACTCGGATAAAACGCACTCATATTATTATCAACTTTACATTGATTCAAATGAATAAATCTCCTGGTTTGGTCATAACCTTTGATTGTGGAAATACCACCTAATGTTTCTTGGAAATGTGCAAAAATTGGAGATCTTGTGGTAGAATCCAATCTTCTCAATTCTCTTGATGTTCTCAAATAATATTGTTGATAATAAACATATAATACTAATAATGGTACAATTAAAAATAAAAATTGCCATGTTGTATATGATATAACAATAATTGTAAATGTAACTTTGAAAACATTACTGAAAAATTGTGAAAAAGTTCTCCCTAAAATTTCATCAATTTTATAAATATCGTTAGAAAATCTATTCAATATACGTCCAATTGGTGTTGTTTCAAAAAAACTCATTGGTGCCTTTAAAACACATGCACTCATACCATCATGTAAAATACGAGATCCACTGATTGTACAGAAAATCCACAAAATCATAACACTAATCATTGTTGCCAATGCAGAACCAATACCAAATCCAAAATATATACTAATATATTTAGCAAAATGAGGATTCCCACCAAATTTAGTATTGACCTCACTCCAATGTTTTAACCAGATATTACCACAAGTAGATAATACCATATTAGTAATACTGAATAACAAAAAAACAATAACATATTTCGGATTGCAAGCTTTGGCATATTCCAAATACACATCCCATTTCACTTTACCAACTTCTCTAAATTCTTTACGGTTTTCTCCATTGGTCTTGACAACAACACCACCTTGTTCTTGATCAACTGATTGATCTTCAAAAAACCCAATACTGGCTAGAGTAGCATCACTGGCTCTTCTTAAACTTCCCCTCTCAACAACAATATCTTCAATTTTTTTCAAATCAACAGGTGTATTGCTTTTAACAACAGAAACTTCATCATCATCTTCATTATCATCTTCATCATCGTCAGTATTTTCCTTTTTACCAAACTCGGCAATCAATTTCGATAACAAAGAATGTTCTTGTTGATTAGTTAAATTTTCTGACGATTTCTTGTTAATGTTGATAATGTCGTTGTATGAACTTTTTTCCACAATAGTACCTTTTTCCAATAGAGTGATAGAGTTTGAAACGTTTAAACAAGAAATCTTATTTGTAACCAAAACTTTAGTCTTTGAATGTAACAAACCTTGAGGTCCCAAAACATGGTCAACCAAATGTTTGGAAACATGTTCATCAACAGCAGCCAAAGGATCATCTAACAGATAAACATCAGCTCTCGCATAAACAGCCCTTGCCAAGGAGATTCTTGCCTTTTGACCCCCAGATAAAGAAATCCCCTTTTCACCAACAAATGTTTGATCACCATCTGGTAAAACTTGTAAATCAACATATAGAGCACAAGCTTTGATAGTTTTCTCATAAAATTCGGCATCATATTTGTGTCCAAACAAAATATTGTCCTTAACTGAACCGTTCATAATCCATGAAACTTGGGATACATAAGCAATTTTACCAGCAACACTAGCTTCACCTTCAACTCTATACAAATCTCCCAAGATACTTTGAATCAAAGCACTCTTACCACTACCAACTTTACCAACAATACATTCTAAATGGCCCTTTCTTGCTTGAAAATTGATTTTGTTCAAGGCAACTGTATATTCAGGAACTCTTTTCCATAAAAATGTACAATCATTTAAATCAATAGCAATATCATCAAGTTTTTCCACTTTTGGTAATTTCGTAATACAATTTTCTTGTAATTCATCATTATTCAAAAATTTTGTTAATCTTGTTATAGAAACAGATGCTTCAACAAATGCTGTAATTGCCATTGGAATCACCAACAAGGGGAAACTCAATAAATTGAATAAAGAAAGTGCCGGAAAGACTAAATCTGTAGATAATGGTTTACCTTTACTCGTTAAAACAAATGCTGCAAAAGTCGAACATGAAACAAGGAACGGAACAACATTAAATTGAAAGTTTGTGAAAGCTTGAACAACACCCATCTTTTTCAAATTTTTCAATTCTTTTTCATTTCTAACATGATCTAATTTTGCCTTATACGGTACTTCCCATGCATATAATTTCAAAGATTTGATGTTGTTTAGAATCTCACTTACAACACTTGTTCTTTCATCTTTATTTTTCATTTGTTGTTTCTGTAATTTTTTTTGAATTCTAACAACCAATGAATTTAATGGAATCATAATTATCATAATGATAACACCAACCCACATACAATTTCCTAGTAATTTGTATAAAGAGATTAAACATATAATCAATTGGAATGGACCTGACCAAACAAGATGGCCCCATTGATTTAAATCTTGTAATCTTTGAACATCAACACTCATCAAATTAACAATATCACCTGTTGAAGACATTGAATTTGCTTCATTGCTTAATTTCAATGACTTTTGATAAATTACAGATGTCATACCACTCTTAACATTCATACCAGTGTTTAAACTAATTAAAAAATATTGATGTAAAACACATGTTTGTAAGAAACCAACAACAAACATGTAAAATGAATAAATAAAACCTTTAACAATTGGGATTCCACTTTTTTCATTTTTTGAGTTAAAATTATACTCTGTAACAAAGTTAATAATAATTTTCAATAATTGAGGTTGAACAAATGCCAATGTGTCATGAATAACTTTAAAAACAGCAGCCAAGACGATTCTTGAACCAAAAGTTTTCAAAAGTGCCAGAGTCAAAGAATTTGGATGTTTATGAATGTTTGCAAAGATTCCTTCACTGATAGGTTCACTACCAAAACTATTTGGTAATTTATAAAGATCATCTTCATCCAAATATTTCTCATAACCAATTCTCATCATGTTAGTCATCCATGAAAACGAAATTCTTGAAAAAATATCAGCAGAATCATATGGATTTTTTTTCTTTAAAACTTCATGTTGACTGATTTTTTGATACGGAACCATTGGTTTGTTTGGTAACCAGTGAATAATTAAAGTGGAGAAAGATGAAATTGCCAACAAAAATGTATAAATAGCAATATTTTTTTCATCATTAAACCAAACACTTTCATATGTATGTCTAATCAGCACATTAATTAAAGTAGAAACTTGGAAAATTGATTCAAACAACCAAAAAAATAATAAAACTCCATTAGTGAAACTATTTTGAGAATATTCCGTTAAAGTTAAAACCGCTGAAACAATAAAAGATGTCAATGTCAAATACTCCTGAATTTGGAATTTTTTCAAATTGTTGGTATTCCCTAAAAGTATCAATCCAAATATAAATGCAATAGAAGTTAGAATAACTCTACCAACCAAGATCCAATTTTTTCTATATCTATAAACAACTTTTGTTTTTCTTAATGTTTGGATTTGTTGAAAACCAAAAATAATCATGAAAAGAGCTACAACAGATAATAATAAATTATTAAAACATATTGTTAAATCACCATATTTACTGGAAAAGGGACCAAATCCTTCTTCGTTTTTATCACATAAAAAACATATCACTCTTTCAGAAACAGACGGATTCAACACTGAGCTATTGTTTCCATTCACAAATGATGAAGACGTTGAAAATGCAGTTTCTCCTTTTGAAAAAAACAAATTTCTCGACATTTTGCTTATAACTACACTTTAAAACAGCCAAAAAAAACTCACTATGCTGTAGGTATTTAGTAGTTTTTAGGTATTGTTGTTTTTGAAAACTGATTCATGTCTTTGGGAAATAAAATTTAATATATATGGTCGGTGAAAAAATCAACACTCCAATCTTTAATGTCAGATTTTTGAAAGGTTGCCAATCTTTAAATATCAAAAAGAACACCGACTCTTTTTTTGGAGTTTATTACTAAGCAAAATTATAAACAATTTCACGTGACTTTATCAGTTTTAGAGAACTAAATGTCGGACTTTAAAATAAGAGACTTTTACGAAAAATAATAGATAAATGTTTATAAATGTGGTGAAACTGGAAACCTTCAAAAAGTTAGAAATTGCTAGAACTAATGGCGTTCAATAACAAGGTTTATAATGAGTTGCTTAAAAACAATATCAAGCTGGAAATTGATTTCAAAAACAGCCCATCGTATAGCGGAGAACATCTTCAATTAGTTCTACGATTAAAACATTTAGGAGATATTAAAAAATTTGAAAGTTTAGCTGGAAAATCGTTAGAATTAAAAGGAAAATTGAACAATTTGAAAGAAGAGTATCCAAGTTATCTACAAAATGTTTGCATTGAAGAGAAAATTGAAAATATCACTAAACTTAGCAAGAGAAAATCTCTTATGTTTTTTATAAAACCGCAAGGTGTACAAGAGGGTACCACAAAAGGTGAGAAAATTGATTTGCCAAATTTACAACAAAATTGGAATGATTTAGTTACTGAAAGATCGAAAGTTGTTGAAAAATTAAAATATCATCAACCTATTACATTAATGGGCAGTGATTTATATATGACTGGGATTTTCAAATATTCTAAATTAGCTATTGATTCAATGAAATTAGAAAAATCTTCAAAACTACCATCTCTATTCTACTCACCAAATTATCAACCAGGAAAAGAAGGTGAACTATCTGAAACTGAAATTATTCCCTTTTTTTTAATACCACAAAGTTTATTGCTTACTGAAAAGAATTTAACTGCCGGATCTAGCTTGTCGTTTAAAATTAAATCATCAAAATTTTTACCTCAAGATTTGCCATCATCTTATATTTCAATGAGCAACAATTTTTCGATAGCTTATCATTTATGTTTAGATTTATTTTGTATGGATGAGGAAAATCAATTACCAACACATTTTCCTTTGAAAATCCCAATTTTCATACAACCTTTTTTTGATCAAGAAGGAAAACAAAATGTTTGTAAAATAGATGGTGAAATCACAATAGATGAACCGTTTATCATTGAAGAGTTATTGTCTTCAGAAGACGGGAAGTCACTAATAAGAAACCTTAATTTAAATACTGATGAAATAAAAGATCAGGAAAAGATCAAATCATTAAAAGAAAAATTTAAAGAGTTAGCATCTTCTTTAAACCCCAATGATTACGAAGAAGATGAACTAATTGGAAATATTTTGAAAATTCAGGAAGACAGGTTTACCGCAAAAAATGATGATGATGATAATATTGGTCACGAACATTCCATTTCTTTTCAAAACCTTCAACTAGGAAACACTATAGACTCAAAATTTCAACCTAAAAATTTGTCTAAAGTGGTTTCATATTTGAACTCGTTAGAAGATGCGATATACAAGAAGGAGTACATGATCAATAGAAACAGAGAGCCTGTTGTGAAAGTTACATTGAACAAACAAGTTTATCTAACCAATGAGGATATAAGTCTTACTTTGAATTTTATTGATTCTGATAATTTCAAAATCACCTCAGTGCTAAGTATATTAGAATCGCATGAAGTGATAAATCCAAAATATTCGATTTTAGAAAATGAAAAACTCAGAGAATCACATACTGCCGGTTTCAACGTTTATGAAAATCACAGCGTTTTGTTTGACGAGACTAGATCCCTTTCAATGAAATTCATTCCTTACTCTTCAAATAATTTTAATATTGCTCCTTCAATTTTTAAAAACAATATTTTCCAACACAAATATTTAATAAAAATCAAACTTGTTCTGGTCGATAAAAATGAAACATTTTTACAGGACTCATCCACAATCGACAAATACGGGAAAAATTTGAAGGCTGTGCCCACATTGGAAGGTGAAGTTTTACAATTTTTTATTCCAGTTTTAATTCTACCGGCATAAATGACTATATAATATGTACACTGTATAAGTATAATGCAAATTTTCTTAATTTCTTTTCTTTTTTTTCTTGTTTTTGTTACGTTTAGCTTTGTTGTTGTTGTTCTTTTTAGGACTTTGTTGGGTAGAGCTACTTTCAGTGTCAGAATTTAGTAATTCTTCGTTGGTTGAAAAAGGCTTAAGGTTGTCTTGACAAATGCTGTTTTCGGTATCAGCTGGTTGAATCGCAGTATCGAATTTTGATCCATCAGGTTTAGGCGCAGTGGGTTCACTGTAAGCTGGTGATTCAAAAGCATTGCAAACATCTGAAACGCTTGGGGCAATGTCGGTTTTCAAAATCTTCTGGTTCGAAACTTTACGTTTATCTTTGTCAGATACCGAATCTTGATCTTTCGGCTCTATTTTCAAGAGATCTTTTTCAACGCTTGATGCGATGTCGATGTTCAAATTCTCTTCGCTTGGAATTTTACCTTCATCATTGTAAAATACTGCGTCTTCATCAATTTGCTCGCTTTTCAAAAGATCTTTTGTCACTTTGGTACCATTGCCCTTCAATTCAATTTTTCCAGTTTCAATGGTTTCTTTCTCCTCGTTAACAGTTTGGGCAGTAACTTTGTTTGAAAATTTTGATTCTTCTTGTTTTTCAAAATCTTTGACCTCTTCAATCACAGCCTTATGCGTTTTACTTATTTCCTGAACAACTTCGTGTTTTTTAGCAATGTCTTCGTCATTAATTACAGTATTGGTCTCACCTTTTTCAGTAGTATCTTCCGGGATTTCAAGTTTATCCGTGTCGTTGGAAACCTCAAAATCAAATTGATCAGAGGCGTTTTCAGAATTAATTTTCTTTGAATGATTGCCACTATTGATAGATCTATCATCACAAATTTCTTCTTTGTGATTTTTCCCCAGAGTTTCTACTGGTTCAACTATTTTTTTATCCTGCTTTGGGTCCTGCATTGAAATGTTTGATGATTGTTGTTGATATTCCTCAGGGTCGAAATCCGATAAATCATCTTGCTCAAAATAATCATCGTCCTCATCTCCTCCATCATTCAACAAGCCCATTGAAGACAATGCCTTTTCAATGGCCAGTTTTGTAGTATTCTCACTTACGATGGCATCTGTGGCATCATCTGTCAAAAGCTCTGGATGAATATCTTCAAATTCCATCTCTGGCTCAGGTTTCTTTACATCTTTTACTTTATTTTTGATAACGCTCTTTATTTCAGAAGAACCTGTAGTACTAGAGCCTTTGCTAAAGTATCCTTTAAAAGCAGACCAAGATTTGTTTAGCGATTGTGCTTCTGGTACCGGTTTAGCATGCAAAATTGGTTTTAACCCATTCGATGTAGTCTCTGGCATGCTCTTCAAAGTTGAGGCAGACTCTGATGGTGAGACAGTGTTATTCAAGCTATGCAGTACATCCAAAGACTCTTCGCTGACTTGAGGTTTTATAGACTGAGAAGCAATGCTGCTTGAGCTACTTTTCTTTTTGAAAAAAGAAGTGTTTAATCTGCTTTTGAATGCAGACATTGCAGTCACTCCACTATATAGGTGCTTTGGTTCAAACAAATCAAAAATTCGATCGTCTGTATGTGACATAAATGTAGCACAATTTTGCGTCTTCATCCATTCTAAAGCCCAAGTTTTATTAAAGTAGTTTAATTGCTTTTCTGCATCAAAATCGGCAGGAACTGCAGTGAAATGCTCTGGTCTATTTTTTTGCAAATAATATAGTTTGACGGTTGATAAAAACCCTGTCAAGTAATCTTCAAACTGGTTTCTAATATAATCTTCACTTCCTTCAAACTTTGCATTATTTGGGGTAAACGGGTCGTTTTCGTCCCAAGTAGACTTGACCATTTGAGAAATGTCTTCAATCCATTTTTTATCTTGATAAGTCAAAGTTGTGATTGAATCAGGCAATTTTTCTTTATCAATATACTCAATTTTACAAGTATCAACATTTATCAATACATCATAAACATCTTTATCGTCGTTATCAAGATATAGACTATTTGATGTACCAACCACAAAAAACTTGCAATTTTGCAAAATATCATCCATTTCTTGTAATGGAGTGTAAGGAGAAAAAACACCACCTTTGCCAAATATTTGAAGTGGGTATGACAAAAAATTCCAGATACTTTCTCTACTGCTAGACTTGAAATGATCCACAGTAGTTAATTTTTCAACGTTCTTATTCAACAACGGAGATCCGCAATCGTGTAAATGATTAATCAAGTTTGGAATCAATGATATGAATCCAAACTGCAAATTGCACAGTTTTTCAACATTGTTCCCAAAAAACAAAACTCTTTTTTCCAACATAATGATTTTTAATATGACCAAAGCATCTTTGCCAAAATCTTTAAGAATGCTTCTCAAGCATAATCCGAGGTAGAAAGGTTGTGTTGGATTTTTAATACTGGAAATGTAGTCGGAACTGTATAAACCACATAGGTTATCGTACAGACTGTTAAGAATTGTTTTATCGTCAAAATCTTTTTGATCAAAAAAAACATTTGTCACCATACTTAATTTGTCCTTTATGTGACCCAATATAGGCTCTGTAGAAATAACAACACACGCTTTTTGCACGGTAGACCGTGTGACATCGACAGGTTTGTTAATCAAATCTTTGCTTCTAATCTGCTTAGAGCACGATATGGCAAAAACAGTGGTAAAATTCTGTAACTCGTCATCTGCAATAGTGCTTGCATCCAAGCAGCTGGTACCGTTAACTGGATTATATAGCAATGTGAAGTATGTGAATGTTTGTTGGAACGAATGAGACCCATCCGGTAGAGCCTGGAAAGGCAGATAGGGAAACAAACTAGAGTTTTTGCCAGTCACGGAGTATTCAACTTCTGGTCCTCTGGAATGGTGGAAGTTTACCAAGCACACATCAATTATGAGCGAGTTGTTCCCTTGGTGGAGTTGTAATTGATCGTTTGCCATTACTGAGTCGGTTTGGCTCATTGTGAAGTTGTTGCAAAAAAAAAATGTCTTTTGATACTTTTTCACAGAAGGTTTCAATTACCTTTACTTCGAGTTTTAATTTATCAAAACTTTTATGGTTTCACATCACAAATTCACCTGTCATCGTGCATCTCAATACTTTAAACTCTAATTCTATATTTAAAAGAAAAAAAAAACAAAAAAAAACCGTCAAAATCTTCAAAACGTTTGAGTCCGATATATATCAAATTGTACTGTGTTTGTCTATATTAATCCAGACTCAAAGATCAAAACCATCAACGCATACAATGAGCTTTATTGATACTGAATTGGTTCAACAAGGTGCTGCATATGTTTTGGACAGCATAAAAGATATACCTCTAAATGACGAGACAATTCTAACAAGAGCTACAGAGAAAAGCCTATTTCCTTATGCTTTGACTTCAGGTTACTGGGACGGTTATCACAACGAAATTCCAAGAGAGTTTGAGGTTTTGGGATGTAAAATAGTGATGTATGCTCTTCTCAGTGATCAATTAGGAACAGAAAGTACTGAGCTCTCCAAAGAAGCAAAATTTTACAAGTCTTTAATAATAGCTGATGTTTGCTACTACAGCAGTTTAGAAGCTTTTGAAGAAGCAACAGTGAAAGAATGGATCGAGTGTTATTTTTCAGTAGTTTCTTCAATCTTTGAGAAAACCATAGATTCTAAGTATTTAAACAAAATGTGTGAATATTTGAAGACAAGAAAATCATGGCTCTCCAATGGATATGATGTGAGAGGTGAAAATACGAGCAAAAACAAAGTGGAATCTCATAAGAAACCTTATCAAATGTTGTCTAAAGTCTTCATCAAATATATCAATGTTGTGCACGAATCTTCCGGGCACCAGACCCTTTTCGAAACTAAAGTAAACAATAGATTTTCAGAATTTGTGATTGATCTGTTTAACCTGAATGAATTTTCCACGGCCAATTATAGTATCGATGATTCCATAGTCTACAATCCTATAGCAAAGGAGCATGAGCTTAACAGTGTGGAACGTACGAAAACCCAAACAGATTCGTCCAGATACGATGCGTTTTTGAAAGTGATGATAATTTTGCAAAACCCCTTTGATTTGATAAAAAATTTGCAAAAAAATGAGTTGAATGGTTTTGCAAGTAGTTTTAAAAGTGTGGTAGATTTTTTATGTGCAATGGAGAAACAATTTATTGACAAGAAATATCGTGCTACAGATTTTTTTTATACATCGTTGAAAACTTTGAATCCTGGTGTGAAAGGTGTGAGCTTCTCATTTTTTAATACTCACAAGGTGGACACCGAGCTTTTTGAAGTGTTTGCCGATAACTCGGAGCCACCTATTTATTTAGGTCCTAATGACATTGATGATTGCAAAACTTACATGGATTTAGTGCAGGATACAAAAAGCAATTTTTTCAGAAGAAGTTCGTTGATGAAAATTTATTTCAAAATAGTTTTCTTGGAACTACTTTTGACAGATGCTTCAATTTTTAAGAAGTACTACGGTGACGGTATTTTAAGTTTTTCGGAGGAAGGAGATACTCTTTTGAAATTTTGCTCTTCACAAACGATGCAAGTGTTTTTAAACACACTAGGAGTAAACAAGAAAAACGTGCTAAACGCTTTGAACCAGGATCCGCAGTTTAAAGAACTTTTAGGCTCTATCACTAGCAAGGCCATTGCAAAAATACAGGAGAAAACTGTATCTAATGGACTGATAAAAAACAAAAATCAGTTACAAAGTGCTGTAAAGAGTGAAGATTTGCCCGTTATTAACTACTCTTTCCCAAAGATTCCTTCTATAGCATACGGAGACCGAAACATTGATGCTGCGTTGCAGGTACACGCAACCCTAGATATGGAAAAGAAAAAAACTGGTGGTGATTTTGCCAAAAGCGTTGCTGAAAGATGCAAAGATTTGTCGGAAGACTCTTTGGGAACGGGTCTTGCGTGGAAGAGCATGCCATTGTTGAACATGAGTGGGATTTTCCCACCGTTGGACTCCACCATTTTGGAAATTGCAGATTTCAAAAAACGCACAAGAACAAGAGTCGAGATAGCAGACGGTATTGCAAATTATAAACAGAAAATCCTAGCTGACAAGCAAGCATTTCTTGATTTGAAGCGTGAAAACGCAGAGTACTATGAGAAGAAGCTTGCAGAAAGGAAGTCAATTGAGGAAGACCGTTTGAAACAACAGGCGGATTATGGGAAACTGAAAGCTGCAGAGCACAGAGCAGGCGTTAAGAGACGGTATTCTGGAGACATGTACGATGACGATCTACCAACCCGCAAATCCACCAGATTTTCTAACAAGAGGGTCGGGGAATAAAATGAATGCTGTGTTGTATGTATGTTTATAAATAGATTATAAGATAGATGAACAAATAATTATTTTTTTTTAATTTACACGTATTGAATCTTAATGTGCAATTTTTTCAAAAGAGATGTTGAATTTGTTGGAATCTCAACTTTGTGTTTTTTTGTACTTCTCAAGGAAAGTTCTTCTGAGATGTTGTCATTTGTTGAAGATGTTGATCGCATGAGTTTTTTTGGTGCATAGTTGTACTTTGTGTTGTTGTTTCCAAGAATCATTCCTCTGGGGATACTTTCTACAACACTTAATTGTCTTGCTGTACTTGCTGCATACCCTGCGTGGGAAAGCTTGGAAAACGTTGTTGGGTTTATTGGAAGGTTTCCTTTGTTATCGATGGTGGAATTAGCAGTGGTGTAACTACTTTGAAAAGTTTGGGTTGCAAAAGGCTGTGGCTGTTGTTTTTCAGTGGAGATGGTAATATTTGATACATTATTTGAGCTTTCAGTAAACTCATCTTTCATCTCTGCAACTTCTAACAAATAATTATGCACATTATCATCATTGTCATTGTCATTTTCATTTTCGATAATGAAACCTAGATTACAATTTTTTGATATTTTTTTACTAGCAAATAATTCACCATTTGTATTGGCATTATCATTCTTGTTATTCATATGTGATAATTTTTCTTTTAAAAAAGCTTGGTCTATTATAATTTTAATATTTGTATCTTTATTATTCCAAACTGTCAAATCTAATCCATCAATAAAAAAGTTTTGAAAATCCGTTTCAGATTTAATTAATATATTCAATTCGGCTATTTTCATATGTGAAAGAATAACTGAGCAATTTTTTAAATGCAATTTATCTTCATCACTTTTATCACTACTGGTATCAAACGGTAAATTTTCCTTAGCAACTATTGTAATTGATTGACATTTTGTAAAATTACAAACATTTTCTAATGAGATGGCTAGATTTTTTAAAGAATGATATTTCAAAATAATTTTTTCCACAGATGAAAATTGGAAATGCAAAAATTTATTCATGTACGGAGAATTTATTTCCAAATATTTAACATTTGTAAAATTATTATTGTTCCATTGTATAATATTATTTGAAGAATATGAATTTTTAATCCATTGATTTTGTGTAAAAGATAATTTTCTAATATGTGGGAAGTAACAATTGCAAATATCTAAAAATTCTATATTATTATTTTTAAAATTTTGGATTTTTTCAATACCGTAACGTTGTGGTAAATTCTTTGATAATGATTTTTCTTTAGAAGGTATGATTTTGTTTGAATAAAAAGATGTTTTAATTGTTGTATTTTTTAAAATTAGTTTTTCCCTAACGTTTGAACCATCAATAAATGTTAAAGAATTGAGATTCAATAATTTCAAACCAATTTCATTACAATTTGGTAATATAATTTTTTTTTTAAATTGCAGTGAATCATGATATATATTTGCATTTCTTTCAATAATTGCAGTTTTTTTTTTTAATAATTTTTTTGCATTAAAATCAAATGGAGTCATTTGATTAATTGATAAATTTGAAATTTCAATCAAATCATTAAAATTATGAAATATTCTATTAAGATCAATAACAATTTCATCTTTTTTGGATTCTTTATTTTTTAATGGTAAAATTATATCCAATGTTTCAATTTTTTTCAAACCATTATTTTTTTGTGAATGTAAATTATGTTTAAAAATTGAATCAATTGAATCAATTTTCAAATTATATAATGATTCAATATCATAAAGATACGTATCATGGAATATTAATTCGATATCAATTGATAAATTTTTAACATTGTTAACCCCAATAATGTGTAATTCATTTAGATAAAAATCATCAATTAAATCATTAAAACTTTTAAAATATAATTTACTAATATAATTCCCATTAGTTTTAAAAATAAATGAAATTGGTAAATTCTTATTATATAAAGATTTTGCAATATTATTCAATGTAAATTCTAAAATATCACTAAATTGTTTATCAGATTTAACGTAAATTAAAATTGATTTATAAATTTTGAAAAAATTATCTAATTTAAATCTCATATTATACGATTGTGAATCACAAAAAACTGTATTAATTAATAATAAATTTAAATCATTTGGATCTCTATAATGATTAAATCTTGGTATAAAACCATTCCATTTTTTTTGATAACTAACATCTTCATGTTCTTCTTTTTTTTTCGTTTTTTCAAAATTTTCAAAATCACAATGTTCTCCTCTTAAATTACCATAACCAGATTGACAATTTTTTACCAGTGCATAAGCTTCTATAGTATTATCAATAACTAAAACTCCAACATTTTTATGTACAATTTCATTTTCAAAATTTGGTATTAGGTTTTCCCAAATTGGAAATGAAGATAAATTGGCTAAACTATATTGAGCTATTTTAGAAATAATTTCAATTGGTAAGTTGTTCATTTTTTCTTGAATTGTTTTGAATTTTTTTTTGAGAGGTAGGAAGGTGGTTAGTCTTTAGTTTGTCTTTTAAATATATATATATATATATATATAAGAACAATCATTACAATATTCCTGTTATTTTTATCATGACTATAATGTTTAACATGCACATATAAATAAATATATCAACATCTATTTTAGTTAAAAGTAAATATGTTCCTATGAGTAGTCGTTCTAATAATATCCCCTATGGTATTTTAAACAAGCAATAAGTCTATCAATCATTGGCGTCAATCATCTTACAATAATCATTAAAGTTTATCATTTTTTTTATCAACATTTTCACTATCAATATTAATAATAAGGGTACAATAACCCTAATTAGGTTAAGCGGCTTTTTAAAATCCGTTTTTTTTGCTGTTTTTTTTTATTTTTTTTTTTCTTCACAAATTATTCAAATTTTATTAAATTAAATCCATTATTTTTAATACTTTCAATAAATTGTTGTAAAATACGGTGTAAGAAGTAAGAATAAAAAAGGAAAACTTGAAAAAAAAAAATAACAAAAAAAAATTGCATCTCAGGCACGTGATTTGTTTTTGATATATGCATGAAACGCACGTACTAAAATATAGTTCAAATAACGGGGTAACTTGTTAAACGTTTATTATATAAAATTCCCCGTTCACGTGACTGTGATGTACAGAAAAAGTATATTATTATTGACGTTATTGTGTCGTATATTGTGTTTTGTGGTTTTTTTTTTTTTTTTTTCTTTCTTTTCTTTCTTTCTTTCTTTCTTTCTTTCATTTACAAATCAAATCTTAATGCTAGAGATTTATACCAAATAGTATAAAACATAGTGATCGAAAATTACTGAAAAGTTTATGAGTTCAAGTTTCATTAAATTTCAAAATACTAATTCCAAGAGAGTAATAACAAAAAATAAAGGAAAAAGAAAAAAAAACATTTGTCAACAAGTCAATTAGGTAAATTGATAATAGATAAATTATAAATAAAAATGACATTTAGTTTTACAAGTCTTTGTGATATTAATACATTAAAGAAAGAATCTGATACTACTACTAATAATAATAATAATAATAATAATAATAATAATAATAATAATAATAATAATAATAATAATAATAATAATAATAATAATAATAATAATAATAATAATAATAATAATAATAATAATAACAGTGTAAAGTTCAATGGATATTTAATAAAGTTTGATGATTTTACTATACTTTTAGATCCAGGTTGGATATCTACTACACATTCAAATATGGATAAAAACAACGACAAAGAAGAAGAAGAAATAGATAATGATAACGAAAACAAAAAAAATAAAGACTTGTATCAAATTTTAGTAGATTTTTGGACACCAATTATGGAAAATGTTGATTTAATTCTAATTTCTCAATCTTCAATAGATTGTATTGGTTCATATATTTTCATTTTTACACATTTCCAATCTAAAATTTATCACAACGATATTAAAGTTTATTCAACATTACCTATCATTAATCTCGGTAGAATTTCCACCATTGAATTATATTGTAATTTACAATTGACAGGTCCTTTTTTAAAATCTATTATAGATTTGGAAGATATTGAAAATGGATTTGATTACATTATTTCAATAAAGTATTCCCAAACTATTCAAATTTTAAAATTTTTAAAAGATAAATTATTATTTACAGCATATAATTCTGGATTTTCCATTGGTGGATGTAGTTTTTGTATTGAAAGTAGTCAAGAAAAAATTATTTATTCTCCAAGATGGTCTCATACAAAAGACATTTTAGTAAAAGGTACAGAAATGTTAGATCCAATTAATAATTTACAGCCTTTGAAAAATTTAATGAAACCAAGTTGTTTCATAAGTTCAATTAAATATATTACTTCTCCGAAAAATTCAATGCCATTAAGAAGAAGAACAAATTTATTGAAAAATTATTTAAAAGAAACTTTAATTGGTAATAATTGTATTTTAATTCCAACAAATATTGGTTTAAATTTTTTAAATATATTTGTTGTATTAAATGATTTTTTAAATGATATGAGGGGAACTAAAAATAATAATAATAATAATAATAATAATAATAATAATAACAATAATAGATACTCTCAGCAACAAGAAAATTCAACACCAGTGTATTTAATTTCATATTCAAAGGGAAGAAGTATTACATATGCCAAAAGTATGTTGGAATGGCTTTCAAGTGATATAGTTAAACAATGGCAATTGAGAGATAATAAAACTCCATTTGATCTTGACTTGAAAGTTCTATCACCTTTTGAATTTAATAAACAGAAAAATTCCATTATAAATAAAGGTGGAATTATATTTGTGAGTGAACAAGAAATTCTTTTCAATCAAATTTTAACATCTTTTATATCAAAAAATAATCAAATGTTGAGAAATTGTCATGTTTTATTAACAACATCTTTCAATAATTCAGAATTAATTAAAGATATGTTGGAAACGTGTGAAAAAGATATTGAATATAATAAAGTTGCTCTTTTAAAAGAATATCAATCAGATATTGTATCAGATAAAGATTTCCAACAATATTCTGATATGATAAAGGAAAGAATATCTAAAAGGAAAAATTTAAAATATGAATATGAAACAATTCAAGAAAATAATAAAAAACAAAATTTAAATGATTTATTGAAAGAAGATAGTGATAATGATGAGGATGATGATGATGATGATGATGAAGAGGATGATGAAGAAGAAGATGCTGATAAAGTAAAGTCAGATCAAGATAAAAACTCAGAGACTAAAGGAAATAAAGAACAAATTGCTTCGAATGAACCAAACGATGTTTATAACGAAGATGGAGAACTTAAAATTCCAATGGATATCATTATTAAAGAAAACGCTCCTGTAAAACATCAAATGTTCCCATATAAAATTTCGAAATTTTTTAAAAAAGATGAATATGGGGTTGTTGTTGATTTTTCACAATTTATTCCAATTGATGAAAATGAAGATGATTATATTATGGAAGATTTGAAAAGAACTCGTGATGATACAAAAACCAATAGTTATTCAGATAATGACTCAGATGATGAAGAAGAAGAAGATAATGATGATTACGATCCAACAGCTACAATTTCAAAGAATCAAAATAAAAAAAGAGCTACACAAAAGGAAATTCAAGCTCAAAAATTTGACGATATTTCCTATTTGGAACCATTAGAAGGTAAACCTTTGAAAAACAAAATAATTTTCAAAAAATACAAAATTAATTGTAAAGTACAGTATATTGAAATGTCATCATTCATTGATAAAAGATCTATGGATATTATTTTGCCCTCTTTCCATCCTGAAAGACTTGTTTTGGTTGAATCATCGGATATACCAGTGGAAGTTCAATACCCAAATATTCAAACTATCAATATAGCAGACAACACTGAACATGTTTTCACTACTTCTATCAAGACTTTGGATATTACCATATCAGAAGAGTTGGAACACTCGGTACATTGGCAAACCGTTTTAAACGGTCAATATAAAATTACTAATGTCATTGGTAAGCTAGTGGAAGTTGAAAATAAAGAAACACAGCTTTCCTTTTCAAAAAATTCCAAGCCAAGATTAGAATTAAGACCTTTAGAGGACAATAACAAAAAAAATACATTGGGCCAAGATCATAAAAATAACGATTTGCATTTAGGTGATGTCAAATTAAATCAATTAAAAGAATTACTGACCCAAATGAACCACAGAGCACAATTTAAAGGCGAAGGGACCTTGGTTGTAGACAATATAGTTTTCATTAAAAAGATAAGTGACTCTGTTACCATCATAGACGGTAAACCTTCGGAATTATTCTACACTGTTAAAAAAACTGTTGCCGATACATTGGCCACTATATAATTCTTTAGTATATATATATATATATTTAGTGGAGTTTAAATAAAATTGAAATAGTCTTCCCACTGTAAGGCACGTGACAATAATATTACCAAAATCATGCTTTTTAATTTCTTTTATATCCTGTTGATGTTGATCGATTGACAAACATAACAACCAAAAAACCAACAACAGCAATAACGAGATGTCTCTGAGTGCTAGTGAAGACGGGTTTTGGACCAAAGTTAGCGAGACTCCTGATGCTGGTAGCGGCAACAATAAACGGCTCAAAAGATCTGTAGATCTATCAGATAAAATAACATCCAACTTATTCACACCTGAGCAAGCCACGGCATACCAAATCATGTACAGAATAGAAGAGATCAGTAGGAAACTCATGGAGTCTGATTTTGAGTACTGCACTAGACCACAGCAGACTAGATCACCATCTCCTCCTCCGATTTATGACGCCAAGGGTAAAAGAACAAATACTAGAGAGCTGCGCTACAAAAAAAAATTAGAGGACGAAAGACACAGATTAATTGATCTTGCTTTAAAACTCATACCGCACTATAGAGCTCCAGAAGGTTATGTCAAACCGACCAATTTCAAAGACAAGTTTTTCATTCCCGTTAACGAATATCAGCATGTCAATTTTGTTGGGTTGCTTCTTGGACCGCGTGGGAACACTTTGAAACAGTTGCAACAAAGTACTGGTTGCAAAATTGCCATTAGAGGCAGAGGTTCGGTTAAAGAGGGGAGAACTGCCTCTGATTTACCAAAAGATGCAATGAACTTGACAGAACCATTGCACTGTGTTATCATTGCAGACACAGAGGAAAAAATGAGGAAAGGTTTGAAAGCATGCGAGGCTGTTGTTATCAAAGCAGTTACTTCACCAGAGGGACAAAACGATTTGAAAAGAGGGCAATTAAGAGAATTGGCAGAGCTAAATGGGACGTTAAGAGAAGACAATAGACCGTGTGCTATTTGTGGTCTTCTAGGACACAAAAGGTTTGATTGTCCTCAAAGAGAAGTATACGCTGATAAAATTATTTGTGAAAAATGTGGAAAACCTGGCCACGTTGCTCAAGATTGTTTGGTTATGAGCAAATATAACGGTGTTGAAACATACGAACCAGCTTCATCCACTAATAACAAAAGAAAATTGGAACCAAATTCATACAACGCAGAGATATATCAAGATGACCGCAGCGTTAACAAAAAAATCAGAAAAACTATGCAAACTGCCGCACCTGTTTCTTTAAAACCTAATACAATTCCAAAGCCGCAAGCTAACAATAAAGTCAGCAATCCTAACTTTGAAAACGGGCCTCCGGGATTACCTCAAATGCAAGGTCCACCAGGTATGTATAATCTACATGATGGAGCTCCAGGTGTTTCTGAATTAAATATGGCTCCTCCTCCTCCTCCACCGCCTTCGCCACCTTCGTTTAAGCCTGAGTCTTCTGACCAACAACAAGATTTGGAAGGGTTTTTGCCGCCTCCACCTGGCCTGTAGTATCTTACTTGTTACCCCTTATAGATCTACGTAATTACATATCTTTACCTGATTATAGCTCACTGCTTTCCCATTTCTTGGCCATCCCCAATAATTTTGACAGCCCCATTTCTGGTGTATTTGTGTCATCTGGGAAAACATATTCAAGCTTTTCTTTATCAATACCATTTTCTCTAAAAGTTGAACGTTTAATGGTAGGCATTTTTTTATCCACAGCTTCTGCCGACTCTGCTGAACCATATGTTTCTTCAAATCTTTTATAAGCTCCAAGAACCTCTAAACGCTCAACCGGTGAATTTCCATAAAATATCAACGCTTTCTTAAATATGTCTCTAGCATTGTTTTTATTTTGCTCATCAAGTCTAAATTCAAATTCTTCATCCTCTTGTTCATCCATTTTTTCCAGTTGTTCTTGTGTTGGTGCAGATAACTCCCAGTTGCTCCACTTGATCCAGAGTATTGGTTCGCCAAACTCATAGCACATTTTGTGCCAGATGTTTCTGGCATTTTCATATTCGCCTTGCTCAGTTTCAAAAGCAGCAAAGCTTTGATACACACTTCTTTTGTGAATGTCGGATATTATCTTGATACATGCTTCATATAGTGCTCTGCATCTTACTTCATCACCCAAATCATTTTCTAACTTGATAAACATAGTCCATGTGTTTATAGAAAGTGGATCAAACTGCAAATATTTACAGTAAATATTTCTAGCCCCATCAAAATCTTTCATGCTGACTAAAAGTGATATAAAATTTTCAAAAGTTGCTGTTTCAGGATACAAATCAATTGACTGGTTTAACAAATTTTTCCACTCCAAATCATCAAATATAGTGGCAGAAATTCTTATAAGATATTTTGCATAAAGTAACCATACATCAGGAAAGGTGAAGCTCTTTATAGGCACCAAAATACTGAATATGAGCTCTTTGTATTTTAAAAAACATTTATCACGTAAATGTTCGCTATTTTCTAAAAAAATTAAGTATCTAACCCATACCCATATATAATTAATCCAATCTTGGTTTTTCAACAAATTTGGCTTCGGTCTTGACAAAGTTAAACAAGATTCAAAAGTTTGATCAATTTCATTTTCAAAAAATGTTTCTTCCATGCTATCAAATAAATTCCACCAAGACAGATAATCACTTGGGTTCTCTAAAGTGGCATTTTTGTATTTTTCGATTCTAAATTTCATTAAATCATAATTCTCCACATAAATTTTTACAAAATTAGCCAAAAAACTTGAAGATATATTACATTTAGCTTTTCCAATATTAATTAGTGCAGTGCTCCGTTCAATTTCATTTTGTTGTGCCTCCCAAGTAGCATAAGCCTGTAATATGACCCCCAACTCGGTATACTCTTTGTTGAAATCAAAAAAATCAATGGCATTATTGAAAATCTGACGTATTTGATCAGTTTCACACAACTGTTTTTCAAAATCTATCCATTTAAACCAAGTAGAGCTCTTGGGACACATTTTCACGTATCTAACAAAAATTTCTCTTACTTCATCGTAATTCTCATACCTTGACTCAAATTCAACAAAAGAATCAAAGCAAACCTCGTTATTCATGTCCCATGTTAACCATTTTTCAAATATTTGCCTAACCAAATTCAGTTGACCTACACTCTCTTCGACATACAGATATTTAAACCAAAACTTATTCACATTCGGTTGTAACTTGATAGCTCTTTCTAATAAATTTCTTGCATGATTGATCGTTTGATTTTTCAGTTCAGCATCAATGTAATGAATCCACAAAGGAACGTTAGTGTTTTCTACCCTCAACGCCCGCTCAAATATTGATCGAGCTCTTCTCATATCATTTTGGGTTACTTCATAATCGGCATATCGTATCCATTGTCTTACGTCTAGACGGTTCCGTTTCAAATAGTCTTCCAACTCTGCTCGTTTCAATAGCTGGAAATATTTTAGCTCTTCAAGATCCTCAATTTCTAACTCTACTAAAGTTTTTTCTGAAATTGTGGCATTATCGTATGCCTGTTTCAAAAGATCATCTGGAGAAAATGCAGCACTATTCTGGCTTTCTATAGCACTCATATATCAATATATTGCTAGGTGTTTTGAATTTGATGAATTTTTTGAGCTTTATTCATTCCTATTGAAAAACCGATACATCAATTAATTTCAGTTGATTCTCTTTCTTGAAAACAAAATTAGCAAATGTATTACCCGAGCGTCAATCAAATTTAAGAGTTGTTATTATTTAAAGTTCTATACACACATATTTGACACCTCTTGTTTAGATGTTCACATTAATCAAATTTTAAAAAAACCAGAGGAATAAATTCATAGACAAATAGCAAGAGGTATTGCAAATGTTCAATACCAAAGACACACAAAGGGACATGGAAGGAGGTTCTAAAGGGTATCGGTAAACATTAAATTACAGAAATATAAATAAAGAATGAAATTATGTTGTACGGCTTAAAATAGTAGGACTAAGCCAACAAATAAAGCGAGTAGTGAAGATTGCAACGCTTTTGCTTGATTAACATTAGAAACAGTGTATTCTGATGAATTATCGGTAGAGGTAGAAACAGAAGCTGAGCCAAACGTCGATTGTGTTGAAGTTTGTAGTGTTACCACGGCTTTTGTATTAGCAACAGCAGTAACTGTTGTTTTCACTGAATCAGATAGAGAGTTCAACACAGTAATGATAATATTTTTAGAGCTTGAGATGATTTGTGAGTTTATTTGTTCAGTCGTTTCAATATCTGATGTTGGAGATTCACTGGATAGCGAATAACCAGATGACAACTCTTCAACAGTTTCATTAGTAGTACTTGAAGGACAGTAGGTAGTGTATTGAGTAGCAGCGTTTTCAAATGTATTATTGGCCACAGAAACCAAAGCTGTTGATGCACTTGTGTAACACATGTTGTTATTGCATGAAGTGACTGACATTATTGTTGTTGTATCTTTACTGTTAGAGGATGTAAAAGGACAGAAGCTGGTGTACTGAGTAGCAACACCTTTTACCGTAATGTTTGCTAACGAAACAAAAGCCGGTGATGTGGGTGTGAAGCAGTTGCTATTATTACACGATGTAACAGTCACCATAGTTGTTAAACCCTTGATTTTAAAAGATTCTAATGGACAGTAAATTGTGTGTTTTTCAACAACGCTTTTAATTGTAGTGGTAGCCACGGAAATTAACACTGGCGATGTTGTTGTCAAGCATTCGTTTTTGTGGCATGAGGTGATTGTAATGATTGTGGTCGAGTCTTGTTGTTGAGTGGACACTTTTGATGGAGCAGTCGCGGTACTTTGAGGGACTTCAAAATTTGAAATTTCATTCACAGCTGGTTTGGAGGAACTAGTAGACAAAGTTTTTTTACTTTCAGTGGAAACTAAAATTTCGAAATCTGACGAAAAAATAACGTGAGAACTACTTGCGTTGGCCACTGCGGTTGAAGTAGTTACACTGGAATTAATATAACTGATTTTAGAGAATGAATCCACAGATGAGGTTTTGATGGCTGAATTTTTTGAAGAAACAACGATATTTGTAGAGTTTTCGGAAACAGAAGTTGTTGGAGTATATGAGTAATGTGTTTGATTACCAAAAGTTGCAACTATAGACCATGGGTTGACTTCTTTATTGTTGGTAAACATGCCGACGCCATCTTTTTCGTCATATCCAGTAATTGCAGCCCATTTTAACAATGTTTGGGAGTAACGTGGTGCATGAATAGCTTTTGGTACAGTAGAAATGATAACCTCTTTTTTTGGTTCGCCGAAAAATCCATCATAGTTAGCTTGAGCAATTGAAACTTCGAAATCCTCCAAATCATAAACAACATACATGGAGCTTAATACATTATCCCCGATAATAGCGTAATTGTTATATTTATCATTTGAAGATTTATGATATTCTATGATTCCTAGATAGCAAGCATCTGGATCGCTAGTGGTGAGGACCAAATTGTTGACCGGCACATATATGTGAGCACCACTGAAATCAAAAACGTAAGCTGCCTCTTTACTCGTTTGAGCACTTGGACATTTCATAACATACCATCCCAAATCATCATTCCATACTGCACCAACTGAATCAGCAAACATGTCACTTAAACCAGGAGGCAAAGCAAGCATTGTAGAACCAGAATCCAAAAGACCAGGAAATGCGGTTTGTGTCAATGTTTTTTTTTGATCGTGGTTATCCCAAGCAACTAAACCAACACCGTTTACGATAACGTCAAATTCAAATGGATTTGGATAGTAATTTGTGTTGTATATGTTAACCAATGGAATCGTATACAGTTGACCGCTATATAATGAATGATCCACTGCACCAAACAATAAATCACCTTTTTTCAAAGATAAAGAGTTTAAAAATAAACTATATGTGATTTTAGAAATTATGCCTGCATTTTTCAAGGAGACTGGAAAATTTGGGAGCTTAAAGTTTAGATATCTATTTGAACGTTGTGCATTAGATTCCATGTCCACAAAAGAGAGCCCCAAAACACCGAGTTGTAGACTACTTTCTGTGGCCAAAGCGGCAGTGACATTAGGCACAGTAATTTTGTTGAAAGTGAAAGTATCCATAAAGTATGCACCACTAGCCGTATTTCCATCGAAATAACTAGTACTAAAGTTTGTTGGAGTATCTAACTCTTCAAAAGTTGATGATGAGTCAGAATCAAAAACACCGTACAAAGAGCAGTCTACAGTATTTGTGGCAACAGGCCCTGTATTATCATCTTTAGCTGTTGGATTATCTACGAAGTCTGTAGTCCATGACCCATAGAAGTTTTCAGGCAAAGTAGCAGTTAAAAAAATGTTGGTTGGATTATTTGTTTCTGCTCTTTTATTTTTCACAAAAGCAGTTTTGGAACTGTTTGTACCTGGAGCACAAAATGAATTTTTACTTGATGGAATCCATAAATCGGCTGAACCAGTATCCACTACCACAGAAACTTCTTGTGCTGGAGTACCAACGAATAGAGAAGCAGAATAATAACTTTGCTCACTCAAAAGAGATAAAGACAAATCACGCTTTGTGTTTTTAGAAACTACTGAATTTGACTTGATAGTAGGACTGTGTCTTTTTAAGTTCATTGAAAACCCTTGTCCAAATACAATATTGCATATTGTAAGTAGAGCAATTGAGGTAACCACATTGCTATTCATGGTTATTGTTTTTTTCTGTATGTAAGGAAGGGGTTCGGCTAATAGGATGGTTATACGTTTAAGCACTTGATTGATTTGACAGAGATTGTTTTTGAGTTACGCACAGCTGCAATATTTTAGTATCACTTTCTTTCTTCTTTTATACATTAAAAACTATTTTTATTAATTAAACACTACTAAGAAAATCTTGAAACAAACAAGATACTTGTATGTAAAAGAGTCGTTTGATTATTTTAATGGTTTAGGTCTTAGAAAAGAACGTTAAAGGTATTTTTGTTAGCAGCAACTTGCCGATTGAATAAGACTAAATAGGAAAAATGACAAACCTGAAATATTTATAAATATTAAAAGATTATAAACATTTGTAAAATGAGTCTCGATCTTTTTTTTTTTTGTTACTTTTAATTTTTGCATTCCCAAGCCTATTGAGGATTAATATTGAGACTCAATTGTTTTAGTTGCTGTCAAATGAAATGAACCTCTTGAGGGCTTTATTAAATAAGTTTTTACCTCTATCCACTCTTTAATTATTAATACATGTTCAGTATAAAAAATATATCACGTGAGGTGTTGTTTTTTTGGACTTGAATGTCTGGGTTATTTAATAATTGTAGAATAAAAGATAATTACGCAAAGGAGAGTTCAAGGAGCGAGGAGTAAAAAGATGAAAGCATGAATGACTTGTTTAATACTCTATTTTCTGATTAATTAATACTAGGTAAGGAGGAAATAAGAAAAGCGTACAAAAATATAAAATGTATTATGGTGGTAAGGCAAGAGCAAAACTGTAAAAATCAAAGTCGACGAGGATTGGTGTATATGAGTTACTGTTAAGAGGGCTTTAAATAAAAAAGCACCAAATGTGTTTATTTGAACTTGTGTTTGAAATAATATTTTTATTTGCGTCTAAAAAGAAATATTATCTCAAATGTCGTATTTCTAATAAAGTCAAAAATGTGAATACATATATTTAAGGGGATTTCATCATCATTCCCTCAAAACATAAAAGCAATAGCAGCTATCATTCCAGCCAAAGAAAATCCAGTTTTGTTACCAGCATTGTGTTTAGATCTCGTAGAAGCTACAGAAGAAGTTTTGTTTTGGGACATTGAAGCAGCGCTGGTTGAAGTGATCAGAGTAGTTCCACCAGCGGTAGACGTGGTACTGTTGGTAATCCCGAAAACGGTAGTAGACCATGGGTTGGTTTCTTTGTCATCAGTGAACATACCAACACCTTCGCCTTCAAATCCAGTGATTGGTGCCCATCTACTCCATGTGGCGTTGTACTGTGGAGCTTTGATGGCACCTGGAACAGTTGAAATGATAGGTTCCAATCTTGGTTGACCGTCAAACCCAGCATAATTAGCTTGCGCAATGGAAATCTCAAAATCCTCCATATCATAAACAA